>JAHREE010000096.1:5548052-5863170 GCA_033628505.1 Tringa tobata
TTTTTTTTTTTTTCTGACTCAGACTGAAGACAGCTTAGGATTTATTTAAGCATTTTGAATGAGATTAATTTAATTCTTGATGTTGCAAACTGGACACAGAAACTAGTGGATTCATTTGATCTTAATTGTTTTGTTAAAGGAGTAAAAGTTCTAATCACAGAGGGATATTGAGGAAATAAATTCATTCATGTTTATCAGATACTTGGATGGTGTGATCAGGCTTGGTATAACAGGAAAATGAAAGAAAAAATTAATAATTCTGTAAATGGAGCGCAGTTAGTTAAATAATTAAATAATGCATGGAGACATACATTGAATGTGATATGCCATATGAAGTACCGTTCCATGTGACTGAAAGAAGCAGAGGGCCCGTGAAAACAAAAATAACTGTGTAATTAAAAATGTATTTGAGTTATATTATAATACTACACTACAATATATGGCCACACAGGGCCTGAAATAAAGTTGCTTAGACCATCTTAATTCTTGCATTTCCTAGATCTGAGTGGTTAACTTTATAACCCTGCCATCCCTTAACTATTCTTTGAACACAATGTATACACACATAAAAAAAACTCATAAACTTTAATAGCATTCCTGCTTCTTCTACTGTGAAGAAGGTACAGAGATAAGTAGTGAATTTTTCAGTGTTTGTGCAAAGCTGGCCCTTCTTAAATAAAAATAAAAATGTTTTGTGTGCATAAACTTGAAAAATACTCTCACTGTTGTCACTCTGATGAGCCTTGACCACTAGCTCTGAAGATAACATTCTTTTTGTACCCAAACAATTTTTGTTGGTGTTCGAAAAATTATTACAAGTCTCAAATATCTTCTGTTTTTATCAGTTTCTTCTTTTAAAAGCTATGAATTTTTACTACAAAAAGATGGATTCAGTACCCTTTAACTAGCTGTTCAATAGGCCAGCAAAACACATTTGTGTCCAGTGGATTTTCACGTGCTTGACACCCGTAAGAGGTGAGATCAACATTTCTTAAGCAGGGCACTTACTGAAAAAGCAGCTTTGGACTTTGGGTTTTAAGCCTTCTACAGTCTTTCAGTACAGTACAATTGTGGCAAAATAATCTGTGCTTTCTGATACTTCAGTAAAGCCCTGGTTAAGGAACAAGTGGGCAAAGTAGCTGTCATTACAAAGAGAATACAGAGAAATGTGAAGCTAGAGTATGAACAAGGGAATATTTTCTTTACTGAGGCTATCACCAAAATCAGTATTTCCACCTCTCCACAGTCAGCCTAGCTCCTGATCTGAGGAGTTTATGGTTCCAGGGGAAGCTCCTTCAGCTTACTGATTTGAGTAATCAAGGTAAAACTACTCCCAGGTCAAGAGCTGGACAGGAGGAGAGTATCCCATTAAACTGTGGGTATGCTGAATTTAATGTAAACTCTTGGCCTTACATCCTTTGAGCCCACAGACGGAGTGAATCCATCACTCCTTGGGCCCTACCTCACCTGAAATGAAAACAGCTTATCACCATTTCTACTCATTCTATTTAAAAATAAACTAATAAGGGCATTCTACATTTTCTGAAAAGACAAACAAATCTGCCAGCACAACCTTCCTTAGTTTTTCAGGTCCCACAGGGCTTAGACCAAGGCAAAGAGTTGCCCATGGTGAATAGAACTGCAGGTAGCTAGCAAAACTGGAGGAAGGAAAGGGATATATGCAGAGATTTCTCCTATCTGTAGAACTGCTTTTAGACATACGTACCTAAAATTTGCCTTTGTTCTGTTTGGACAGGTAAGCATTTTTCACATTAGAACTTTAATGTGAAAATCAGCCAGCAATTACTCTGCTGGATGGAGACAATGATTCTCTGTTGGGGCTATTGTTATTTTGGGAGCTCCTTCCATAACCAGGTTGGAAGAATAGGCGTATTTTTTTTATTTTTAAGTGACCGGGAGTAGTTACATTTTAAATAAGCCAACTGGGCTCTCAGTCTCTGCAAACATATGCTAGAGTCCCTGCCTAAATGATCAGGTACTTCTTTTGTATCATTATAGCGTATATCTGGCATGGTTAGCAATGTCTGAAAAGTCCTTTAGAGCTGAAAAATGCTATAAAAATTCAAACTTATACTGCATAGGAGACTCTCTGGGCACTAGGCAATGATTTAGATGGAAATCTATTACCAGTCCATTGGATTTTCTTGAAAACCATGATTCCACATGTCTTAACCTGGATACCTCAAACTTTATTGCTTTTGAAAGTTATCGCCTGACTCTTCCATTGGATACAACTATTGTGTCTCACCATTGTGTCTGCCTGGCTTTGTGATGAATTCTACAGTATTTTTCTCCTTTCTTCTTGGTGCGGTTTTTGGTTGGTTTTATAGTTGCAGAAAGCAGGGGAAGACAAAGGGGAAGTCTGAATGCTTTAGAAGGTAGTAAAGTTATCTCTGAAGCAATAAAAAATACCTTTCTTGTAGACTGACCTTACCAATGTTCAAAGCCACGCTTCATTGCAGTAACACTAGCTTAATTAAAAGGTTAAATCCCTACTGCATTCACTAAGAATCCTTATTTGAAAAAGTCTGAGTATTGTAACAACTTTTTTTCTATTTCTTTGTGTTTTCAGTTGAAGGAAGTAAATATCTTGTATCAAATATCATGAAGAAAAAAACCCCTAAATTCCTTATGGTCCTTAATGACCAGCTTTCAGGAAGGCTGTATAAATGACTGTCAGCTGAATAACAATGTCATGGTACATTTTCTGTTGTTCTTAATTATTAGAAAATGAGGACAAAGCAAAACCCATCCTGGTTAAAATTAGATGCAGCCCAGATCATAAGGCAATCATGAGGCCCTGTTAACTTTGAAATGAAAGACATTATTATAAAATGATACCCAAAACAAAACTCACTGACAATCCCAAGCAAATAGCTTTGTCTAGACACAGCAGTTTTATTATTAGGCAGAGAGGGTTTTTTAAGTCCTGACCCAACAAATGGATTGATTGATTATATAAATAAATATTTTCCAGAGTTTTAAATGTGCAGTGGGCCAAATCCTCAGATCTGCAACATCCATCTGGGAATATGGCCTATTTAGAGCTATTTGATTATCCATTTCCCATCTTTTTTAGTACTTGACTAAGAGCTAGATGGATAGCCAAAGACTTATATCTCTGTATGTTTTCTGATGAAGTAGCAACGTAAACTCCCCCAAATAAAAGTTCTTTTGTAAAATACACATCCTTTCCTCTGCATAAACCATATTTACAAAAGCAGCCGAGTCACTGTCCATTTTCTGTCAATCCTCTGCTACTCAGCTGATAATACCAACAAGGAAAACAATTTATTGAGTCTGGAGCTGTGATTTTCTGCTGAGGAAAAGAAACGCTCCCTGGGAACCAAACTGAGAGCTACAGCTCATTTTTATCTTGACAATGAGAAAGCTAGCATGACTTTAACTTGTTGTTGACCTTTGTTGCAGTTGGCTCACTGATCTAAAAGTCAGTGGCTATATATATAACATTATTCACATCAAACTATCATGTATAGAGTGGGAAAAACACATTTTACTATTTATAAAACTTCTCTGCATGAGCAAAGTTCTGCGAACATTAATCACAGCTGTGTGAATGACTATCCACACCAAGGAAAATGCACCTTTTGGAGTGATTCATCTCATCTCTGCTGCTCAGGAAGGGGTGGACTTCCCTTTAATCGTGCCACGTGCTTGACACTAACTGCCCAAAAGCCGAGATACTGGCACTGGTGAACCTCACCCAGAAGCTCCTCTGGGTCTCAGACCTTGAGATAAACCATGGACGTGTGCTTCCCCCGGGAGGTGTGTTTATTTTTCAGCTTAGTGACTTGGCATTTTGTCCTAATTGCTACGTGACTAAACCAAAGTGAAAACTGCCTGTGTGGGAATTGCCACAACTTGTTGTAAACATACATCTGTATTTTTGAAAGCTGATAATCTCCAGGTGGTGTTAAATTAGCCTGGTTCTTCTGCTGCTCCCTCGGGAAGGGCCGTGCCATCTAATTTCCCTTGCTGCCATGCAAACTATTAGACTCAACGTTGAACATAGCATTAGTCAAATCCCAGTTGCCAGTAATATTTTGGCCCTATACGTCCATGCTCTCATAGACAGTTTTCAGCTTTATTAGCTTATTAAAATGTGGCCTTATTAACTTTTTTAACCACCTAAATGGTGCAGCAGGAAATGTTTTGGAGAGCTCTTTTACAGATGATTAACTAGTGTTATGAGATGCGCTCTAGTTGTCTGAACAAATGTAGGATATCTCACTTTTGTACTGACTGTCCTCATTTTTTTTTAAATATTATTATTGCACTAGTTAAATAGCTGGAAACATAGGATATTAACACTTTGTCTTCTTGAACTTTCCTACAAATAAAAGTGTCATAGAACCACTGTAAAAATGTTTCCTTCATTTCTTATTTCATTGCATTTACAGCAATATTCAATACAGATTTATCTCTTTTTGATGTTTGATGAATCAGACCCCCAAAATACTTCACATTAACAGGACAAAGTCTCCTATCAAAGCTTCTGAAGTACTTTATTGGTGCCAATGTTTTCCAGGTGAAGTGCATTCAACTGCTGTACCAAAATTTCTTGAGTGTGTCATTTATTATGCTCATTGCGTGAAAATTTGCAGTTCTTGAGTTCCTTCCATCACACTAACTTTCACACATCAGTGCTGATCATTTGCAAGTGTTCAGCACTCACCTGGAAATAGGTCAGATATCTGCATTTTCCAATACCCTTGCATACCTTCTGACAACTCTCTGCATGCTGCAGAGAGTTGACCTGCCTGTGAAATAATTTGAACACCTGCACTTTCAACATATATTGCCAAGCTATACTAGCAATATCATATGCATAAGTGGCTAATCAGGTATTCTGGACCCATTCTGTTCCTTGTTCTGGCTTCAGAATGCTTCATATATTTCAGAAGTACTTTTACATAAAAAACACTAACTTGGAACAGACTATATGTGGCACGTATTTACAGTGTTATACAAAAAATGTGGAGGCCCTTTTATATATTCTATAAATCTGAAGTTGCAAAAGGTTCCACTGTCAGCTTTCTTCCTTAAATTTATTTTAAAATAAACCAAAGAAAAAAGGGTAGGCATTTCTTTCAAAACATGAACACTTAAAGTGAGTTTATATCTGACATTCCTACCCTGTCATGTACTTGTTTATTTTCATGTTTGCTGTCTTTCTAGGATATATCAGAAATCAGTATTTGGTCCTCATTAGTAGCATGTGGAATTTAGATTACTTGTTATCAGTAAGAAAATGTGGTCAGAAAACTCCCAAAAGACCATGGAAAGGATAAAATACAAAAGATATCCCAAGTGGAATTAATGCTAATATCCATATTTATTTATACAACTGCCCACAGGGGTTTCATATGAAATTCTACTATTTCAAGAACTGCTTAAGCTGCTTTCATAGTGAATCAAATGAGCAATTTCCTGGAAAAATCAAGCTAAAGAAAATCAACCTATCAGTCAACTGCTTTACTTCAATTGGAGTGCCAGTCTTTAAAATTATATTAGAAGCTAACACATAATGCAAAACAAAACTAAAAGAAAGATTTGAAATGTAATGTTTTGTTTGTATGCAAATGTAAATTTTTTTTTTTGGAGATGGTTAATGAAGATGGATACATTCCCATGAAACATTTTCAAAAGAAAAGATGTTTTATCACAACAGCCTCACAGAATCACAGGGTTTCAGCTAACTTAGAGTTACATCAAATCACATAAGAAGCCAATATCTATAAATTTTGACACAAATTTCATTCTTTTTTTATTACCTGCCCCCAAACAGGAGCTCTTTTTATAAATATTTTCACCTAAAATCCCTTTCATGTCCTTATTTTAGTTTTCTATATACTAAAATTATAGAAAAAGAAGCCTTATAAGAGAGAATAATGCTATTCATTAGACCTGAAGGTCTAGAAGGGATAACAATATAATTAGAGCTTTAATATAGCTTAAAAAAATGAGCAAACATTTGGGCACACAGTCTCTACCATTAAATTAAATTTTTTTCTATCTTTAGACATTCCTGATCTGCCTGCCAATTAAGTCCAAAGACAGAATTATAAATAAAAGAAAAGAAAAAAAAAAACAAACATACAAAAAAGCCCCAAAAACCCAAACAGAGCCTAGGGATGATATTCAAACTCACATTTCCCTTAAGGATGAAGGAATTCATAGGTATCCTAAAAGTGCAACTGCCTATTGGAGAGTTTCTTGAGCCTTTCTGTGATCTCTTATGCAATCCCTACATGTCCAAGTTTCAAAAGAATTTTAAAGAGGGGCTAAATTATTTCTAAGTTAGCTAGGCCACCTACAACTCATTAAGTGAAGAAATTCAGCACACACCTCTGGTCTAAAGAATCACTCTATTTCTCTAGCCTTATCACGTTCAGTGAAATTCTCTTCACAGAATTTGACAACTCTAAGGTGAGACGCACAGGCTTAACAGTTAAGGCTTTACATTCCTCCCTTTGTGTGAGATGCTTTGCAAAAGCCATCATAGTGACAATTAATTTAAATAACATGAAATATTCAGTGAACCCAATTCCCTCTCCCTGTACAAATGGCCATTTTAGCTGAGGAGTAATAACAAAAGTGGCAAGCTGGATATTGATGGCAGATCTTTGCCTCCGGATATGCAGAAACCACCAAATGCAGAACTTCCTTCTTCTGCAGAAAATCTGTTATTAATTTCCTGAGGTTCATCAGAAAATCCCCAGATAGTGCTGTGTCCAGCAAGTACACCCATTTGTGATCAACATTATTTGAATGAATGATCACTGCTAATGGAGGGAGGTTTCCTGTGCTCTCAACCCTCTTAAATTCATGGATGAATTATGCTGCTCTCTGCCCTGCTCCAGCCTTGCAACACTGCCTGAGACGCCTCCAAGACATGCAAAAATCAATGGGAGGAACCAGACCTAGAAAGGGAGGGGAGATGGAAGACTTGCCCCACCAAATAAAGGAGTGAGGTGGGGTTTGAACATTTCAACATCAGCACCTACATCTTCCATACTCTAACAGTTAGGGGAGAAGACCATTAGGCAGCAAGGAAAGAAAGGCCAGAAATTTCACACACGTGAACGGCCAAAGAGAGTTTAGAAATGAAAAACCAGATAATGTTAAAGTGCCTTTTATTCAAGACAATCTTTCATAAACAAGTCATGATTTGGTGGCTCGATGGAGGAATTTGCAACTCTTGGGAATGCTGATATATATAATTGCACTAACAAACTCTGAGGAGCCCGAGGAGCCGCAGAAGGAAAGCAAAGGCTTGAAAAAGAAATATGTCCACATTGTACGTAGACATAGGAACAGAAGGAAATGAAACTAGCAATACTCAAAATGCCTTTGCCAACTGTAAGAACTGGGGAGATAGATATAAAAAATGATCGTTGATGGAAACAGACAAGGTCATAGAATCATAGAATCATAAAATCGTCTAGGTTGGAAGGGACCTTAAATATCATCTAGTCCAACCATCAGAGAGATCAGAGAGGTCAGAGAGGTCAGAGAGGTCCACGATCAGTGTACATAATATTGCCAAAATAGCAAGAGCGAGAGTCTCTCTTCAAAGGAAATATTGTAGCTCTGACCTATAGAACTCTGATACAAGGTTTACACCAGAGCTGTTGTCAGAAAGAACATGCCCACAAATATATATGTACAATATCATATAATGCAAGCAAAGTTGTCAATCTCAGCTTGCACTGGAACATCTGTATAGACATCAGTGACAAACAACATTTAAAAAGGCTTTAGAGGGATGTTAGCAAATTTATCTTACTGAAATTGAAATGAAAAGTCATTGGGAATGTCAGATGCAACTTTTCTATCCTGCTGCTTTCTAATTTCTTAGGCAGAGAGAAGACTACTCTGTCATAGCAAAAATAGTTTCACTAAGATATTGAAAGTGTTCTTTATAGGGAAGAAGAATGCTGTTATTGCAAAGCTTAAAGCACAGGGTATCTTGTTTATTCAAAAGATTCTTACCAGCTGAGTGGGATCATAATGACCAAATGCACTAACTTTATTTATACAGAAATATATTTCTCTTCACAATGACTATCTCCTTTATCAGTATGGTGATGAGCTTGAGAATTACCAACAGTATAAACTCCAATGTAACTACCAATGACTTGGTAAACAGAGTTCTTTACATGAAATAAGATACTGTAAACATAATTTACCTTTATTTTATTTCATATCTATTTTAAATCTTTCGCTTTATACATTATCTGCACTTCCCATTGCACATTTTGGTTATTATCAGTGGTATTTACTCAGGATTTTCTCTGGGCCACTGATATATGAATGTGTCTGACAGGTCTGTAGATATCAGAATCAGCAGCAGTAGGATAAGCACCCTTCTTACTGCACGTAATTTTTTTGGCAAAAAAAACCAGCTTCACCAAATTAAATGCTTTTTTAAACAAAAATTAATTTCTATAAACTGGCTTCTTACTTCTGTCCATAATCTTGGTTCATCTATTTATGTTTTCCAGTATGGAAAAAAGGACATTATTTAGGGGGCCAGTCTGGATTAATCAACATTATTTACACATTTTCTGTCTCATATCCTCGTACTCACAAGACCACTGAGGGATGCACACCTGGCAATAAGCATGGGGTATATACGGGCACTTGCTTTCCATAACTAAGTTTCACTTACGATTTTGTTTTCTGTATTTCAACTTTGCTTCTATCCAAGCTAAACATATTCCAAAATAGGAAAAAGAAGAGAAACAGAACCCTTCTATCCAAAAGTAAAGCTTTTGGAGGCAACAAGTCCCAGAACAAGATTCCTACGAGACTCCACTGTTCTCTAATATCTGTCAGTTTCCTTCATTACCTCTGGCTAACAAGACATTTTCCAGTATCTTCTGAAGGTTGAAGAATCTTGCTTCTACTCAGCAGATTAAAAAGAAAGGTCCAAAGCTGAAGCCCCTAGAAAGTCCCACTAAGTGCCTCCAGACATATGCCAGGCATTACTAGGCTCGCTTTAGCACCTCATGTTACTGCAATCGTTATTAGCCAAAAAATCGATGGCAATGCAAGGATTTGAAGCCAGTCCTCCAAATCTTACACTAATGCTCAGTCACAGAAAATCCTTCACTCAGGCCCACGGGAGGGGAGAAATGAGGCCTCTAGTAGTCAAAAACTTAATGCCATGCACGTGATTCAGACACACTGTTGAAAAGAAGAATGTAGTCACATTCTTTTTTAAAGAGGTAAAAGAAAGCAATAAAACAAATTGAAGGTACTATGATGAGGAGTTCTTGAAATTTTAGATTTTTAAATGGCAGGCCTGTGTACACCAGTGAATAAATGAGAGTAGCATCTTCACATGCAAAAGAGAGTCTATCCACTACACAACTTTGTAGTTGATCCAACAGGGAACTGGCAAGGTGATATTGAAAAAAAACAATCTACCACCATCTGCATACAAAGTGAAGCTGACATTTTAAGTTCTGGTCAATGCATTTCCTTTTCTTCAAGGTCTATTTACACTTGAGTTTGACAAGACTCTTACAGGGGGTATAATCACCGGCACTACGCTGCAATTTAGAATGAGAACAAGGACGTTATTAGTAAGGGAACAGGGGTGGGTTGCAGTTTACTTAAAATAAAAATGTAAAAAAAGGACTCAAGAAGCTGTATTTAAAGCCTAAAGAAATAATTCAGCTCCACAATGAAATATTTTTCATGGTAACACATAATATTTTGCTATAGGCAACGGAAAACGTATCTTGCTTGTTAAAAATCACCAGGTATAAGACGACTTTAAGAAATAAGCAGCACAACTTTTTGCACATCAGTTTCCTTAACTCAAAGGAAATCTGTGTGCAGAGGGGCCGTAAAAATTCACATGTAGTCATGCCTTTAATATTCCAGGATCACAAAGACCTGTGGAATTGGTCAAAACAGAGAAACAGGGAGGGTGAAGGAGCATTTTGCACAGTCCAACGGGATTGCTAAGACATGCTACCTATGGGGAGGAGGCAGTTTTTCTTGGAGGCAGTCCATGCAGGCAGGCACCTCACTAAGCTTTTTGAGCAGCTATTTTTGTCATTGGTGTGATGCTCTTGCTCCCACAGACCACAAGTTTTGTCATCTTGCTGCACTCCCCTGTAAGCACAAAATGACTAGGAAACATCTACCAGTTATTTCAAGATCTGAAAACAGTACGAATTTGGCACTTGGACACGCCACTGGGATGTTCGTAGAAATATTAGATATGTGTAGGTGGTGGTCTAGCCTTGGAACACCAAGCAGAGGTGTTCCACAAGGCAGCCACAGGGCTAATGATGGAAAATTGTCTTTCAGGACATTCCCAACATTGCTCTTTTTAAAGAGTATACAAATAACCAACTATTTGCTGCCTCCTGTAGGATTGCAATCACCTTATAATTTCAAAAGCTATTACCAACTCTGAAAACAATGTATTTTGACTGCGTATAAATGTGTTATGTGGAAGGAAAGATTGTTTGAACTTGGTTTCATTCATGATATTTCAAAAAGCTAATTTATTTTCTAGACGTTGTTGGCTTGAAATCAGTTCTCAGCAGGTGAAACCTAATGGTCTTAACTTATTAAAAGTATGTTAAAAGAAAGGAGGAAAAAAGGAAGATGGCGATAGCAAAATCTTCATTAACTTGAACCTGATTCTTATTTGCACAAAGGCTGGTATACACCACACTAGCTGTGCATGGAGATTTTTAACTGGGGGCAAATGCATAGTATTCACCCAGTTTATCAACCCTTTATGGTGATAAAGGTGGGTTTAACAGACTTGATGCAAATTAGAATGAGCTCAAGTATAAAATAAATAAGGATGGAAGCTTTGTTATCCGTGAAGTGCTCCTAATATGTTTCCTGCAAATTAAAGAGCACACTCCAACTTTTTTTTCTTTTTTTTTTTTGTTTTTCACAGATGATTGTGCAAGGTTCAGGAAGCATAACACTGCTAATGAGCTTTCTTATATTTTAATGGATGTAAAAGCCATTTTTGGAAAATGTCTGCAAATAACTAAATTTTATAATTTGTACAATAGCAGCCATTTCTCAGTGTTATTTGAAGAATCTCAACAAACCCCGATATATTCTCTCCCAGATTATCAGTAATCATCTGCATTCTGACCACTGGAGAATCATAGTGTTTAGAAATACAATACTAAGACACTAGTGGACGACAATCTTTGGTTGTGATTTTTATTAAATTCCTGTGAACTATTGTAGTGCTAACGATTCAGCCTCAGACTAGCAGTTATTGCAGGGTGGACCCAGTTCTGTCAGCTCCTGTGAATTCCGGTGGTGTTACCGAAAAGGTGGCTGAGGGATTAAGGTTATGAGTAATAAAATCTGAATTAATGAATTAAATAATAGAATAGAGATTAAAATATTTTTAAACATCTCATGTAGTCTTTTCATTAGTCTAGCTAAAAAGACAATTTTAGAGGTCAGTTGTATAAGCTTATTTTGTGAGGGAAAATAAACGGTAAACTAAGTGGTCCGTGTTCATCTACAAGGCAGAAGCAAGTTAAAATAAAGGACTGTTTTCTCAAAATGAGAATCAAACCTTCATTTACATGTCTACAATGCCAATTCATAAATATCAGTCCTTACTAATAAGTAAAAAAAAAATTATCCCATTTATTATTTTGAGGTCAGCTTCAAAATGCAAATTGAAGACGCTCAGAGTATGAAGTTACTTTTCTCCCCCTAAATCTATTTTTTAAAGTTATTTTGTTTTTTCCTTGGATTTAACAAGTGATTTGTAATGCTTAGAGTTGGATGTTGTCTGCACATTATTCTGCATTTCAGAACGGAAAGATAAAAGGAAATTAAAAGATTTTCACTGAATAAAGTTTGAACAAAATTATCCAGAAGCATGTTTTACAACACTGACATACAAGAATGAAAAATGATAAATAGAAAATATATTACTAGATTAAAAATATTAGTAGAACTAAGTAAATCACAATAAGAAACTAAAGTAAAAAAATAATGTGATCATGTCCTGAGGGAAAACGTAATTAAAATGGGCATGTTCTTATGAAATGCTCCAGTTTCAATGAAATTACATTTAAAAAGAAAGACAATAGTCACCCAGATCTAAGATAGACTGTATTTGAATAACAAAGCTTTTGCTGTTCAGCATTGATACAATATTTAGAAACACATCCTTACATTTGCATTGTCATTTGCAAGAAAAAACTACTTGTTCTTAATATGCCAGTTTTCCTAAAGTCTTGCAAATCTGATTATTTTAACTTTGCCTATGACATTAGTAAATCTAGGACCTGATTTTTATACTGATTTACTGCTGGATGTACTATTCCTCTTTCAAATCAAAAGAATAGCAAGCACCTCTGAAATTACTTCAAATCTCTTCAACTCAGTGGAATGACTTGCATTTCTTTGGTCTTTTGTTCCGACCACATCCAGTTTGAAAGACTGGGCCCTTCAATTGTAAGCAAAGAACAAATAGCACTACTGGACTGGCTGTATTGAAGATCTAAAATGAGGGGCAGAGGTACATTAAGTATCATTTTGCCTTTTCAGCAACAATGCTTGAGAAATGGAGTTGACAGGGGCTTAAAAACTTCAGTCTCCAGAAAAGCCTTGTAAAATCTATACCTGGATACACCTGGATTCGGATAATGAAACCTTTGAGAGCACGTTACAATTAGTCAACACAGCTATGTACAGACAAGCATCTCACAACTCAGTCCTTATCTTCAAAGCCTTTATTGATCTGAATCTGGTACAATGAGAAAGCAGCTTAAACTCTTAAGACAGAGATGATGGACAAAAAAACAGTGCACTTCTAGCACAGTAGATTTGTCCCTCAGAAGAGGAAAATCAATTTGTCCAATGGTTTTCCTGAATGAAGGAGGCTGGCAAGACATTCAACTAATGCCTGTAAAATCTAGGCTCTATTTCTAACTGGCCTATGCTAAACTCTTTCCTAATAAAAACACATAATCCCACGAACTGAAACAAATATTTTTATGTTGCATAAAGAGCCATGTGCATGATTTGCTTTGAAAAGATAAAGGCAAGAACCGCTTAGTTGCCCCTAAAGAAAAGGGAAAAGCCATAATTTTGACTATACTAAAAAGTTAGGTGAAAGAAGGAATCACCAATGTGTTTTTTTTTAATTTTTGAAGTTACTCTCTGAGAATGTTTACCTTTAATTAAAAGAGGGTCCTTTCCTATTTTATTCTACATAAATTATTCATGTGAGTTCTGTGACTCAGTGATAGCATGTTAACAGCTCTGTTATTTTATATACTTGCTGTACATAGGTAATCAGAATACATTATGTTGCAAAGATAATTATGTTGGTGTTTTCTGTTGTGGTGTGATGCTGTGAGGCTCAGCAGTGTGTTTTTGCAATACCCTGCATTTCATATAGATGGGGAGGAAATTGTCAAGAATTTCCCAAGGCCCTGCATTTTCCTACAAATATACTAGATACACAAAAGAAATCCCAGATTAGTCACAATTCTTTCTTTTCTAGAGGCCAAATCATGTTACAGAAGCCAACTGTATTTAAGCAAAAGATTCTTTAATTTGGGGGGCATAAGCAATACTGCAAACATATTTTGCTTTCACTTTAACAAGTAATACACATGAAAGTGCCTTTATCAGTATACATATATGTGCACAGTTGTCATGAACCAGTAGGATTGCAGGGAAAATTTTGATACATGACATTTTAACCTCAGTAACATAAATTTTCATGTCCTATGCAGCCAGCATTGGACTTGCATGTATGGAGATGATTTGGTAATTTTTCCCTTCCTAGAGACAAAGATTTATAACAAATATTTGCCTGACGAGGATGGAAGAAGTTCTACTAGCTTCAAGTTTTCCCTTCACTTGAAAAGTTCAGAAGGCAGAAATCTGTCAGAACTGTTGCAATACATGCTGACATCATGCTAGCAGGTACCATATCAACCCTAATTTATACAGCGTTTCTTCACTCGGTTTTCCTACAATGCCAACTTGTTAGGTAGTGACTGTTTTCACAGATAAGCAATCAATAGGAAATTAAACATGGTACGTGAGTTTGACACCACTTAGCAACAGCCAGCAATTAAAGGATGAATTCACCTCTAATTTATTGTGATATATTGCATTGTTTTCAAGTTATATTGAATATTAACTGGAAATTGCCAATGCAGAAGACCTCTCAGGTCTTGTATTCTGTCCTCTTAGCAGTGAAAGTTGTTTTTAATACATCCAGTACTTAAATGTATCAAAGATTATTATTTTCCAGACATCCATGTGTATTAATACACATACATTCAAAATTTTCAGTTTACCAGACAGTGACTTCGAATCTATTAAATGGGTAGATAATAAAGTGTGCAGTGCTTAAGAACACAATATTACAATAAATGTCTTTTTCTGCTGCTTTTCTAATTACCCATTTCCACTTATGGTGAGCAGGATATCTTAGAAATACAGTATCTTTGGGGACTGGGTTGAACTGGGGAGCCCAGAACTGGAGGCAGTATTCCAGTTGTGGCCTCACCAGTGCAGAGCAGAGGGGGAGAATGACCTCCCTTGACCTGCTGGCCACACTTCTCCCTATGCAGCCCAGGATTCCATTGGCCCTCTTGGTGACAAGGGCACATTGCTGGCTCATGGAGATCCTGACATCCACCAGGACTCCCAGATCCTTTTCCTCAGTAGTAATTTCCAGAAGATCCACCCCTAACCTATATTGGTGCCTGGGGTTCTTCCTCCTCAGGTGCATGACCTTACATTTGCCCTTGTTGAACCTCATTAGGTTCTTCTCTGCCCAGCTCTCCAGCCTGTCCAGGTCACGCTGGATGGACTATAATATGTTATCATTAATATTGGCCTATTCTGTGAACCAAGACCACAAACATTTTGATATAGTGGAAAGCTTTCAGTGTTGGCATTTAGTCCTTAATCTTCATTGTAGCAAAAATGAAGTGTTATCTTTTGTAGACATTTATTAACTATTTCTAAAACAGTTGTGACTTTAATGCACAGAGACTCCAACCAGGATTGGGTCACAGTTTACTTTGCATTATATGATCACAAAGAGGAGTCCACAAGCAAAAAACACATTTTTTTTTTTGTATTAAATACTTTCATCGTAAGTTGGTCCAAATTTTTATCATGACCCACCACAATCGAAGCATTTTCTGCTGGTTAAGATTTATCTATACACTGTTGCTTTCATTAAACATCCTAAACTTTCCACTAACTTTGAGGTACAGGATTAGGTGCAGAAACTGACCCTATTCTCATAGTAACTTGGTTTTATTTTATTTAATTTCAAGGGTTTGGGAATCTAAAATTAACATTTATGAGTTAAGAAGGAAATGGAAGGTAGAAGTGATGATGAGTATAGATTTCTTACTGATTCAATGACTGAAAATTCAAGAATGTTTTTCACGTTATATATTTTTAACCTTGAAAGTCATAACTTGAAGCCACTGTATTTGTTCTGGTTCACCACACACATTTGATCTGTCGAAGCACTGACTCGTGAAATTCAAGTGTGACATGTATATAAAGACCATTCGCTATGGACTTAGGAAGACTAGAGAGGTTATAAAGGACAATAATTTACGGGTGACATAATTGGACTAGGACTGGAAGCCTTCCTACATCATAACTATTGTATCAAGACGAGAAGAGGATATAAAAAATCAGTAGTGATAAAAAAGTCAGGCGATAATTCGATTTTTCCTTTCATTTCAGTAAAAAGATATCTTTGGAAAAAAAAAAATCTAAAAGTAAATTGTGTTTCACCGAGTGCTTTCACCTCCCTTCATATCATATGCCATGGTCATCATGTGGGTGCATTTTTGCTTTAATTGTACTTTTATTTCTTTCCTAGGAAAAGACCATCAGCTCAAACATGAGATAGCTTTTATTAAGTAATGAGTATCCATTTTAATGCAAATTTGAAAATGGTCAATTGGGACTAGAACATTGTTCCAATGTTCTGATATCTACAAGTTAATGAAATATATAATTATTTAATGGTATTAATCTGTCTTGAAGTCTTACCATGTTAAATACCATGAACCAATATTTCTGTTTTAGCAATATATTCCAGACTCATTTTCATTTGATTTTTGCATATTAAATATTGGGATTTTTCAAGAAAGTACCTGTTAACTAAGGATTATTTCTGCGTACCTTAACTTAATAGAAAAGGAAGAAGCTTATTTTTTAAAATGCTTTTATGCTTCATTGCTTTTATGCTTCTATTGCTTTTACACCTATGTGTCAATGATGCTACACTTCTGTGTTTTGAGAATTCACACAAAAATCTATTATTTAAGATGTATAAGTGACAATATTTAAGACAAATTGATTCTTTAGCTTAGAATGTTCTATTATTTTTAAACATATGTACATATACATTTTTAATAGTAAGTCTATATTTAAAGATGTTTTCAATGCTGAATCATACAGATTTTATATAGAGATACCATTTGAATCTCTAGATTCAAAATGGTGTTTTTATTTACATAGTATTATCATGACAGACTGTGTGGTGATGAGGTATTCAATTTGTGTGGAACTGAGGCTAGACCGGTCAAAGGAATTTGAAGGCATTAGTCACACGAGTTTCATACCATAATTATTCTAACAAATCTTTGCTCATTTATTGCTAAAGAGTCATCATGGTAGTCCATAACACGGCTATTTCTATCTTCACAGCAACTGCAGGGGCACAACTCAATTTGTTATTACAACAATGGGCTTTTACACGTCTGAGAAATAACTGCTTTGCCACAGGGTTATTATCATATTGTGGGAATAGCACTGCAGGGCCATAAGATGAATTAGACAAGAACTATCAGCATGGAATTTTACCAGACATTTGTAATACTGGAGTTTCTTTAACAGATGAAACCAAGACAGAATAATATATATCTTACACACCTGCATCTATCAGATCTCTCCACCTCCGTGGAAGAGTACTGTGAATGCATTCTGAAGGCCAGACTCTAACCATTCTTCTTGACTTTGTGTTACAATGAAATGTGGGATTTATGTCCTGCTTGAAATGATGGGGGAAAACCCCAGGCCCTCTGGATGACCGACTGGCACCCCCTCAATGCCCTAATATTCTCCAGCCCATTTCCCAGCAGCAGAGTGGAGGAGCCCAATATCATGCTCCCCTGGCCCTGTAGGCTCAGCCATGCTGACCCTCATTAGAGCGGAGGTGTTCACCCTCATCACAAGCAGTCATAGAATCATAGAATCATTTTGGTTGGAAAAGACCCATAAAATCATCAAGTCCAGCCATAAACCTAACACTTCCAAGTCCACCACTGAACCATTGAACCATGTCCCTTAAGCACCATGTCTACAGATCTTTCAAATACGTCCAGGGACGGTGATTCAACACTTCCCTGGACAGCCTGTTCCAGTGCTTGAACTGGAATAGGCAATAATTGCAATGCAATAACTGTTCCAGTGAAGAAATCTTTCCTAATATCCAATCTAAACCTCCCTTGGTGCAACTTGAGGGCGTTTACTCTTGTTCTTACCACAGACTGCTGTGAAGCTTTTTGCAATGCATTCAAGGACAATCCATGTGTTCTAAACTGTGGGATGCTCTGGACCTGGAGATAGAACAATAGTATATGTACTATCCATCGAACACAGTTAGTATTAGAGTGGGTCGAGTACAAAGAGATACTCAGGGGGAAAAGCTGTAAGACACAGATATGGTGCCTGGGCCAGGTTTGCTGCCTACACAAGGGTAGCGTCATGGACTGAATGCAGATCTTTATGTTTGCATGTAGTTTGGAGTCTGGCATAAGCCAGCCTATAGAAGCACTATAACCAGCACAAATAATAAATGACAATTTATGAGGATAAATTGCCAACTAGAATTTGAAAACGCACAGGTTTATAGCAAAACAATTTGCGATTGCTTAAATGATTAGTAAGTTGATTAGCTTAACCAGGCTATTCATCTACTAGACGTGAAGCTTTTCAAGGTTATTTGGGGCTGCCTGCTCTCATCTATCTCACTTTTCCTGTGAATGTGACATGACTGTAGTCACTGACTGAATAGTTACAGGCTTACTCATCTCTGTCTCTGGAAGGCTCCTTGGGTTCACTCCTCTAGTAAACTGAAACCAGTAAGGACAGATCCTCATAAGATATAAGCAGGGAGAGTGACAAAAAGACCTCAGCAAAGTTGTATAAGACTAAACTAGCTACCAAATCTTTCCATGAAAGCTAAAGAAGTAACAAAAAAGTTAGAAGATCCAAAGTTACCCAAGGTTAAACTAGTTCTTTAAGCTTGATTCAGAATGTTGTGTTTGGGTTCTGTTCAGATCTGTGTGAAATTATGTAGCAATGAGCCACAATTCCTTGGCAGTAAAATGAAATTAAGCGTCCATCTGCCTTAGCTTGGGCTCTTATTCCTTGCTAATAAAACTCCTCTCAGCAGAGAGCTGATAAACAATTTTCATTTGCCCACAGTTGCTTCTCGACAGACGCACATATTCTTTTGAGCTCTTCCAATCACCCTCTAATTCTTCCCAAATCAAACTAACAGCAATTGAAGCTGTAAGTGTATGTACAGACATGTAAGAGAAATAATAAATATGTTATGCCTGAAGTGAAATACAATGATTGTCAATGATGAATCTTAGAATTTAAAAAAACCTGTTCTCCTGAGATTACAAGTAATGGTTACAACACATTCACCCAACACCATAAGCACAATGGGTACGTTGTGCAAGTGAAACGACAGACAAAGAGTGCAAACCCAAAGAGAAAATGGCTTGAGACGAAAAGCCTGTTCTCATCACATCATGATGCTATATTTGAATCTGAAACTATGAAAGAGGCCGTGCCTGTTGGAACCAATTTCAAAATGCTTTTCCACTCCTTCACCAGCTCAGGCCTGTCCTGGGTGCTGTATCACACTCCTTCACGGAGAAACAGGTCTGAGGTAGTGTAGGTATCTCTCACAGGCAGCACCCATCCTCTGTCTCTGCCATGGAAGCAAACCACTAAAAAATTCTGCCTTTAAAACAGGCAACAACACACGCACTGAATGCTATTTTTAAAACCATTCCAATTAAGGGCTTAAAATAGAAAACATGGTGATTGATTATAAAAAACAGCAAAACAAATCAAGCACATTGTAAATTACAGACATGAAAATACATAAATTCCAGTAGGAGGTAACTATACTCCTGTCTGTTAAGAAGGCAGGGTGTGTAGTCTATAAAGTGAATAAAATATTCTAAAACATGTTATTCATACAGGATACAAGATTGATGCAGGGCAAAATTTTAGGTATCTAAATAAATGGAAATAAATTCTTGTTAAGTGTTATTTTTTTATAAAGCCTGATCCAGAGAAGACCATATTTAATATTCTAAAGTAGAGAACCAATATGACATTTCTTTCAAGGTTATATGAGGCAAGTCAGGTACGAAGGAAATTGGATGTGAGCATACTGTTTATACAATAGGAATTCTAAGGGATAGAATGCAAAATACAAAATTTATTTCTAATCGCTCTTTACTTGCCAATCTATAAAGCTCAGTGAGAAGGTTGAACGGTTATGTCGTAGTAGATTAAATTTTCAATCAAGTGCATAGACAGCCACTGATAAAACTAATGCATAAAACATAATGAGAATAGGAATCACTGGGACTGAACTCTAAACTGCCTTCAGTATGGATTCATGGACTCAGCACAATAAAAAAAATAGATTGGAAGTCCGAACTAGCTGCTATATTCAAATATTGCCCCAAAATCGTTACAATACATGATTTCATCAGTGGTTCTTTGGTTTCTCTTACTGCTTATGTCTGGTTTTGAATTTCAAAGCTGAATGTAGTTGCGTAACACAGCAAAAGAGTCACTTGTAGCATTGTGAGTGATTTAATCCCTACAAAGAATCCCTAACAGTTTTCTAGCCAAACAATAATTTTATTTCAAGGAAGAAGCTCCACAGTAACTTGCATACTACTTACATATTATGTTAAGTACAGTTATAGTAACAAGTTAAGGAAAAACATAAAATGCAAAAAAAAAGTAGGAGAACAATGAAAATATGACCCTACTTAAGTTTCACTTTTGGAAACAGGTATCACCACCCAGAAGCATGTTTAAATTAGTCCTAAAAAGAATATATACATGGACAGAATTAAGGGCAACAGCAAGGTTTTGCAGATCCCAGAGAAGAGTCCAAAATCTGATATCTTAGCATCAGATTACTCTAAAATCACAACAGAGTTGGGTTAGAAAAATCTCAGTTAAATGGCTTTATGGACAAAGCAAAACCAGGCATCCCCTGGTAAAAACATTTCTATTTTATCTTTCAAAGAATATCAGAAAACAAATTAAGAGGAAGCTTTGCCAGAAAAT
The DNA here is from genome assembly GCA_033628505.1 of Tringa tobata. Lineage (NCBI taxonomy): Eukaryota > Metazoa > Chordata > Aves > Charadriiformes > Scolopacidae > Tringa > Tringa tobata. The sequence continues at coordinate 5,568,507 of JAHREE010000096.1, forward strand.
GTATGTGTTAAAAAATGCAGTTACTGGACAGACAAAATTAGCTCAAGTTTTTCCATTGTTAATGGAATACACTAAGACACATATTTAGGGCAAAAATATGGAACTTTGTTGACCCAGAAATATTTAAATCAAGTACACTGTATTTCCTTTTATCTGTTCTCATTGAGGTATGCAATATATAATCGTTACGTGAATGGATCTTTGAAAATCCTTCACAGCAAGTTACTCTCTAAATTCAGGGTATTCCTTTGCACTCTATTTGTTATGAATTTTATAGGAGCATGTATAGGAGCATCTTTACAGTGCAAAACTGTTAACAGGGGTGGTGACAGGCTGTCAGTTCCTAATGGTACTGGCACCGTGGGATTCCTGGAGTCTCTGAATCAAAGTCTGACTTCAGTTGTACTAAATTTTTCCCGTGTGAGTCAATTTTGTTGAGGGTAGTCACTTAAGAGTCCTGAGTATTAACTTAATGAGGGCAAAAACTGTTGTTGATTTGCTATTGCAACATCTCAGCTTTCCCGCGACTGTAGTTAAGTACTGCAAAGGCTTATTGCAATCTATGCTCCAAGTTGGACATGAAGTGACAGTACCATTAGTTTGTTCAGTTCTTTCACTACTGTCAGTCTAAAAGATGGAACAGACAAGTTCAGTCATGAATTGTCATGAAATACATGATTCGGCCTCTATATCTTCTCCATTGAGTATTGAAAAGTCATAAGTTAAGTGCTTTTATGAAAGTTGTATGAGTGGCATAATTTTAGATTTTAAAAAATGAAACTGTGGAGTGTTGAAAAGATAAAAGAGATTGGGGGGGGAGGAGAGGGGGAAGAAAAATACTGTCAGAGGCATTTATGAGGCACCATGAGGCAAAGGTCATCATTTACTGTTCCAAAAAAAAGAATTTTTATAGAACATAGTGATTTAACTATCAAAAACCTCCGTTGTAAACATTCTGAGACAGGAGAGAATAACTGCACCTTCTATGACATTGATGTTCAAACTATAGAGACGTGTGATATTTTACCAAAGTTATTCCACAGCATATGGCAAGGAGTTGTTGTATTCTTTCTTTCAATTGTTACACAGATTCTGCCATTTTTCTTTTTTAACAGGAAAAAGTATGGTATATTATTTAGACTTCATCGAATAGAATGAAAACTAGTATTTGATTGCACTGTTGTAAAGAACTAAGAAAGAAGCTCACATGGGAAAAGAAAGTAACAGCAAGTCAAGGAGAAAAAAGAAAATTTCAGTGAAGAGATCAACTGTTTCTCCTAAGCCATACATTAAAAAAAGCAACTTATTTCCTGTCTGAAACATGCTTTAAGTTACTATAAGACTGCTAACTAACATGATTGCTAACACTGGAATTAGTTATGTCCTGATCAGATTTCCTAGAAAGAATGGACTGCCATGAATTGTTTTAATAAGTATATATGAAGTCTGAAAAGATAAACATGGCTTATCTAGAATTTTTTTAATGTGTCTAGTCATCACAGCATCCTATGAAAATAGCATTATGTGGGATGAAGAAAGACTTGAAGAAGCTACAGCATTACTAGAAGTTGTAGGTGAGAAAAATTGGAGGAGATAAATAATTTTCTGAGGAATGTGAAAGTTCTGACATGTATATGTGTGTATTTCTACATATACACAAGCACAGAGATGTATATAGAAAGACTAGTGTTCCAGGTCCATTCCCTGGTCATTATGGGGGTGAAAAGAAATTTTTGTTAAATTGTTGTGGGCATGGAAGTATGGACATTAGGACTCTTCTAGTTCTACCGTTATAGACTGTTGTAGGCACAGTTTTAACCTGAGGACACGTACAATGTTCTTTGGGTCACCTGCCTTGCAAATGTGGTGAGGCTGCATCACAATCAGCCAAGAGAGTGTCCTGATACAGGACTGGTCACCAACCTTAACCGTTTTTTACAGTAGGAGGTGACACTAGTTTTTTTTCCTGGCATCCTCTGTCCATTCAACCCAGACTTATCCTACAGTTGCCACCTTCTGCTTTATAACCTCTCCCAGAGTCGTCATGCCCACCAGCTTCCCATGGACAGGGGAGATGTCATGATTCTCAACCATGTAACATCTTGATATGCAGAGCATGGCCATGCAGACCGGTCACAAATATGATAGCTTCCAAAATGCCAGTGATGGAAAAGATCCTGATAAAAACTTAGCTCTGTTGATTATTACACAAATCATAACTCTACAATATCGCAGGTTCTCTACTGTTCTAGAAAATGCTACATAGACTTGGGCATGTTTAAATATCCATTTCGAATTTACATTCCAAACTTCTTCCTATTCAACTTTGGTTGAATATAGTCTGTCCCTTACATATCTTAGTCAGGAGAATTTTATTTTTTTTTTCAAAATATGAAGTATATATATTCTAACTGCCTTTTCACAATGCAGTAGGAGAATGGAAGTACCTCTAATAGGGTTGTAATGCCATCCACCTTTTTAAAATGTTCCATATTAAATCAACTATTAAATCAAAATATCATGCTTTGCCAATAAGTTATTTAATGTCTGAACAAGTATATGACATTTTAAGGAGGCTGTTTCAGACAAAACTACACTGTACCTCATATTTCAAAGATCCTTTAAAAAAGAAGACCAATTATTCTGTCAGCTTCATTGTGGAAATCCAGAGCAACTCTGCCTATTTCATTCAGAGTAATGCTGGGCCCCTCACTGGGGCTGATTGAGCCGATCAGAGTCTACAGGAGCCTCCTTATTGAATGCAACAGGGACTAAATTTCAGCTATAGCATACAAAATTAATAGGCAATGGGTCAGCCAGGCAATGAGCAAAGCTATGTTCACACATGAGCACAGTATTAGCCAGTAATACCCGATCCTCATTAAATGCATGTTCATTTTTGCTAATGCTAGCTGATATCGTTCAATGATGGTTCCATTGCGATGGTCACTACTTCTTTCCCGTCTGTGCAGGCTGAAATTTGCTTCGCCATCTGCCTTCCACTGTTCATGGACACTTTTTCCGGAGCCTTGCTACTGCAGTTGCTTCTCTTACCTTGCATTTCATTTCACATTCCTGCCAAATTACTTGACATCACAGCTGGGTGCCCAAGGAGGTGCTGGTTCTCTTGAAGAGGATACATTATCATTTGAACAAAAACTCTGAAATTTGCTTGTCTTTGCTAAAATCCTAGGAGATGTCACTGACTCTCCATGTCTGACCTGCTGTACTTAAACATCTTTGAATTTGATTAAAATTTCTTTCCTCATACTGAAACACAGCGTGTAACTGCTTGGAGCTGTTAACTGTACACTTGAGGGGTTTTTCTTACTTCTATCTCTTTAAGGCTTTGGAGATTTGGAAGTTCTAAAACTAAAAATGTACAAGGAAGAGCAAGTATATGAAAAGATAAATCAATGGAGTTTATGTCCATTTTTAATCACAAACTCTAAAGAGGGATAGAGGAACCAAAACGAATGTAAAGGCAGGCAAGACAGTATCTCTTTTATGTATTCTTTAATTCCACAGGGACATGTCACTAACAGTCAGTAATAACTCTCATTCCATGATGCTCATTCAGTTTCTCCGAACTCAGTGGACCACTCCATGAAATGTCTTAGAATACATCTTATTAGCCTTAGGCAAGAAAACCAGGTGATTTTCTCCCAGAAAAATTAGTGAGGTACATGGGAAAATGGTATACACTAAAGAATCATCATTTTTCAACTGACCATAATAAAAAGAAGTAGAAGGTATATATATTTAAAAAAAAAAAATCTTTCTAGAATTATCAAAGTGAGGATTTTGCTTAGCAAGTTTTTATGTGACTATATTCCACAATACAAAAATATAGGAAAAAAAAAAAAAGAAAAAGAAGAGCTATCACATTATTTTAAAAATCCACATATTAAGGTCTTTTTTCAGAGCCCTGAAAACTTTTTGACCTTTGTTTCTTGAATTAATAGAAGAGCTGATAGAATTAGCAGATTGATATTCTTGACATGAATCAGCACTGCTGTGGCATGAGACGCTGCCGTTAAGCTTAGACACATTTAATGAGTCAAAAAGTGTGGTAAAAGTCAGGAATCTTGGGTTGCTTTTCAGATTTTAAAATGTGTTGTTTCTTGCTACTGTTTGGTTATTATAATTTTTTTAGGTAAGAGCTTTGAAATTAAATGAAGAAGTAAGAAAGCAGACACCGTCCCAGAGACGGGTCCCTTTGGCACCTACATACGCACTTCTGCTTCCTGAAAGATTTGATTGAAATAATGTGTAACTTTATTGTTACAGAGTAACACACACTTGCCCCCTCAGTTTGTTTGTTTGTTTTGTCTTAGTTTTTCTGTTGGTCACTATCAGGTTTCATTGCTGTTGGAGATTCTAAAGTAATTTAAAAAACACTAAGCGTGGTCTAAACTCTACTCTGAATGAGTTTTAATACTGAAACATTTAAAAAAAACAACTCTTCCACAATCATGGGTGAACAGCCACAATCTTTTCTTTCTCATCTTTGAGCTACCACCTATATCATCTTCATTCATCTGTAAAAACCTTCACACACCCTCCATGCCTGTTAAGCACAAATCAAGCAAAACTTGACAATTACACAAAGAGGACAGTCAGACAAGGATGACCAAGCAATTCAAACCTATGACCCATGGGCCAAATCAAGGCAATTAGACTCCTCCTCTTCTCTCAGTAGCATTGGAGAAAGGCAAACTATACCATATGAAACAGAAATCTGCACAACAGTCAGTCTGTCAACGCATGTAGCCCCGCAAACTGGCTGGGCTGATTCTGAGGCAAATAAAATGTTTAATTTTAATTTCTTATTAAAATCCCCCAAAACTCTGCTTAGATCATAGGTCTGTCTGACCTGTCAGAATGTTATTTTTCATAAATATTCCTCTTCATTTTGATCTCCAATTTAGATTGGAATAAATTGAATAAAATATTTCTAACTTCCAGGAAAAAAAGCAAACAGACTTTTGTTTCTGAAAAATGTATGTAAGTTTGTAGACAAGCACTTTCCTTACAATTCTTCTAATGGCAATAGTTGGAACCCAAGTATTTAAAACAATATGAATCTAGACATAAACCCAACCTTCAATGACTATCATTGTCTAAATGAGAAAGACAGAAAAAAAAGTTACATATTTTCATTAGCTACTCTTACTGAGTTTCAATGCAATATGTACTATAAAATCAGAAGCTCAAACCTCATTATCAGTTTATATAAATAATACCATGGGTATGGTTACTGGTCACTTTACTAATTACATTTACGCCATCTTAACAAAGTCAGATAATGCACATTCTTTGATTATTAATTTTATTAGTAATTAATGGTGCATGATTGCATGTTATGATCAGTTAAGGGGGTTTTGAGTTTAGTAATAACACTACTCATTGCTGGCAAGTAGAATAGGCAGCAGAAGAATTAGGCTGAAGTTCTGAAACAGTTCAACTTCTCTACACGCAGCCAATAAACTATCGCAAAGTTGTAGTAATATGTCAGATGGTTTTCCAGTGGGTAGAAATACTGCTGTGTTTTCTTAGTGAAGGAAAGCTGATGCTTTTTTTTTCCTCATTATTATATTAAAGATATAATAAAGAAAACCACAAGGCTTCTAACAATAAAATATTGAGAAATTAAAGCATTCTTGTCTTATGGAAGAAGGAAGATGGCCAGAGCTGTGTAAATGAGAAAGGTTGATGCATCTGAGGCAGCTAAATTTTTTATTTATTGGAAAAGAGACTTCTGAGCTTATCTTGTTCTTAAGCGATAATATGATAATGAAATTTATCTTAACGCAAGTTTTCTCAAGCGCTTTCCAACAGACATGGTCATTCCTGGAAATTATAGCGAAGAAAATGTCATTGTTACTGCTGCCTTAACAAATTAGCCAATTTAGCAAGTCTTCTAACAATTGAGTTACTTGCAGATTGACTGCTGATTTCTCCAACTCTCATAGTTTAATGGGTCTGTGACCATAATGACCTTACAAATATATGGCTCCAGGACCTCTAGCAGTCCCAGCCTCAGCGTTGAGAGAAAGGTGACTCAGAAGAAAAATCAAAAGACACAGTTCATGGGGTTCCTGATTTATGTTTTGCTTTTCATAGAGTCCAGTCCTATGCTTGAAATGAAGCTGTCACTGTGCTATTGAGATATTTAAGGGAAAGTCAGCTACAGTCTACTTATCGGAGAATTCACCCAAAGGCTTAAAAAAATATGGTGTGACAAAGACTTAGGGGAGACTGCATGTAAATATGTCTAGTACTCAAATACTTGTAAGGTGATGAAACCATCTTGTATAGGTTACTTTAGCGGATACCTGGGAAGAATTGGTGGGTTTCAGCAGCAAGAAAACATGCTGAAAAATGTCCTTGAAGGCTACAGAGCATGACTCTTGATTTAAGGAGGTGGCAGCTGCATAGCAAAATGGGCTGCAGTTTCCTTGGCCCCTCTTCACCTCATCCACAAGAAATCTCCTAGTCTCCTACAGAAAGTTCTGATAATAATGCAGATAAAAATAAAATACCAAGTCCTCTGGTCTTTCACTTACAGTTTGCAGAAGTAGTGAAGAAAAAGAGGAATTAGTTTTTTACTTATATTTAGAAACTTTTAACAGCGGTACAATGAATCATCAGCTGCATTTCAGGAGAGTGTATCTGGAGTGCAAATACCAAGGTGCAATTTCTCACACTTCAACTTTAGTCAGTGCAGGGCATGTCTTGGTTTTTGGTTCTTTCTTTGTAATTTTAGGCTGTGTTGAGATTACAGGAATGCTGCATGGTATGATTTCTTCTCAGCATTGCTCAAAGCCCCATTTCTCAGGTTGAAGTCTTTTCAAGTCTCTTTTGCTGTTCACAGGAACTCTACATCCAGTATTAATGAGATGACAAATTCACCAAAATGTTTCTAGAGGAAAAGAATATTTAACTAGGAAGGTATGATCATATCTTTGTGTGAGGCAGCTTTTTGCAAAGTGTGAAAGAATGAAAACTCATTACAATCACTATTTGCACAAAGCCAGTCTGGTTAGCTCAGTAGTTAGGAATAATGTTCATTGTTTTCATACAGAGCAAACATCTACACCCAGCAGAATTTCAGTCTAACATACGAAGTGCAACATAGATCCTCCTTTTCTAGAAGTGCTTGTTTGTTGCAACAAATTCTCTATTTCTATAGATTGAGTACATGCCATCAGAGCTTATTTGGGCTAACTGGCTAACTTCCCTTAGAAGAGTTACAAGGGGTAGAAAGGAAAAATTATAAGATGTCTACTAGGAATAATTTAGTTCTTTGCACAGACCCCTTAGGATGAAAATTAACACTCAGCTACCATTTCTGTAAACTCGTGCCCAATATGTTAGAAACCTGTCAACATGTTACACTAATTCCTCAAATCTCTATTTACTGTGATAAATTTTAGGGTAAATTCAGAGTAGAATCTGTAATCTCTTTTGTTTTCAGATAATTGCACTAGTTAACTGACAATAATATGGCATCAAATAGTAGTAGGGATGTTACATAAGTAGTTGTTCAAGGACATTTATGATTTTTTCCTCGGACTTAGCAAGGCAACTAGACTGAACACCACAGCTAGAATAGCATTGATTTTTTGGGGAAACTTTCTTTTTGGAAAAACCCTATAAACTAATTTGTACCCACTCTTTGCTAACTCTTTGAGATAAGGAAAACATACATGCCAAATAAATATTATTTTTTTTGTCTGTAGGCAACAGTGAAGTACCTATATAGTCCTACATAATAAAGAAAAGTAAATATGCAAGATTCAGGTACAACAATTGACATCAACATTATCTGTTATCATCAGATAAAAAACCAAAAGTTTCTCACAAACATAGGATTTCCTATACCCATTTAACTATTGGAGAACTACAATATAGAAGTGTGGCTTTATTTTTAATAGTAATGTAATTAAGCATCTCTCAACTTAAGCAGTACCTAGAGGTATTCATGTACATTTCTGCAGATTTTATACCAATCTTTTGACCATTTCCCCCCTCCAGTAAATATAAGATTCATCTGACTACTGTGTCCCAGTTTTGTGTGCCCCACAACCAGAAAGATATTGGAGCAAGTCCAGTGAAAGGCCAACAAGATGATTAGGGGTTTGGAGCACATGATACAGAAAGGTTAGGAGGGGGTTTGTACAGCCTGGAGAAAAGGAGGGTAAGGAAGGAAACTTAGCCTTTACCTAACTGATGGGATGTGATAGAGAAGAGAGAGTAAGACTCCTCTCAGAAATGCAGATGGACTAGAAAAGGATCTGGACAACTTGATCTATCTTTCAAGGTGGATCAAAATCTGAAGTTGTTTCAACTTTGCATGGGGAATTGGACCAGATCACCCCCAGAGATTCCTTTCAACCTAAATTATTATATGATGCTACGATTTTCAGAAAAGAAGAATTTTAATTTGTCTTTTTATCCTAAAAGATTAGACTTCATAATTTTTTTTTTTCAGGACAATTTTATAAATTGCCTTATCAACCTAGAATAAAAGTCGTTGTCAGTGGAATTTAAAATCTGAAAATACCTCCAACTTCCATTCCTTGAGCTATTAAAGAGACATTTCTGCAATAGTATCACTGGTAGTGATATCTTCATAGCATTGCAAAATATTCATAAAGACTGCAAAATTTTATGATAAAAGAAAATTATGGAGGGGAAAAAATTGAAATCTCATCCCTTCAGGCATTGTTCTGAGTCAATGGAAATAGTGGCATTTGAATTTTCCAGCAGTCCTGCCAAAATGAGGAAACAATGAAAGACTATTTGCATAAATCATATCCTGCTAGGTATAACATGTAAATCCAAGAAAGAGGCTCCTGCAGAAAGAGTTGCTTTTGTGAACAAAGTTTTGCAGTGTGTTCTAACAGTCAGTGAATTCCACTTCTGAACACAAGAGAAAATTAATGAGCATGCAGGATTGCACCACTGCTTTTCAAGCAAGCCAAATTCTCCTCAGAGAAAGAGTGGCAAGTCAAATATTTGTACAGGAGATGCAGCACTTCCCATAATTCCCATATGGCCAGAATCCAGATTCCCGCACGTGAATTGGAGTAGAAAGACCGCTGCCATGACCTACAGAAGCTTATTTCATCTATTGGCCAATGCACATTATATGTTCTTTTCTACGTTCAATGTGGTTCAAAGCAGCCTATGGGTAAGAGTCTTTTCTACATTGACAAAGGCTCCTCTGCACCAATTCTGATGAACAATCAGCATTCACTAACTTATGGAAAAATTAAGTTGCAAGTAGAAATAATCAACAGGGTAAAAATAAGTACTAACAGACATGAAGAATAGAGAGGCCTTAATATATATTCATGGAGTTGCAATCTAAATTAAGTCAGCCCTGAGGTCTCTTTTGTCCTGGAGCTAGAGAGTCCAGCTAAGGTACAGAAATCTCATTAGTCACCAATGGTACAAATAACCAATGTTTCCTTCACTATGGCCAAATCCTCTCTTTCCACATTACAAAGGCCACTCTCCCTGGTGCAGACAACATTTAATTGCCAACCACTACCAGATCTATGCAGGATACAGCCTCAGTTGTTGGCAGAGATGGTTTAGTGAATTTGCAGATTTTTCTCCTATCGTGATCTGCCTGATGGTGGAAGAAACCCAAAAGCTATCTGAACTTCTGACACTGATCTTGGCATGACATTAGTGCTGGACAGTTTTATGGAGCACCTCCAGAAGAGCCATGCATCAGGTGATGCAGGAATGACCTCTGCAAAAGCTCAGGCTGTGGGGGAAGAAGAGGGAGATGGTGGGCCTGAAATCCCAGGGCTCCCTGCATCCTTGCCCAACACATCCATGCCTGAGGTGATGACATTTAGCTCCATCTGCCACAAAGCTTTTAGCTTGAGTTCCCGTGCTCTCAGCTTGCTGCCAGTGCAAAACCTGGAGCTCTGCCACGCGGGAAGGAGGAGTCCATTACACTGTGAAAATCGTTTTCATATCTCCAGAAGCCAGCATTTCCCATGCCACGGGGAAGAACATTAGCTGTATCTCTTCCATTCTTTGTTGCAAAAAAAGGTAAAAATGAAAGAAGGTTAATACCCAGAATCCCTTTTTCACAATTCCTGCCATTTTAATTACCCAATATAATCCATTTCATCTAGGTTAAGGGTTAAATGCTGCAGTCAAAAAAAATTGAAAAAATAATGAATAAAACAGATATTTTTATTTAAAGTATGTTAATGTTAGAAAAAAAAATCAACAACCCTCATCTAAAAATAGTGTAACAAGTCAGAAATGTCAAAAAACAGCAATGAAAAGGAAACAGCATTTATTGATGTTTTGTTTCATGATTGCTTTGTCTTGCAGTCAAGATGAGCAGAGAGTCTCCTTTAAAAGGAAAACAAAGTTTCTTAAATCATCATACATTTCCATTAACTGGGGCAGTGAGAAAAAAAAGCAGAAAATATTCAGGATCTGCACAAAAGATACAGGAGAGGGGAAGGGTCCAGATTCAAAGCACACTATTAAGGAATGTAGCAAAAGGGACCTCTTTAAGTCCTTTGTTCTAATATATGCATCATAATTAAACAAAAAAAAAGGGGGGGGGGGTGTTTGTATTTTGAATGTTGTAACTCAAGTGAGCCCAAGTCAAACAGCTGCTTTATTAGCTCAAAACACACAGAAGAGAGACAGAAGGTGTAGTTGGTGTCAAATGCTGCTGGCATTCTGTCACATTTATAAGTCTTAATTTGCATATATGCACCTACTTGCACTTCATAGGTGCGAAGGTCAATTATTGCAAGCATAATTAACATCTTACTGCCAAAAGTTGTTAAGCTATTTAGGCAAAATTAAGATTTGAATAACATGATAACTAGGTACTATATTAAGGGATGAGTAATAAAATTTAGGATGTGAAAAACTTGGCTCATTTAGAATATTGTTGGTTCCAAGGGAACATAATTTGACTTAATAAAATCAAAAGTAATAGAAATGACTGCATTCTGTAGCATAACTGGGGAAAAAAAGTGTGTGACACTCATACAAATTAGCGTGAAAGAAGACTGAAGAAAATGTTCCACAAAGTAGAGAAATGTCTGCCTCTGAACAGCAAGAGAAGGAGCAGGGGACTATTAGGGGCAGCTTTTTGACACCTGCAAGGAGGTGACCAAGAAGGCAGAGCCAAACTCTTTACTCAGATGCTTGGTGGAAGAATAGACAAGTCATAAATCGAATCAGGGGAGGTTCCATCTGGGCATAAGGAAAAAAAACATCACTATGTAGATAATGAGGAATTGAAGAGGGGTCCAGAGAGGTTGTGGGATCTCAGTCCCTGGAGGTTTTCAGGTTGTAACTGGATAGCCCTGAGCAACCTGCTTTGATTTCAGTGTTGACCCTGCTTTGAGGAGCAGGTTGGGCCAGAGACCTCACAAGGTTTCTTCCAGTTCAGCAGCTCTATGACACATGCAGTGATGCTTAAAAACAAAAACCGCTCTGAAATTTCAGTATTGAAAAAAAGTAGATTTATACTACATGCTTGTCTTGAAAATGGAAACACTAGTAGTATTTATAGTCACAACCTCTAAAGCATTTCTCAGAAATGGTAAATAAGCGCTGTGCCTGAAAGAAGGAATAAAAATTGAAGGCCTATATCGGAGAGGCTGATCGAGGAGTGGGCGTTTAGGCAATATAATTCCCATATATTCATAATATGACCGTATCATTTTTATTGACTTTAAAAAATCCATAATAGCCACTAAAATCTTATAGAGCGAGAGAAAACATGAAGCTAATGAATAGTAAGCGATTAAATATGCATTTCATTTTTTAAAGAAACAGAGTAAAGCTGATCTGAATAGCTTTCCAACTCAATGCCTATTCACAAATTCAAAATTAAATTATCCATAAAATCTTCTTTCTGCAACTTTGGAAGAATATTTAAACATCTTTGGCATATTAAGTAATATCTCTCTGGCACTTGGCTCAGCTATTTTGGGTAACAGGATGTACCTGTGAGGAACACCAGCTTTGTCATAAGCATTAAATTATCATATGAAGATGTCAGAAGTACAAAGGCTGGTGTCACAAAAAATAAAGGGTATTGCTCACAAGCTATGGAAACCAATGAATCATTGCAGTTCACTGTTTTCAGAACACAAAACATAATGGAGTAAGTTGGAAATCTGGATGAATCAAGCAGAGAGATGGCTATTCTGGATGGCTTCATTCAGTTTTTACCAGTGGCTGCTTTGACTACAGTCACCTGGACTATTAGAACAGAAGAAGAGAAGATGCCTCGCTGTCCCTGGCAGTCCAGAGAAAAAGGACAAAATATATTTTTATATACCAGGCATTAAAAACCTTTTGTAGAGAGTTCTGAGAGTAAGAACACTATTAGTTACAACAGCAGTTGAACGTCTCAATGTAGTTCACACACAATGTTTTGAGCACTATAATCCATTCTACTGGAAGATATGTATTTTCTTTCCAAACACAATTTTTTCAAGTAAGCAAAAGAAACTTTGTATACCTTCTGCTCTAAAAGATGATCAGAATGGTTGAACTGGTCTATGATTTTAATAGAGAAGTGTGATTCTTGATGATTATTTGTCAGCCTTTCAAATGGGAGAAAACAAAAAAATCAAAAGGAGATTGACCTCTAAACCTACATTAATGCTGTTAAACTTATACAGATAGTCATAAAAAGATCCATATAAACAAACTTTCCAGTTAAATGCAAAGTTTCTTACCTATATTAAGCAACAAATAAAATATTCTCATATTGATTTAAAATTCTATGGTATTATAGCTGCAACTGATATACAAGTTTATCTACTAGAAATTTCACAGTGGAATATATAAAAACTACAGAGCAACCATGTGAGGGATCATAAGAAGTATATTGTTATATGTGGTCTGTCTTTGGAAATTTAAAAAAGGCACATCAACAACATAAACCAGAGATTTTCAGTTCAACAGAAATTAAAGAAAAATATTGCTAAGTGCTTGCCCTAGATTTTATGGAAAACAGGTCTTGTGAAACCTGATTTCATCCTCTGCTGAGCGTACCACTTTGGCTGGCAAAGATAACTGTCAAATGTAAAATATTCAGACTTCTGAAAGGCCTTTAAATGAGAACTATGTAAAAAAATTGCACTATTAAATAGCATTAAAGCATAGATTTAACAGACAAAGAGCTGGCTAGATGATAAATATAAAAAGTAGTCAACAGTGGAGTAACATGATTTAAATGAAAATACCTGTAATGTAGATTTGTAGCTATAGCAGCAAGTCCTGCACTACCAAACCATTTCATTAAATGGTTTGAAATACATAAAAGTGCTTCTGATGAAAATTTTGGATGACTTAAGCATTGGCGCAGTTGAGAATACAGAAGGCAGAGCTCTAGAGCTCCATTCCCCCAGAAGAGATGGGATTCACCTGACCAAGTAAAACTGACTACTTAGTGGATATTTCAGGTAGTCACCTCACTGTAAGAGCCACCTATTTTTTTACACTCAAAGGAGAGAAATAGGCACTTTTCAGATGCCTATGATAGTTCAGATTAGTAGGGTCCTAAAAGCGCTTATTTCTCTCCACTGATGCTAAAGAAAATATAGGCTGATTCATGATGTTGAAAGCATTTGAAATTAGTTGAAGTCAGTCCTATACAGTATCTTTTGTAGTACAAATAAGTTATATATTTAGGAATAAAGAAAATAGGTAGCCTACAGAAAGAAGGGTTGAATACTGGAAACAGGGACTCTGGAAAGAACTAAGGGTTTATGGTGAACATGTAAAGAAACTCCTACCAGGTTTATGAAACATGAAAACCACAAAAATTTGGACATGAGCCGGCAATGTGTGCTCGCAGCCCAGGAAGCCAACTGTCTCCTGGGTTTCATAAGTAGAAGAGCGGCCTATAGGTTCAGGGACTTGATTCTGCCCCTCTGCTCCATTCTTGTGAGACCCCACCTGCAACACTGCTTTCAGCTCTGGAGCACCAAACATAAGAAGGATATGGACCTGTTGGTGTGAGTCCAGGAATGTGATCATAAGGCTGGAGCACCTGTCCTCTGAGGATAGGCTGAGAGAGTTGGTCTTGTTCAGTCTGGAGAAGGATCTGGGGAGACCTTATTGTGGCCTTTCAGTACTTAAAGGGGCTTATAAGAAAGATGGAGAGAGACTTTTTACCAGGGCCTGTAGTGACAGGACAAAGGGCAATGGTTTTAACTGAATGAGGTTGGGTTTAGATTGGACACGATCAAGAAATTTTTTTACGATAAGGGTGGTGAGACATTGGAACAGGTTTCCCAGAGAAGTTGTGGATGCCCCATCACTGGAAGCATTCAAGGTCAGGTTGGATGGGGCTTTGAGCAACCTGATCTAGTGAAGGATGTCCCTGGCCATGGAAGGGGGTTTAGATTAGATGATCTTTAAAGGTCCCTTCCAACCCAACCTTTTCTATGATTATATGCTTATTTTGGAAAATTTGAATATAATCCCCAGATATACATTTGAAGAGCAATTGATCCAATTAGCAGTAAAGGGCAGTACAGAAGCAATTTTACTTCAGTATGGTGCACTATAACTCCAATTCAGGGATACTGCATAAAATTAAAGTGTCGACATTTTAATAAGGACATTGTAAAAGAAGAGCTAAAGAAAGAGAAGAAAGAAACGATTCAAATGACAGGGAAATTTTTTGTTTCAACAAAAGGCTAAAAATCTCAAGCTGTTTAACTTTCCATCTGATGACTGAGAAGCGATTTGAATGCAGTGTTTAATACAGTAGAAAAAGCCATAACAAGAACCACTGACTGTAAACTGTTGCCAGACAGCTTTACGCAGGAAACGTGGCACACACTAATAGCGGGGAAAGCAGCCATCAGAACAAACTGCCCAAGGAAATGATGGCTTCTCTGTTACCTATACCTTTCAAGACCGAAGGCCTCGCAGGGTGATATATACATCTTTGAAATACAAATGTTCTTTAGTCCAGTGCAAGTTGCTGTTTTAAGGAAACATGACTTAATCTAATGGCTCTTCAAGCAGCCTCTTCTTATAGCCCATCCTGGCCTTAAGCTCCCAAGTCTTGCTTCCTGTGGATTGATGAGTGGAGAATAAAGTTCAGGTGAGTACATGTGTACTGTTTTCACTTCTGCCGCAAGATCTACTGACACCAAATCCCTGAATTTACACATTTCTGTGAACACATTGCTTTCCAAAATGATCTAAACAGGCCTCCTGATGAGCTGGTGCTTTAGCATCATGTGCCAAAGTGTGCAGAGAACAAAAGTACAGCTAAAGTCTGCAATGAAGGATATAGATAGGTATATGAGAAGTGTTAGTTTATGTGATCATCTACACAAATACAAGGGAGCACATGGAACAGTGACAAGTGGGGAAATCCCCGAGTTTGCATCTGAGAAGACCTGTTAGATATTCAGACCAGAAAGATATGCAAGAACTGCCATGGAGAAGAAGGTGCAGGTCACAATTCAGTAGGTAGAAGTTTCCCCCCGCTCCCTGCCATCAGTACTACAGTAGTAACTGATGTGATGTTAAGGACAGCATCATAATTCTGGACACTAGCACTGCTGAAAAAAAAAAAAAAATAAAAAATAGCAATTTCTGAAAGGTTTGGAGTTTTAATCCCAGTGTCCTGGGTAATGCTGATTTAAAATTTAAATTTCATCAGTTGATTTTCCTGGCAGTTTCATTTATTTTTACTTCTTGTTATGAGTTACACACGCTGTTCAAATAGCTGATTGATTCTATCTGAGATAGCTGTCAGATGCATTTCAGTGCCTGGAAAAGTTTCCTATATATACTTATGCTTCTCTAAATTCTTATACTGATGACATCACTCGTTAGTATACATTAACTCACAGAGAGAGAGATTCAGATTATATTGTTGTGTGCTAGGAGACAGCCAGGCAAAAAAAAAAAAAAAAAAAAAGGTGTGATTTAAATTCCACAAGGATATTAAAATTGTTCATTTTAATGGAAACGACAAGAAAAGTTAATGCAAAAGATTAATCATGTGCTTGTGTGCATTTCTACACTAATTCTTTTTTATTGTGCATTCATTACAGATATTGGCTAATGGGAATCTCGAAACTTTCATACAAAGGGTTTCTTTATTTTGTGAATACTGAACAGGAAAGTCTGCAAAGAAAGGAGACTGAGAATAAACACCGAGTTCATGGCTCTCCAGCCTGTACTTCCAAAGATAAGGCATTTCAGTAGAAAAACTCACTACCCCCTGCTCTGGCTGATGCCACTGCCCGCTTTGTTACCCAAGTCACATATTCCTCTGCACTGGCTGCCTAAGATACTCACTAAGAGGAGAGGAACCAGTTTCTTCCTTTGTAGCTTATCAGGTCTCATTAAGAAGAGTTTTTCTTTCCACCGATTCTCAAAAAATCACTCCTTCACACTGCATACAGATAATTTTGTGCTTCTTAGGCTGATATAAAAAAATGTGTTGGTTCATAGCATCAAACCTGAGAATTCGTATGTGTGAAATACATATAGCTTCTGCATACAATCCATACTGTACAGGATCTGAAAATGATACCAATAAGAGGCAATATTCTTTAGAAGCAACATTTGCTTCTAAAGCACTCAGGCCATTAAATCTGAAATCAGCAAACAGAAATAAAAAGCATGTTTAATAAAAAAGGAAAAATTAAGTTTATGAACTAAGAAATGGTTCCAATGGAGAGAAAAGTATGGCAATATGGCTAAGAGCAAAGGATATTATAATACTTTTCTATGATTAAAAAAAAAAAAAAAAGAAAAAAAGCACTGTGAGGAATACAGATCAGGAAAAGCATGAGATAAAAAGGAGGTGATTACAGAAAATGCACTATACCATCTGGATAATGTTTGACATCAGCAAAAGCAAACAAGAATCTGAAGGAATACATGTTCCCAATTATAATTATACATAATATATCATAGATAGTATAATGAAAACTTCTGTAGCTAAGGTTGGTTTATAATTTCCATGCTATTCCCCACTTTTCCAGTTACTTGTAACAATTTATTTCCCTTTTGGCAGCATCATGTCTTTTTGTTCACTCATACATTAATGAAGTTCCTCTCAATAACATCTCCTGAAACTGTTTCACACAAATGAAAGACTATTTCAGAAATATCACTGGAATAAAAAGGACATAGCAAATAAGAAGAAATTTTGTCCAATTCCACAAATATTGTCACGGTATCAGACTCAATACTGTGATCTCGTTTTGGCCCATGGAATAACTATATGTAGACTATGCTAAAATATGACAGAGTTTGCTTTTATTAATTACCATAATTTTTTTTTCAGTATTATATGCCTGAAATAGCCATGATAAAAGAGCAGTCCCAATCTTTCTAAGAGCAGCACTGAAAGAAGGATCCAGTATTGCATCCTGAGGTGACTGATGGCCTGGACAGGCTGAAGGCTGGATGGAGGTTACTGTTAGAAAATTCCATATTTATGAAAATGATCTGAAAAGTGTAAAAACTTTTTATTCTCGTGTCTTGGAATCAGGAACTACATGGAGATTTGGATATGTTATATAAATTGGTCTAGCCACTAGACTGAGAAGCTGTATCATTAATTTAATCTTGAGTCCTCACTAAGATGAATATTAAATCATTTCTCTTCATCAGTTCACCCAATATGTACAAGAGCAGTAAATTAGATATATTTTAATTGAATTATGCTTTGGGGACTTGCTAGTGTGTGGTTTTTATGAACTTCCTCAATATGAGCAGACGGCATTCACAAAATAAAGTGATGCATTCTGAGCTCCTTCACAGGATTAAAAAGAAATAGTCTGGGTGAGATTTTGTAGTTGATGAAAATCTCACTCAAAGGACAGAATGACACAAACAGCAAGCAGAAATGTCCAATTAGCTGTTCATAAGACACCGCTGAGCTGCTTTGATATCTTGTCAATGTAGAGGCTAAGATGAATATTGCTCTTTGAACATTTTAATGGATATTAACACGTGTATTCTGCGACAAATTTGGACACCATCACCCTCCAGCACTCCTTCCACCCCTGCATTTTAGAGCATATGCAGAGGTGTCAAAGAAAGTATGAATATGAGAATATACTGGTAAAATAAGACTTAATCTGCTGGGCATCTGTACAGCTATAATCAGTGTAAAAATTTAGTATTATTTAGCTGACAACAAACTTGTAAACACCAGGATTTAGGCAGAGTGTTACCAATTGCCTGAGTAAGCAGAAAATAGATTAGTAAGATTTTGTCACAAGTTTTAGTCATAAGTCTATCATAATCAATGTCTGTTGTTATTTTAATTATGGTATTTGAAACCAAGCAAATGCAGCAATACCCAAATGCAATCAAATGAGAAACAGTTCTCTCATGACAAACAACAAGATGGGCAATGGCATACTTAATTTGGGAAGACACTTTTACCAAAATCTAAAGTGTAATTTATGAGGAAGATGAAGACCTCAAATGTTGTCCACAAGTGGAGCAGTGGAACAGATTAAATAGCATGCACCTGTCTGAAAATGTAACATGTTTAATAAGGCATTGATTAGAATTTCCAATAGAAGTTCCATTTCCTCAAAACATTTTAGTGCATGGGATATGTGTATTTGATATGCATGCATTTCAAATTATTAGACCAATTTTCATTAGCAGTCCCTCTATTGGCATGCTTTTGAGTGCTAGAAATGGTTTACTCTGATTCATTTTCTGCGTCAGTGTATAATTTGATGTCAGAATTAGCATTGATTTTGTTTAACCTCTTCCCTTTCACAATACGCTCTCACTCAGGTTTGCTTGATCACCTCACCAGAGCAAAACTGGCAATCCTAAAATAAATAAAGAATCCTGTTGTGCCCCAGCTAGTGGAATGAGATACATAAGCGGGCAAGAAAAAGCCGTGGAGAGTCCATTTGTCCCAGCTAGTGGTGGGAGAGGGGCACTAGCTCCCTTGGCTCGGTGACAGTGCAAACCCATGGCAGAGCTGTGCATTGCCCTCCTCTTTGGCTCTGGTACAGTCACACAGTTCCCTTCAGGAGACTGCTGGGCATGGGGTACTTAACACTATACTACTTTCTGAATATTGTTTTCTAAAGACAAATAAAATGTTCCTTCTGAAGTCTAATAAGGCAATATGTATGGAAATAGAGGTGCAGCATTTACTAAGTAAATACTGAAGTCAGTGCAAATCTCTATAGATTTTTTGGAACAACCAATGTCAGCATATTAATAGACGATGAAAACAAATGACCAGACTAGAGTTAGCCATCAATTGGAATACTCTACATAGTACAGTATGAAAATCTTAAGCTTTGTGACAGCAGTGGCTAATTTTCAGGGAATAGTTTGCAGCTAAACTGCAAAACTGCAGTATTCAGCAACACTCCACTGAACCTAGTTTAGTCCACCTTGTAAAATTCATGCTTACTCCACAAAGCTATTTATACTTCCTTCTCATCAAATACCCAAGGACCCATAAAAATATTGCTTTTAGTCTGCGGGACCCTCCTATATCTACAAATACATTTGTCATCTGCTAAATCTGAATTTAAAGCCAAAAGTTCATAACATTAAATTGGATTAAAACCGAATTGCCTTTTAAGAGAATGAGACATGACATGTCCAAAGCCTTACTCTACTTTTCATCATGATGAATTGTAAGAGAACTGAGACACAGTCTTCACAACATGTCTCTTACAAACAGGTTCTCATATTTAGTCAGTCATTGTCGCCCTTTATCCCCTGGAGACAGCTGATTTGACATTCCTGGTACTCCAGCATACTCAGAGGCTGTAGGCACTTAAAACCTTAAATCACACCACAATAGGTAACTCTGTCTTAATTTTGTGTCTTCAGAATTTTCACTATGGTATGAAAAGCATTCACATTCCCTTTCTTAAACAAAAAAAAATAAAAATCTAAGAAATACAAAAGCACAAAGATGAACAAATAGAAAACCCTTGTCTTCTTTGTGAAGCCAACGCATTTTTTTCCCAAGTTACTTCTAAATCTCGCTTCTCTGAATTATGTACTGTGCTATTCCATTAGATCTACAGACAGCCCAGGCATGTTGGGTATATACAGTATCATGCATATTTATGATACTCAGACACAATAAACAGATGGGTTGTGTACATGCAACATCATTTTGTGCTCAGCAATTCACAAAAAGCCTGGAAAGGAGATGAGGTTTCACTATGATTAGGACTGTTGGTCATCAGCTAAGCATTTTTCAAGCATCTTTCTTTAGCTAAGCTTCTTTCAAGAAAGCAAATGATCATTTTCTCTTCTACCTGGAAGTGGAATGTGAGGTTTGTTTAGCCTAAGACTGGCAGCTCAAGTAATCTAGGCTGTCACATCTTTACCCATCATCTCCATTTCCATTTAACTCTTCATTTGATTTCAAACTCTCAGATCTGTAAATGAGGTGCTTGCAGTGGTAGAAAATTTCCCTAATATAAGTTTGTAATAAGGATGTACAACAAGCTCAAGACAAATGTTTCAGGCATCAGATTGGATGATTTTCAGTAGTTAGGTTCTAATAAGATCAAGCCTTTAATCACTTAGTTTGCCAGTTTCAAATGCACACAACTGGATACTGGATAAAATCCAGGTCACAGCATAGCAGTTTTCAAAATAGATACTTTTGCATTATTTTTTTTTAGCAAAGAAACCTCATCAATAAAAGTCTCGGGGTTATTCTGCATTATTTCTCCTTTCATCAGATGACTGTCTCAAATAAAGTCAGTAGAGAACTGAACCCCAAATTGACCATCTCTCAGCAGAGTAAATATTCTGAAATAAGCAACTCCTAAGGTTGTACACTGATTTGTCTTATAGAAACAGCCAATCTCTATGTACTCAACAGAAAGAGACAGCCTAATTTAGGAGCGTCTCTGAACCGTGCTCTGCAAGCTTGTGAGAATATATATTTCTCTCCAATCCTAGGAACTTTGGTCTGGTTTGCACGTGGAATGTCATCTGCATCTGTATTTAAAATATTAGGGAAAAAAAAAAGAGCATATAATCAAATTATTCTGAGAAAATAATTTAGCTGGTTTGTGAATAAATTATACATCTACAAACCCATTGTTTTTAATAAGTAATATTCCAGTCCATTCAATCACATCAAATGCAAGAAATTCATGTATTAGTTATGTGACACCTACATAAATACAGCTACTTCCTACTAATGCCTGCAGGACAGTGTAATATGGAGCATTATTCCAAAGCTGTGTTTTAAATATTTGCTTCACAAACCAAATGCTAAATGATAGGGCTTCATGCTATTCTGTCCTAGAATTAGCTTTAAAACATTAAAACGTTATTTATTTATATCAATCTAAGAATATGTTGCAATAGCCTTACATTGGCATGGCCTATACACTAAAACTAGTCCCACTGAAATGAAGAAGGTTGCTGTCAAGAGCATGAGTTCTCATGTACACTTAAAAATAGAAATTTGATCAGTTTTGAGTTCCTCTATCCACTGTTACTGAAAAACCACAGACAGTTGCTTGGATAATGAATTCTTTGGGTTATTTAACCAGAATATGAGATGTCTGGTCATGGTTATAGTTAGAAGGCAATCTGTTTTATGAGATCTGAAAATTCATAGAACAGCAGAAACACTTCAAAAGTCTTTTATATTGACTTTTCAGAAACAGTAGTTTTGCACGAACTTGTTGAGCCTGCACTTACAAAGCCTGCTTTTTATCCTGAGTAATTCATTATTTGAAAAAAAAATAAATCAAAGAATATTAAAAAATACCAACAAAATTAGTTACGTCATATGACGACAGATGTATATGAAGGACAAATTATATAACACACTCAACTCAAGGGCATAGAGAATTTCTGACTGCCTGTTAACCTAAAAATTAAGCCAGGATACAAAGTATATATTTTGCTGCAGTTTATGGGGTGTCTTTGTGCCATATCACACAACTAGTTTCTAGGACTAAAATAACAGTGTGTTTATGTACAGTAACTCAATGTAACTTAAGTTTTATCTTCACAGGTTTTTTTAATATTAACTAATTCTAAAGTCATGGTTCTCAAATACAACCACAACTGCACAGATACTGTAAAGTTTCATACACAGTTGCCATGTAAAATTCTGTTTCTTCAGATAACCTGGTAGATAACATAGATGTATAATAATATAGATTATCACTTGACTAGGAAATACAAACCCTGCATTTCAAGTGAATCGGTTGGTGTCATCTGCTCTAAGACAGTAACAAAACCCAGTTCACCTCTTTCCCTAGAGGTTTTCCCTTTTTAATGAATAAAAGCTACTTTATGGATTAAGATGTGGTTCAATATTAGCCATGCTTCAGATTGTTGCATGTCAGAAATACAGTCAACCAAAGCTAAGAAAGCAAAAGGAAAGGAACTTTAACCAGTTAGCCTTATTATATATCCTCTATTCAGCAAGCAACAGACATCCATTCCACAGGAAATTTATTAATAGCAGTTTCTTCATTCTTTCCTTCCATTCCCATGTATTTCTTTTTCACATTGTTCAGATTCACTCTTTCCCATACAGTGCCTCTCTATAGGGCCTTTTAACTTATGTGTCTGCTATTTCATAGAATCATAGAATGGTTAGAGTTGGAAGGGACCTTAAAGATCATCCAGTTCCAACCCCCCTCCCATGGGCAGGGACACCTCCCACCAGAGCAGGTTGCTCAAGGCCCCATCCAGCCTGGCCTTGAACAATTCCAGGGATGGGGCAGCCACAACTTCCCTGGGAAACCTGTTCCAGTGTCAATTTTTCATCAGTGTCTCCTTCTTCTGCCCCAATTTACCCACTGTCACTTTCTTTCTCATCCCAAGTCATCCTCTTTACCAACAGACATACAGATCAGGGGAAAAAAAGTTAGCAGTGCTATTAGAAAGCTAAACTAAGAAGACAGGTTTTACTCTTTAAGATCAACTACTCTTTCAAAAAGTACCTCTCTCCCAGCAGCTAAAGAAGGCAAATGCTGACATTCATAGAACAACTTTGGAATTTGCTCAGCAATTACCTAATTTAAGTTGCTGAATTACTAGGAAGACGGGCACCAAATAGTAAAATCTCAAAAGCTTAAAAAAAATATCTTGACTCAGTACTCAAGAAGTCATATGGTTGTTTCAAAAGTCATAGGAAGGGTTTTATCCTCTGTAAATATAGGTAAAATTTCTACCTGCTGGTACCAGAGTCCAACCATCTCCAAATTACACTTCTGCTTTCCTTCCATTACACTGGGGAAGAGTGAGTAAGATAAGACCATTTAGCCATAGATCTTGCTTTTTTCCTCATTACTGCCTGAAATGGCTTTGTGAAAGCCCTGATAATTCATTCACAGAAAAAATGAAAAAATACTTATTGCCAGAACTATGAGAACCTAGAAAATGTGTGGCTAGCATTTAGCCCCTGACTTTCTGGCTGGTGTGCCACCTCAGCCTAGGGAGCCCAACTTACATCCATCACCGTGGAAAGACCCCTTTTTCCCCCATGAGATCGTGTTGCAGAGATAAAAACAGCATTAATTCTTCCAAATGGACAGGGAAGAAGTTTCATCCCTTTTGTCCCAAAGCATCTGCTGCACTGAGATCATGTGAAAATGCCATTGTGGACACTTCCAGTAGGTACTTTTGGACCACTTTTAGAAGTGAACACCCACTCTTTCTGCGTGTGTTACAAGGGCTTAGAGCTTTCTCAAAAAGGAAAGTAAAAGTGTATCTTGTGGAAGTTCAATTTCTCAGTTGGTTCCCCAGAATGTCACTTGATATCTGACAGTACAACATCATACAAAGCTACTTCTTCATCAACTTTGTCTGGAGTAATAATTAATTTAAAGCTATAAATAGTTGGTGCTGTCTTAATATTTTTTTATACCTCCTCTATCCTACTTCACCCATTTTAATTTTTTTCCCACTTAATTTGGAAACTAATTGGGAGAGGGTCTGTCCTTTCATTCTGTGTTCCTATGGCACTATTGCCTTACACTCTAGTTTCCAGTTTTCACAACAGCTATAAAGATAGCAGGGGAAAAAAATGTCTGAAAGAAGGAGTTGATTTTGCTCATGTTGTTAGCACTGATTAATGAAAAGCTCCTTAACTGCTTCAAAAGCAAATATATTTTTTTTTTAACCAGTTCTGGCTTACATTTTAAGATTTCACCAAAGGATTCATTTACCTGAATTGTAAATGGAGATTATACAGAAAAGAAACTTCACCAAAGTTTACTCCAATTCTGCAAATATATCTTTTTCATAAATAATATCTGAAAGTTGGAGCATCGGTGACATCACTATGATATAAAAGATTTGTAGTGTGGTTTTACTAAGTGGAACTTGGCAAGATGAGGGGAAGAGAGGGCAAAACCAAAGTAAAATGGTAAAGTATTTCAAAGTCACTAGAAAAATGTAGCTTAGCCCTGTAGGAGTGAAAATGAAACAGAGGAAAGGAAAAACTGAGCTAAAATTAAGAGTGAGAGAGATGTGGCTAGGAAAAGGGATTCTAAAATTTGGATGCCAACAACATTTAGTTCTTAGTTTATAATTTCACTCTTCAAAATCAATGCCTAATTAATTTCAGTGAAAGTCACAAAAACAATATAGAATTATAGAATTAGAGTTTGGGCTGGAAGTTACCTGTGTCATGTAGTTCAACTCTGACTTAAAGTAGAACTAACTTGAAAGTCAGATCAGGTGGCTCGGGGCCTATAATATTTTAGAAATAATTTCAGGCACTTATTATTTTAGAAACCTTCAAAGGGAGCTTTGAAAATTTGGGATCCAGAAGTTCTGTGGAATTCAAGCTGAAGGACAGTTTAAGCTAAGAAAGGGACAATTCTGTTGACAGAACTTCTATGGAAAATGGAAGAATCTGGTAATTGAAAAATTAGTTCAATGAGTTGAACTGCATATTTGTAAGGGGATAGAGACCTTCAGAGTTCATTAGAAGGGGCACAAACCTTTTGAATACGGGACAGAAATGAAGAATGAGCGGTATTTTGCTGGCATCTGTCAGTTTATAAATAGGTAACTTTGAGAAGTTTTATCTGTCAAAACAAAACCTGCAATTTTCAAATACCTGTGGCCAAAGCGAGTTATAACTCTTCCTAGATAAGCAGAATACATTACAATTATATGTGTCTGGTGGAAGATCTAAGCTAACTCATTCAATGATCATCAAAGCTTGCAGCAGTACTGGAGGCTTACAGAGTAAAGAAGGCGTGTATATTCTAGCTCCCAACAATATGCTCTGCCTTGTAGATAACCAAACTATTGGAAAAGTATAATTTTCTTAATTCTCTGGATTTTCTCTGTTTGAATTAGACAATTGAACAACTTTTTTATTTTTATTAAATAGAGTTGGAAAAAAGAGAATATTTTGGCTCATGTTCAGGATGCTGAACATGAGAGGGTATCTTAATTTTCTATGTTGATGGGATTGAACTGTTTCTGAAAGTCTAAAATGTCTACAGGCTTTAGCTACAGATTAAGCTATGTTCAGTCATTCCTCACTTGTAATGCAATCAGTAGCAATGTTTTTTTTTCTGTAAACAAGAGCAATATTTTTTTTCTCAATAAAATAAAAGTGCTGTTTTTCTGTTATTGAAGGTTGGGTGCAAAAGGCAATGTAGAAAAAAGTCTCCTATGCTAGTATCTGAGGTCAGGAGAGTTAAGCAGTTTGCTCTTTATTTTAACCTGTTTCTTTTTGTTCTTTAAAATGCTCCAAATTGTCTACCAGTTCCTATATATCTTTTCAGTACTTCACTGAATAAAGGATCTGAATAAAAATGTTTTGGTTTTGTTTGGTTTTTTTTTTATCTGGAGTCCAATGTCAAGAAACCATTTAAACCAAACATCTTCTTTTTGGAGACACATTCACTTGATATTATGGAAAGTTCTACATTTCTCTACTGCAGCAAGTAAGAAAAAAGTACAATTTAATACGAGTTTCCATGAAACACAACTCTGTACTCTAAAGATATGATTTTATCTTGATCACTTTTACCCTGGGAAATACTTTTCAGATAACATGAAAAAATTCCACTTGTAGCTGTAAACCTCCTATAAACAGTTTATATAAACAATCAACAGGCTTTGGGCTATCTACAGAAAGTGCATGTATTATCAATAAAATTAAAGACACTGTTTAGATAGCTTATATTTCAAAATTGCTTTGTGCTTTTCTGAATTAGTGAAGATTTGCAAGTATGAAGCAAGCAAAGAAAAAAATAATTTCAATCCCTTAGCTGGAGACTGAATAAATTAAAAAAAATAAGTAGGACAGTTTACTGAGGCAGCAGGCATCAATGTAAAGACACATAGGAGTACACTTTAAGATTTAGCAAACATCTTTCTCAGGAAGATTTTTCCATTTCAATAACTATTATGACTAATTTTTGAATTTATGTTCAGAGCTAAAAAAATTACATCAATCATTCCCAATAGTCAGGGGTTTCCTAACTTTCTAACTTTAATAAATAACAATATTTTAAAGTACTTAATCAGGATTTTGTCTCCAGAAGCAATCGAAGCACTTATGTTTCTTAAGGAAAATTACCTTTAGCTTCAAAAAAAAGGTAGTGAATTCAGATTATGATTTCAGGCTCCTGAAGTTTTCAGAGGCTGGGTTTCTCAGGTCCTTACTGGTGGGTAATGATGATTTCATGCAATAATTTAAAGATTGTCTAATAATTTACAAGATTAAAAAGACTGATTTTTTTTTATTCTTTAGCCTCAGAAGCTCTGGGTCAGTCTTTCAGAGTTGGGAAGCACCTGCAGGTCTCATGATAGCTACCTGCTTATACAACCTAAGTTGACTTTGTACCTAAGTAATCAAGAAATCCTGGATGTTTCCAGTAAGCGGGTATAATGGAGCTAAGTATGCTTTAGCCCCATCCAAAGTAAACCAATATTAAAAAAATAAATTAAAATAAAAAATATTATGTCTGTCATGAGGGAAAAACAAACTTCTCAAGGAAGTTAAGAACAGTCTGATGCCATAACTTGAGCACATAAGCTTCTCTATGAAAGAACGTGAAAGCAGAAGGCTAAATTAAAGTCTGGCAACTCTTTAAGTTTACTTGCTAGGGATGAGAAATTAATTTTCTCTTCCTTAAAAAAGGGATGACTTCTTTACAGTGATCTAAGCCATCTTTCATCCAAGTTACCAATGGATGCAGTCTCCTCTGGGAGGAAATACAAAGTATATTGAGCAGTGCAGTGAGGTTACAGCTTACCCCAGAAACCAGGGTCAGTGGATGGTCAGACCACACATTTGCTCTACAGGAGGCTATGGGAATTTAAGCTGACACAAATATTCAGCACTTCTGGCTTCATTTCTCAAGTATGAAGGAAGTGCCGTCAGCAACTGCACAGGTATGCAGGTACCTCTTGGGCCTCTCGAAGCTTACAGGGTTTCATGGAGAAGTGACTGTGAGACTGAAGCCACCATCATCTCAGAAAAGAGTTACATCTGAGCTACCAGCCTTAATAGCAAATCTTTACCTAATGTGATTTAAAATAACTGAACTAAAACCCCCTATTTTTTAAAGTTTATATAATGGAATTGACAACTGACCCAGCACCAGAGAGTAAAATTATAATTAACAGGAGACTTTTCTGAAAAATGTCTGTGGTGCCTTGGGGAACAATGTAGGTCACAGCATCAATTAAAAGCAGAGCGACCTCTTCATTGCCTCTTTAACATTTAACCCCAAATAATTTTGTTGCTGTAAATTAAACAACCCATGCTGCATTACATCATGGGAGTGAAAAAAATCAAGAATAACTAGTTTAAAAACTAATTTCAAGGTCCAGCACTCACTTTACCCCATATAACATGGGCAAGCAATACAGAATACTGATGTTACCGCTATTTTCCTCAGCTTTGTTGAGCAAAACTGCTATGCGTATATCTGTGTTCTTTTACATTATCTGGGTATTAATATTAGACCTCTGATGGAAAGTAAGTGAGAATTACCTAACTGAGGGTTGAAAACAGCCATTACCTTTGCTGCTGATTGCAAAGGAGATGTGAGTGTTTAAGATTCTAGGGTTCAGTCTTGGTAACTGGAAGCTTTTCTATGCAGAGGAAAGTAGAATACAGAAATAAATCATTTCAGATAGAGTATCTATAATGACAGCTGTAGATACAGTTTACCTAATTACTTCTCTAATATTATAAGAAATATCAAAGATGACTTTTAGCAGAAGCCACCCCACAATTTAAAGACTTTTGCTTTGAAAGAATTGTCCACAAGTAGTGCCCCTTCTTTAAGATCAATAAATTCCTGTTTCTTAACAACAACGACAATTTTCAGTAGCATTCAAGCCAGAAGAAATATATTTGGTAATAAAGCCTCACAAACATTGTATACCTTTCTAATGTTTGTTCATCTGGAAATAATGAGCAATATCTTGGATTCATTTAAGTCTATTGAAATTTTTCATTTACTTCAGTGGGAGAGGAACTAAATGATTCCAAACAGCTTGTGACGTTGGAAGGTCAACTACGTAGTGGTGGTAAACTGGACTGTCTGAGCAGTATCTGACAAAGTCCATAAGAGAGACCACAAAAGAACATTAACTGACACCATAAGGAAAGGCAAAATAAATTTATAAAGTGCACCTCCTACTCTTTGACTACTCATGAGTAATCATAAATAATGAAAAGGTACTGCAGGCAAAATTAAACCTCCTGATACCCGTGCAATCTTTTCAGCACAACAATTCTTCACAGAGAAATGAGTTGATAATTCTATAGGGGTATATAGGCAAGAGCAAAGACTCATTTCTGAAAACTTAGCAGGAGAAAAAGCTAAATAGCTATGTTAGTTATAAATATGTCCCTGAGTACACAAAGGAAGCAGATGTATACATCAGAGAAATTCTACTTTAGCACAATCAGATTTTAAGGCTCAAACTCTGCCTATGTGCTCTACTGCAATTTTCCACATTACAATAAGAAGTAGAGGCGCTCAGTTCCCCTTTTCCCAACTGAAAATTTTAGATTATGTAAAGAATATTAACTCCTGATTAGCCTTATATCCATTGCTATAACATCTCAGTGTCAGTGTTAAGGACTGGAATTCCACCGGTGAACTCTTTCAGCAAATATGGAAGTTAAAAATGGGGTGGCCAAGCCTCTGAGACTTTACAGAGTGTAAATCAAGAGACAACAGACATAAACCATTGCTCAACAGTTCTCTGCAGGATTTGACCAAAGACTTAGACCCCTCATTACCTAGCCGTTGAACTTTGTTTAGACATTAAGACAGATGTTCCTAGTGTATGGAACGAAAAGTGTGAAGATGTTTTTTTTTGAAAACTTCATAACTGAGCAATGGACCTTTCCATCCTTGCCTACCTCAAGAGGAGGGACACTTTCTCCCAGTGAATGAGACAGGGTAAGTAGGATGGGAATAACTGTAGGTAGTTCATTTTAGGTGCAAGTCAAGGCAGGGAGCTAGAAAAGAAATGGGGTGTAATCAGGGGACAAAACAAAGCTAATTTTAATTATACTTTCTTTAGGGGTTGATCAGTGCAGCTATAGACTTGTAGACTAGGGGGCCTCAGTTTCTTCTTACCTCTAAATGTTCTAGAATGTTATTGTATGAGATCATACCATTCATGGCACTGAGAATATGTGTAATGGTTGAACAATAATGAATTAGCTAAATGTAAAACAGATATAAAACCTCTAAAGATTCTTTAGTCAGTATTATGCTTCTCAAAGTACTTTTCAAAAGAAAGGAAAATTTTATCTCTCTTTTACAAATAAGAAAACAAAGTCAAAGGGAGTGAAGCAAGATGCTAAAAATGACTTGAGAATAGTTGTGAAGACAGGAATTAAAACAACATATATTAAGTCTAGAATCTCATTTTAAAGACCACCCCATCTTCAACCAGTTATACAAAATATCATTGAGATGTAGATGGCAGACAGTCACACAGCACTGAAACAACATCAAACCCTCTCAGCCAACCCTTGCTATTTTAATCAAAATTTAGCTACTCCAGATTACAAATCAATGAAGGAAAATTAATTAAGAATTAACTTATCTTGGAAAACTTCATCCTTCACATGTGTAGGCCAGGAGATGTCTGTACTAATCTTTTTATGTCATATGGTATATTACAGAGTTCAAAGAAAAAGGAAAAAAAAAAAAAAAGACATACCACCAACAAAATATCAACAAAGTGAACCTAAGGTCCTCATAACATATTGTGACCTTTTTCCCCTGGGACATTAATAACAGATGTGTGGATGACAAGGATTACAGGTGTCACCCATTTTCTTGTGAGAAACCTCTTCAGTTAAGAGGCCAACAGCAATTATTTCTACTGAAATTTCAAAAGGTAACTTTATGTAGCAAGCCTTCTAGCTTCTGCATACAGTCTGGCTGATTCACGCTTGCATTAAAATGCAAGCTGCAAATCTCAGGCCAAACAAAATGTAAAATGAAAAAGACACTGCTGGCCTCCATTCATCCATGGGAAGAAAGTATAAGGGAAGTAATACAGCTCCACATTTCTCCATTTGAACTAGTGACTGGTGAAGAAGGTGATAAACTGCATTAGTTACATGAATTGAATGTCCCTCAACTCTCATCTAATCCCACATTCCTGTGTTGAAGAAGTCTTTGCTGACTCTGCTGGAGAGTCTACAAGAGCCTACAAGATCCAGGGTTTGGGCAGAAAGTATCATTAAATCACTGAGGTTAGCCTCATAATACCAACAACAATAACTTGTCTTAACCTAAAGTGCACGTATCTATTTCAGAAAAGCATTTAATCTGTAAAATGTAATGAGATTGAGATCTACCACTTCTCCTAACAGTTTACCTAATATATTCTCAGTGCTAAAAACTCCTTCCCAGCATTTGTTTGCTTTCACCCTGGTACCTACACTGCTTTTCTCTGCTACTGTGGAGAATCCTCTAATTCTCAGTCTCCCCACAGAAATACACTGACATTAAGTCTTGTCTCTCTCTGGCACTGTATTTCCATAACCTTACTGTTGTTGCACATGCAAATAAAACTACCTTCTCATTCTTAACTTTTAGTCTTTTTTTTTTAAACATTCAAAGTTCATGCTACAAGCTCTGCTGAGTTGTCTGTTCTTTCTTTTGGAACCTTCTTAGTGTCACTTATTTCCACTGTAGGGTGCCCCTCTGTGTTTGTATGGCTGGTATTGGTTCCTTCCAGCTCTGTAATACTTCTCTCCTAGGGAATCATAATTTTGTTTGAGTGTCCTCTGTTTACCAGGATAGACTGTAACTGGATTGCTCTGTCTGACTGTTGCGTCCTCTTTTTTTTTTTTCTCCTACTTTTTCAATCTTTGCATCATCTGCAAATTTTACCATCCAAGATTTCATGCCACCTTCCAAATGATTTATGAAAATCTTAAAATATGTTGCTCGCATCCAGTTCTGAATCATGGAAGACTATCCCTCAAAATTTCCACGTAAGGGTCATTTCTCGTTGATTAGTACTTTGAGATCTCAGCTAATCAGTCCTTAAGGAATATTATTTTGATAAAGTATATTGTTTTTTATATATACCAGATACAATGTAAAATTAAATCAAATACCCTACAGAAGCCTAAACAACACCTAGGACCATTCATCAAGCAAATTCACATTCTGAAATGAAGTTTATCTAACGTAATTGCTTTGCTTTAAAGCTGAGCTGACTATCATTAATTTATTCCTACCATTAATTTATTTGTATG
Organism: Tringa tobata; assembly: GCA_033628505.1. NCBI lineage: Eukaryota > Metazoa > Chordata > Aves > Charadriiformes > Scolopacidae > Tringa > Tringa tobata. The sequence goes on from JAHREE010000096.1 coordinate 5,600,275, forward strand.
CTTGCTTTCTTAGCTAAAACCTCATTAATCTTTCCAATATTTTTTCACAGGACTGACATATAGCTAACCTGCTCTGACAAATTATTTGGAAAAAAAAAAAGAGATAAAAGTAATAGCATGATACTCACACTCTATCTCTCTACAGTGAAAAAATATATTCCAACATGTCTCTTCAGCCTCTTAGGTGAAATTTATCAAGTAATGAGCCTTCTGATTTACTTATTTTATCACTGGCAGATGTTGTTTAACATGCTTTTAAAGATTCAGTGCTGTTTGCATAGTAGGGACGCTGGATCTCCTACCACCATATGGGCTTGTTAAGGAGCAAACAGCTCTTTCCTCCTACTGTGTGCCACTCAGTACTGAAGAGGTATCAGATTTTTTGTTCATCTTTGCATGAATAAATGACATGATTAATTAAACAGTGGTTGACTAGCTTCATTTCTTCTTCTTTTTCACGTTACAAAAAAGCAGCAAAAATTAGTTATTTGTATCCAAAATAGACTAAGCAATAATCTCCATTAGACATTTCTCAGTATCTTAGGAGACAGAAATTGAGTGTCCAGATATATACTATGAGAGTTATTATCCATTATACTTGCCAGTGAATTAATCCTGGGTTGCCACCTTAAGCACCATATTTTTGGCCCTTATATTTAGAAAAATTACCTAGACATCCTAAGCCATTATAAATTGATGTCCAGCTGGCAGAAAGCTATGCTAGGGTCACTCAGAATTATCATCTGCCCTATTTATCCCAGAGTCTTGTTAACTCTGAAATCAAAGGATAGCAATTTGGACATCACCAATATTTCACTTTAGATTACTTTTACCAGAAATATCCCATTAGTGTGCATTATCCTGATATCTTAAACTGCCTTCTTTTCCTCTTGGGATTGCAAAGGACCCAGATGGCAAACAATCAAAATATCAAGTTTCTCACACATTTATTATCATAATGGCAAGAGGTCATACACTGAAAACTGAGAACACGAATGCAATATAAACTAAACTGAATATTTTGATATCAGAAATGTACGGAGGTTAGTATCCTGGTGCAATAGAGTCACTGACATTTTTGTTTGATTTGCAGGTTTTTTGTATTACTTAGTTCAATGACAACTCCTCTATTGAAAAATCTCTTTGATAAAAAAACAATCAATCAAACAAACAAAAAAAAACCAACAAAAAAACCCAACAACAAACAACTCCAACAATGCTCTTATCTGTCAAGCTCTTCAGGTCTGTGATAGCAGAACAATTCAATATAAATATAGTTAGTTTCCTGTCCTATATTCCAGGAGAGACTGGGTTCAGAATCTGGAATCAGAGACTGATTGCATTTCTGCAGGGCCAACAGACAATAAAAAGAAATTTCAAAAAGATAAAGGTGAAATTTTCCTGACCACATGAGATATCTAGAGTCTAGACGCTTACATCTAAATCATTTGACCATGTAGAATGTCTAGACAATGGACAGAGACAATCATTTTCAGGACACAATCCACCTCCATCTAAAGGAGACATCCAAAAAAGGTTAGAACTGCACTCTGGAAGACTCTCTGCATTGACTACCATGGCAATACTGTTGACTTCCTCAGATGTCAAAAGTCAGGTGAGGCCAAAGCCTGTTTTCACCTTGAACAATATGCAGCTGAGGCTTCTTTTATGCCACACCATCTTAGCAATCATTGAGGCATTCATACAAATACTTCTTTTAACTTGCAACAGGTTCTTTTGAGTCTAGGGGAACATAGGTGAGAAAAATTGGCAAAACTATGAAGCAGCAATCCAGAAACTGTTTCCTTTCCTCACTTATTTCTCATAGCTAAATTCACTACTCTCACCTGTGAATTAGTCCATTCCATTTCAGGAAAAGGTCCCAGCTGAAGGCCTCTACCTGTGGGATTTTCTTCCTCTTGGCCTTTCTGGAATTACATAGAGACATCTACTCAGGACACGTTCCAAACTCAGATTTTTCATTCTGTTTGCATATGGTGCTTAGTTGTGTGTTTTTGTTTCCCAGGTTGTTTTGTGGGGAGGTGGGGATGGGGACTCATTTTTGCTTTTACTTTTGCTTTGGGAAATAATCTGGCATGCCACCTATTCCCTTCAAGCTTTAAATTGGTATTAATACATGTTGAATTGCCCAGAGGCTTTTTAACAAAAATGAAATGGCATTATATTATATAATATTCAAAAAGTGGGTGTGTATTATTGATTATAAATATCTATGGAATAGCTATTTATCTTCAAGGGAGAAGAAGCAAGGGTTATATATTTTACAAGAATTAACACTGTACTACTGTATTTCAGTTTATATTTAGTATGAAACATCAACCAACTCAAGTAATTTATTAGCAAATCAAGCAAAAGGTCTATAAAGAATAAATATTCTCTTGACAGTCCACCTCCTTCTAGCTAAAATGAGAAATAATCCTCTTGCTTCTAAATTTTAAAACCCACTCTAATTATTACTATGAATTTGTGAAGTTTTAACAGTAGGAGACTATACATTTGCTTTTAATGAACACCAGCCTTCATTTTTTGTGAACTGGAAAATCTGCAATGAATTCACACTCTTGCTTAGGCCTGCGTCAGTGCCATTGTAGAAAACACATGGGCTCTTAACAAACAACAGTATGGAAGAGTTCTGTCAGTAAAAGGGAAAGTTATGTTGCAAGGATTGCTGGTTTTGTTAATAGCAAAACTACCGAGTCTGTAGCTACTCATCCAGTAACATGTTTTATGGAATGCTCAATACCTAAGGTACAGAAAAGCGTTTTTACAAAGTCCATATTTGTTATAATGCTTCTGTAATGCTGACCCTCACCTTATAGTATATTACTTTAGAGACTTTTTGTTTCTATATTGCTAAAGAATACCACTTTTTAAAAACAAAAAAGACAAAAAAATAACACTTTTTCACTCTCAACTGCAAGATTAAGTCTTTTTTACCAGCAAGCATAAAACCACTAGGCTTACATGTCATTCAGGGAAGCCTTGAGATGCTGTTGGTATAAAGAATGGCTACTAATTGCAAAAACTTCAGAGAAGAATATTCTTAAATATTAAATATATTCTAAGGAAAAGGGAATTTTAGCTCTGCTTTAAAGGATTACTGCATCATATAGTAATACTGCAGTATTCTTAAGAATTGAGGCTTATATTGATACTGTTAAACTTCAGGCATTTAGAGGTGTCAGCTAGGAGCAGAGTCCTTTGAGACATGGGAAACACCTGAAAGTGGTTCAGAGCTTAAATGCACCTCACTCTTCGGAGGACGCATTCCCACCTCAGTGAAGTGAGGCAAATACAGGTCTGACTATTCAGTCAAGCTTATATGGACAGGATTCTTTTAACATGACAAAATCTGGAGTAACTTCTTCTACAGTGTAATGAGTGGTCATGGATTCCCACACATCAGGAGTAAGTCTACCAGGAGTGACTGGGAGGCATTAAATGGACAAGTCCACCGCACCTGATGCACTTTGACCACAAGAAGTTTCTGTGTATATGTAGTTTAGCTTGTAGATTCAGTTCTGAAGACTTTTGAAAAGAAATGTGTAGTTTCATAAACACAGACAGAAGAAATGCTCACAGAGCAGTGAGCAATGCTTTGAGGGGGGAAAAATCAAATGCAAACATACAGAGTAAAGAACATCTATGTAGAGATCGTTAATCAAAGAGTCAAGACTGAAGTTCTGTGGCAAAATGGCCTTCCTTCAAAATATGAATGATTGCTGTGTATAAGGACACAGGTTATAACTATTGTGCTGTAATTATTGATGATGAGATACCAGCAGAACTGTATCATTCTGGGGACACAACTTTTTAAGATAGGTGCTGAAAAAGCCAAAGGAAATCTACAGAAAGGAAAAAGAGCAATGAGGGATTCAGAAATCACAAGCTAGAAAAGACTGAAAACAAGATATTCACTGGGGTCAGTGATCAGTTGTCCCTACTGAGGACAGAGTCCAGAGAAATCATCTGAAATTTGCTGCTGTGAAAAAAGCCTCTCTTTTCTTATGTGCTGAAACACTGAAACAAATCCTTTCCAGTCCTACATCCTATAACTCCATAGCTTTCATCCATGGAAGCTTATTCCCTAGTAATTTCAGCAATTTTAATTGGGAACCAGATGATTAATAACCAGCTAACAGCAAAAGGCACTTTCCTCTGTGCTAATTTCAAAGAACAATAAATATATTTGCTTTCAAATCAAGATTGTAAAAATGGCACTACGTGGATACACAATGTAGAAATGTAATCCTCTTTGTAAAAATAGGCTCTTGAATAAAGTCTACTCATATGGAAGTGAGACAGTATTTATAAACAGCATTCTTCATAGGCATCATAGTGTATGTTACAAATATGACAAACCTAAAAGTGAGATTGAGTTTCCCAGATAAAGTTGTCTTGTGCCATTACATGCACTGATGTATCATTTTTTTTCCAGCTGCTGCTTCAGAAGGGTATGGGTTTCCCTCTGTCATTTCTGACAGCCATATGCACATCTCAGATCTTGCAGGACTCTACAATATCACTAGATGCCTATCTTAGAGGACTGAATCTCAGCTAAAGACAAAGACCTAACCTTTTTTTTTTTTTAAAGAGGTTTTCAATTTGCTAATAGAATTACCATTGATACCGGTTACTACATACTTTAAATATAAAGTTTTGGAGTTTCTTTACTGTGAGGGTTGTGAAACACTGGCACAGATTGCCCAGAGAAGCTGTGGATGCCCCATCCCTGGAGGTGTTCAAGACCCACCTGGGTGTGGCTTTGAGAAACCTGGTCTAGTGGGAGGTGTCCCTGCCCATGGCAGGGGGGTTGGAACTTGATGATCTTTAAGGTCTCTTCCAAATGTCACCATTCTATGATTCTATTGCATAGAAAATATAAATCTCCCACTCTTTAATTAAGAAATAATAATAAAATAATCAAATTTCAAGCTACCTTAAATGTTATGAGCTACCATAGCAGTTGTCATCCCTTGGGAGAACTCACTTTAAAAAACCTGGTCAAAGTTCTACACAAGACCTGGAGACAAACTGGTCATCAAGTATTCCACTTTTAGAAGGGTTTTTATATACCTATACCAGGATCAAAGTTTGGAAAGCCTTGTTAATCTGTGGATTAAGGAAGGATCAATTTAGTACCATGGGAAAAAAAAAAAAGGCAAATACTAAATACTAGGAATTCTCTTGGTCCAACAAAAATTACCTTTATACAAGAACATGATATAATATGATAGAATGAGTCAGCCAGACATAGAGAACTGAAGAAAATAAAGCTTTCTGTTTAAAAAAAGTCTTCATAAGATCTCATGAAGAAGATCTCATGAAAATTTCAAGGAACTACGAAGTTCCTGTTAAACTTATGTAAAGGGCACTGAGGTATTGCTATGCCAAGTAACAGTAATAAAACATGAACATAGGGAGAAGACGTGTAAAGAAAATTGAGACAGTGTTTTTAAATAAAGACAGTGTTTTTAAATAAAGAAAATTGAGACAGTGTTTTTAAATAAAGCAATAAAAATTGTTGCACTTACAGGAACTTCAATATACGGAACAGTGTCTGTGATCACATTGCTAAATTCAAGCCTGTTCCTTGCGCCAATAAAGTAATTACTAGAAGATTTCTGCAGAATTTACACATATGCAATTACAAGTCACTAAAATTGACATTTAGCATGAGGTGATGAAGTTTTGTGGCAAATAATTGCTTTTAAACTAAAAATTTCAATTCTGCCAGACAATGAGGGGAAGGCAACTTTCAATGAAAAGCTCAAGAATATATAGGAGGCTACAATTTCCTTTTAAAATTTGAGTCATTCTTCTTACCAACTTACCACAGAATAATAAACAGTTGATAGCACATTGGCGATAAGTCCAAAAATACTTTTAAAACAGGCTTGTGAATGAAATGAAAATTCAGGAGCAGCAGATGGGTTTAACTGCTGTTAAATGTGGAGTGGTTTCCAAGAACATGTTGTATGTAATAATAAATAGCCAGAGACATAAAGTTTCCCCAGTAGTTTAAATCCTGAGCATACAAGCTAAGTGAGGGCTTTCAGGCTTTGGCTCACTGCAACATCCTTACATTTTACCCTTGTCTACAGCGGCAAAAATGCTCGTTATTGACAATGTGTGTCAGCAACGGGTGCAATTAAAGCAGCGCTGAACACAGTTTTACAAGCAGGCAGGTTTAACATGGGCTTTCTGAAACAAGAATAGTTCTTGGCTGTGCTTGCAGGTTAATCATATTCAGCACCAGCATATTCATTGTCAGCAGTGGATAATTATGCTAGTGTACACAATGCCTCCGTTTGTGCATATGTTTTACATAATAACCGTGTTATGAATCGCCTCCCTTTCTAATTCTTGATCTGGGTGTGGGAATTAGGGTGGTGTTCTGCATCTAAGATGTCTGCAGTCACGATCTGACTGCCTCCATGTCTCATGCCCTGTTGGTTTGAAGCAAAAGTAAAGTCCCAAAGGCCCAGAAAAACAAGCAACGACTTTTCTGTTTGAATGTAAGACAGTTCTGGCTTCATCTCCTAATCCACCAAAAAATGGCTTTGTCAGGTGGCAGTTATGACTAAGTTAAAGCTTCTGCACTTGTCACCGCGTATCATTATATTTGACTGACACAAATATTTGTGACATGGAATAAAGCTGGAACTTATGAAGTCATACAGTAATGCACAGAGGCGCAGAAAAAGAAGGGTTCAAAAGAATGAGTGCGACTGACAGAGAAAAGAAACCTACATTGGGATTGAAGCCTGGAAAAAATCATTGTTTTTATCTTCCGTTAAGCCAATTGCTTCTGTAAAAACAGAGTGGTTTTGAGGAACCATGGAAAAGAGCATTGCTGGGTCCAAAGAAGTCTCTGGAGTTCAATGCAGACCTACACTTTAATATATGTATCTACCTGCATAGATGCATCAAGGATGATTCTGGTTAGTTGGAATATAGTATCAGTAACTGTTTAATACTATCTTGGATGAGCTGGAGGAAAAGGTAGTAGTAAGGGAACAAGTGAGAGAAAAGAAAGATGTGGAACCAAGCGAAAGAACTGTATCAGACAGGACCGGAGATGTCAGACCTTCATGTGGGTTACCAAGTATACACTTGCTTTGTTGCCAACCTACTACTTTTCACTGCTATTCTAGAAAATCATGTTTTCTAAACTGACATCCCATAAAAGATATCTTTTTCAAATTAGTTATCTCCATAAAACCAAATATTGACATAGCTGTTGCAAAACCACATCTCTAATCCTAGTATTATACTCCATTCATGAAATGGACAAAATTAATTCAGTCTACTGATGCTCATGTGGCATTCTGTGATCACTTGGTGCCCAGGGGTCTTCTAAGAGATGTTTCTCATTCCTTGTCTGGTACTTACTGTGAGGCTTAGAAGCAAAAAACTATTGTCTGGGAAACTATTAAAGCAAGCGTCTCCAAAGCATGCCTTTCATTCCCAACCCAAAACTAATGGCTAAAAAGCACCAGTTGTGTAGGTTTTAGTCAAGCTAATAAGTAATACTACCAGAGGAGTAAAACTAGTTTTGAGATTTTTAGAGCGGCTTCTTCTGTCCAATATGTCTCAACTGAAACAGATTCATAGAATTGTTTTGGTTGGAAAAGGCCTTTAAGATCATCAAGTCCAACCTTTAACCTAACACTGCCATGTCCACTACCACTAAACCATGTCCCTCAGCACCACGTCTACATGTCTTTTAAATGCCTCCAGGGAGGGCGATTCCACCACTTCCTCGGGGAAGCCTGTTCCAACGCCCGATAACCTTACTACTGCTGTCAAATGGATGCAAACCCATTTGTTTTGGTTGCTCCCTGTTCAAGCTGCTGCCTGTGCTGGATAATTAAATGTGCCACAATACTCTAACCCCACTACTCCTAGAAATGGACACATCACCAAAAAGAAGGGGGGTGAGTAACAACTCAAGCCTGGTCGCTCAATGTCCTCACCAGTAGATGTTACTTGAAGCCCTGGTTGTTTTGGGTCACTCCAGCTGACTTCTTCGAGGCCAAAACTGCTCTAGAAGGAGCCAGATTTAAGCAGTGGATACATGAGCTAGATCATGCAAACAGGCTTTCTGTTCAGCAGTGTAGACACAGCCACTATCTACTATGAGGTACACAGTACCATTACCTGAGGAATGAATACCCAAGACTTCAAGTTGTATCAATTATTTTACCACGTCTTTTTGTTTTCCCATTTGCAAGTCTCCAGTGAGTTTAGGGGTGGTATCTAGCAATGCAAATATACTTGTTTTCACGTTTTTATTAATCAGACTTATCAGTGATGGCGACTTCACTTCACTGGAGAGAGACATCCTGGAATTTGAAATTGCTGAATATGGATAACAGTCTGACTGATTTTGCAATAGTGGTTTTGGGTTTTGGTTTCTTGTTGTATTTTTAAAAAAAACCACATTATTTTCATCAGTCATTTAGACAGGGAGTTATGGGGATAAAAGATTACATGATTAAACATAGCCTTTATTGAAAAATACTTAGACAAACGCTCAGTAAACTGTAGTCTGTTCTCAGATATTACTCTACAGAAAAAATGGATTTGATATTCATGAACTCTTCTTTCACGGGAGCATCTTTTGATAAAGGCTAATAGTCAAGCACAAATACATAGGTTTGTGGGATTTCTTTTCCCCTGAAAATGTAAACAAATAAAGGCTTTTTCTTTCTTTTCCAGTGAGCTTTTCTTTTTCTAACAATCAACATGAACCTCCTCTGTACAATGTAGGCTTGCATATACTGCAAGGCTTCAGATCAACAATACTACTCTTCAGCTGAAGCCAATTCAATATATTTTGCACTTTTTCTCATGGATTGTTCACGCTAAATGACCTTCATTTTAATACATTTTTTCTGTAACATTTTGGAGATCATCTTTCTGACGCCCAGCTTCTATTTGCTCCAGGAGTTCTTCCCAAAATTGGTAGTTCAGGTTAAATACATGCTGCTGCCAAATGTAGTCATTTTCCAGTGTCTTACCTTGAATCTGCTCTGGCAGCCTCTGTGTCTGTCTCCTCTGAGACCAGACTGGTTATTAAAATCCTATTATTAGGAAACAAATTTAGGCTCGGGAAATTTTTTTCTACTAAGACTTTGTCAATTGCATGAGAGATTTTGTCTACAACCAGCAGCTCTCTTACAAGTTTATATTCAGTTCATGGATCACACATTTTAACAAAAAAAAAGGTATTTATCTGTGGGAAAATGGGGATTTCCCAAGCCCTTTTGGCAATTGATTTGTAGTCAATATTAACTTAGATTGGTTTCCCATGAATAGGGAGGGGCATGACATGCTCGCACCCACAGTCTAAAATCTTTTATATTACAGCAAACTGCTCTAGTCTTTATCACCTGTAATGCCAAATCTATTTCCAGACTTCACAGAGTGGAATAAGAGGGTTGAAAGGAACTTAGTATTTCAATTATGAAGATCATAAATGAAATAAGATCCACTAATTCTTTCGGCTTCCTAAACTCTATACAGTAAGACTAAAGCATTCATGTGTCTGTGTTGCTCTCCCCTCAAAGAAACCATGTGTGTTGAAGATCCAGGTGCCAACATGGATCACTGTTATGATCTACCAGTACTCCCCAAAAAGCAAATAACATAACATATAACAGAACTTAGTTCAGCTTTGACTGAGTAGCCCACTTTTTTTCCAGAGAGCTTCTGGTCATGGCTTTCTAACCTTTCTAGGCCCTACTGCTTGCGAGGATGTCACAGATGTGCTTCCTGGTGAAACATTTTGGTTGTCCAGCAAAACTCCAATGACAATATAAGGAATTATTATCTTGCAGGGGTGGAATAAGCATGTTTTTCTAAGCATCTGCTGATGCATTAAGCTTATACAAACATCTGGCATAAATTCTCTCCAAATCATCATTTCCTTCTTTTTTTCTTACCAAAGCTAGTAAATATACTTGCTCTGTCAATTCTTAGTGTATGGGATATTTAACCAAGCGTATGAATTTGAGATTGGTTGGTTTCCATCATCTCTTCTGATGCCTCTTGAAGACTATAATCATACTTATCTGCTGAGACGAGGGTGTTTACGTCATTTTAGTAACAGAGACCTGTCTGGCCTTCACCTGCCACTGGAGAAAGGCATGGGTTTCCTAGGTGTGGTGCATATCTACCACAGACACATTGAAGGATGTCTCAGATGCCAAATTACATTTAAAATGCTGCCAAATGCCTGTGCTTTGGCAGGTTTATTATTCCTGGAGAATATTTTTCCAGTCTCCACTCCACTCTGTTTCCTTCATTTTTAGGAATGCAGCTTCCTGACAAAGAAAAAGAGCTCTCATATTTTCTGCTAATAAAAGTATGTTTTCCTTAGTACCATTAAGAGATGACTGTCTTCCAGTGTGCTGTGCATCCATCTAGTAGGTTCAATACTTCTTTAATGTGGGATCTCCGATGTAAATTCTGCTCTTTAGAGACCTCTCTCCCTGTTCAGCTTTTGCACACTGATGTGGCTCTGCTTTAATGGCAAAAGGTGCAGCACTTAACTCTTTTACTGTCAATAGCAAATTTACTATCCAGTACCCAAGCTTGTACTTTTCTAACAATGAAAACACCTGTTTCTGGCAACATAAGAGTGTGTGTGCTGTGTCCAACTTCATAAATGTCCCATTGACTTTCTGTTCAATAGTGTATTTATCTCCTAATGAACTGCTGCTCATTGCTCAGAGGATTCATCTGAGCAAAACACATCATCAGCTCTTGCCAACTTTTGCAAAGTGATATAATCCATCCTCCTTCTCACATCACTCCTTTTGTGACACCCAGTGGGTTGGCTTCTGTTAACTAACCCTGTTTCTGCAACTGCACATACTTTTTGCAGTAGTCAGAGTTGTGATGCCATACACTCAGCTCTTTTCTGTTACAGTGTTAAGGTTCTCAATCAGGATTTAATTGTCCACTGATTACCCAGAGTCAGTCCCTTCTTTTGTTTGTCAAATTCTTACATCTTTGCTCTTGGGATTCTCATTGATGTTCCTCAGTTTTGTTTACACTCCCAATCACAAGAGCTGGGTTGGGATGTTAGTTGGGCACGCTCAATCCCTCCTCCGCTATTTTCTGCTACAGGACAGCTAAGTAGGCTTGACGTGCTCCTGGAAGAGCTCCAGGTGAATGACTGGGAGAAAACAAACACAGGGTGTAATACAGAATATAGAGTCATCACGTGTTCATGGCGCACACCAAGGATCAGCAGTGTGGGGAGCACAGGAGGCTACGCTTACATCTCGATGCACATGTAACCAACATGATCTCTCATCCGAGACTCAAGCCCCCAGCAATGCCAAATGGCTCTTCACTCACAGAGTTACCTTCTGTATCTCTGATTAAAACCACTATTGATATTTTGTGCTTATGGGGTATAGAGCATTCCACATCCTTCTTTACTTCAGTTTTATAGTCTTTTTTGCCTTAGGCACCAAAAACTATCAAATGTATCAAGGATTTCAAGTTGGTGATTGTAAGAAAAGAAGCTGCCCTTTGCTGGCATTCACCACTTGCAAAAAGTAGAGTAGTGTTGCTTTCATTGTCCTTCACCTTGTTGGAGAATTTCAGCCCTGGTGAGGCTGGCTTTGAAGTGTTTCTCTCTTCTCCTCTGTGTATTTCCTCTGTTCCTTTTAACTCCTTCTACAACTCATGCTCAGCAATCCCTTAGTTCTGACAGGGCTTGCAAGAGGTCTCCTTCAGTCTATGTCTGGTTTCAGCTAGCTGGGAATAACCAAAGAACTCTGATGTCACCTCCCATGACCCAGGGACTGACATGAACATAGAGGCATGAACCATGAACTGGTTATCTGATAGGACTAATCTAAAAGAAGTCTGTTGTGAGGCTTGTTTCAAATAAATCCTACCTGTTTTTAAAGTTTAATTTCAAAGCTTTCTTTTTAACAAAGTACGATAAATTTTATTACAAAGAGAAAAAAAAAGGAATTATGATGAAAGGCATTTGGGGAGTATAATTGTGCTGCATTTTTGAATGCCCTCACAGACATAAATATATATTTTAGCTCTTGTGCTATATCCAAATAAATGAAATACACCAATTCAAAAATACGTTGGCAGGAAATCTTTATGCTGTTTAATTTTAGCAGGATGCTAAGTATTAGACATTGACCTCATGACTCACAGGAAAAAAATGTGTATTTATTTAGAGAACAGAAATAATTGCTCTACCTCAGTAAGTCCATCTCTCCTATATTTAAAGGAGAGATGCTGTTTAAAGATATTCCCAAATTTAATTATTCTAACATTTAATCCTCCCAATGACAACAGAACAGATTTTTTATGAAGTTCCTATCTTAATATTTCTCAGTTCTCTTTAGATGAATTCTTGATGACTTAGTACCTATATCTCCTTTATATACACACAGCACTTACAGTGAACTCTTACATCTTCTGTCTTCAGGTTTATATCTTTGGGGTTTTGGAAGCCTGCAAATCTTCATATTATTCTGTGAGTCTGCTCAGAATATATTTCTACATACATTATGCTTATGTTATGTATACATAATGTTATCTCTATGGACTTTATACAACAGCTCAGCAAGAATATGGTCATATTCAGTAGATGCAGGGATGTGTATTTATTTTTATAGGAAAAATGATACACCCTCAGTTCTTCCTCTAAATTATTAATCTTCTTTTGAGCCACTACCCTGAAGAATTATGTCACTAAAACCACACATACAAACACACACACAAAAAAAAGCTGTAGTTTGGAAAAGTACTTTACATAATACTTGTAAAGCTCAGTACCACGAATATGCCATTCACTGAATCTCGTGACAGTAATAGTATAGTAGCCTTTAGTACCTTCAGCATCTAGACACACTTCACAAGACTATAATACGTGGAGGTTTTTTTTCCACAAACCTTTCCCTTATTCACTCTGTCTGAACAAAATAACTCAAATTTCTTACAGCTGTCAGTCTCTCCCCATATCAGCAATAAAGACCTTTCTCACCCCGATCATCAGACCCCTTGCTCTGCTAAGACCTTTATTTATGAGAGTGATGACTGATGTGTATATTTAGGAAAAAATGAGCATGGGCAAGGAAGGGGATGGAGATTAAGAGAATAAGGCAGTGTCTCATGGGACTACCTGCGGGAAACACTTTTCCTTCAGGTGATTCGGGAAGACTGGAGACAATTCTGCTACATCACCAGACCACTGCATCCTCTGTAATCCTTAATGGACAGGGGTATGACACCTAGCCCTTTTTGAAAAGAAACTAAAATCCTTTATGGGTGAAATTAGCTCTGCAGTATTAAGTGCCATCATCAAAGAGCAATGTGTAATCAAATGTTTCATACTAGTGAGTTCATCTGAGAAAAATCCATGACAATTTCATCATACTAGCTCATGGGATTCATGATTGCAGGGTGTCTGTCACAATCGTAGCTAAATTTGAAAAATGGTAAATCAGATTTATGACAAGATATGGATTGTTCGGGCATTATGTTTTAACATGAATACTTATCAGACTGGACAGAAATTCAAAATCTCTTCTACATTGCAACACTTGGCTAGAAAAACAGCAAAAATAAATCACTTTTAAAGATGGGATTTCTGATCTGATTAACATCTTCCTGATCAGCAAGTCCTAAATCACTCTGACCATGATAATGAATGATCCTATTTTACACAAACATACACACACATCCACTCCACACAGAAGATAGAGCTAAGGTTGCCATGGGAACGTTACCTCCAGATTTTTTGCTTTTTTATAATTAAAATAACACAACTCTAATGTTTTAATAATTTAGTTCTACCTTGTAATTAATTGTGTTCACATTTTCTTTAAGCAAGAACTCAGTATATCTGATGGGTACAGCCCACTGCGACAACTTTATTCAACATTTCCAAAACTTGTCTTTCTAAGCAAGGGACATTTTAAACTGAAGTCACTGTACAGGAATGACTACAGTATAGTATAGAAATAGCTGTGTCAGTGTTAAACCAGGTGGTTCAGCTGCTGATAAGGTAAACTCCATGGCAGCAATTAACTTAGCACAAGCTGTGTCATTGCAGCATAGGCTATGCCAGCTTTTGGCATAGGCTGACGTTGAGGGATGAGAAGATGCAGAACTCTTCTGGGACTTAATTCCTCCCTTCCACCAGCTGCCGTTGCCCCACATACATTTAATCCACCATCAGGAGCACCAGCTCACCAGGGTTGCCCTCCACTCAGTCTTTCTTTGTTCATCCTTTTTCTTCTATGTTTTTTCAGACAAAGTCACAACTTTGGCTCAATGTTCAGAAAACTTGAGTTAGCTGTGAGTGTAGGAATACACTCAGGCTCCTCACTCTAAACTTAGGCTCTGGGTTTTCAGAAAATGTGACCTACAAACCTCATTGATGTTAACAATTGAATGTGTGCAGCAAATAGCCTCCCTCAACAGGTCTCCCCTCCAGATGAGGCCTTCTGTGTCTTACGGAAGTTGGAGGAAGATAGCAGAAAAGAAGAATGGTCATTGGAGTCATCTGTCTTTTCAGTAAAGGGAAGCTCAACCTTTTGTGCTATCAATCTCTTGAGCAAGACATAATGTTAAAAAAGCAGTGGTCTTTTCTCCATGTTTGAACATGTTGCTTCCTGTAGAGACTTGGACGTTGCCACAGGCTGTATGCAAAACAGAGGGTACTCACACTGTGCAAGGATTATTGATCTAATTGCAGTAATAGTGCCGCTACTGACCCCGAAAACATTAGCTTCATAGCCTGTGGTTGGTACACATGTACAGATACTGCTGTCAGTGCTGCAGACATGGAAAATGTGCTTTCTGAAGAGCCAGCTGTGTACTTAAGGGGAAAGGAAGTGAGAAAAACCAAGTCTTTGGCACTGTAATGAAATGAGATCTGACCATATAGAGCTGCTGAGGAAGGAGTTCAGTTAAAATATTCAGTATAAGTCTCCTCCCTAAAGGAATAGCACTTAATACATGTTAAAATATAATTGTATAATTGGAACTCAAGTGTTTGGGTTATGTAAAAGGTGCTGTAGGCGTATCAGCTTAGACAGAGGTAATTAGAATTTGTATATTAACATTTTTCCCTTAAAGGAATAATCAGCAATATTTTTAGTAGTAGGGATACTTAAGCCTAGGAACTTGGGAAAAAGAGGTGCTGTCTGGACCTCCTCATTTAGCTCTGTGTTTTCTTTGTTTTTACCTCTGTCACTCACTGGACTGTAAAAATATTTCTGCAGCAGCTTGCCTGCTTAACGCAACCCCAGCTGGGTGCCCACACAATGGCAACACTGCTACTGCTTTTGGTGAAATCAGCATAAAACTGAATCGCCTGCAAGCATCAATCATGGTGCTGAAAATAGGACTAGATAGTAGCATTAAATAATACAATACTTGGCATGCATATATAGTAACAGGTCATACACTGAAGCCACAAAAGAAGTCTATAGCGGGGCCAGGAATAGAAGAAATCAGAGCTTTAATCTTTATTTGAGGCAAGGGTTAACATTTTATACAGAAAAGAATGAACAGCAACACATCACTGCTTAGCTCAGTCAGTTTGAAGCATCCAATAAAAACAAATATGATTTTACTCAAAGTCAAATGACAATCAATGGCTACAGCTTTTGAGTATTCAATTGAAGCCCTTGAAAAATCAAGTGGATGTATGGGAGGGTTGGTTAGTACTCCATCATAGGATGAAGTTAGGAGAATGTCACTGACTTCTTGGATTTTCAAATACGTTGCAAAGCTTTTTAGAGAAGAGGAGATGTTTATTTTGAAAACAGTACACCGTATCTCTAGAAAGTGGAACAGCAGAACACAAATTAAAAATGTTGTAAATTATTTTTTTAAGGTAATGGAAGAGATGTACAGTTCCTTAAGCCAGAAAAACAAAACAAAGCCAAAAAACCACCCATGTACAAGGGCTAGACCAGATATTTTCTAATTCCTTTACTGTTATCCATTCTTGCCTTCTCAAATACAAGAAAAACATCTCACAGAAATTCCAGGAGGAAAACCCAGACCTCAAGCTCCTCATTGAGAAGTTTGTACCAAACTTTGGAATCCTACAAAAAACTCAACTGAAATCAAGAAAAGGTTAATCTAAACTAGAAATATTTCCCCAATTTCATATTTCTCCCTCCTTGCAATGCCCACCCACTGAAGACATCCTTATCTCTACTCTACTCATACGAGGCTTTCTAAGGAGTTTGAGAACAGTACAGGTATCTTGGTTTTCAGTAAGTCAAACCCTCTCTTGGTAAGTCAAGGGGAAAAGACTACTTTTTGGCATTGTTCCTAAAATCTCAAAAGATCAGGACTTGTGGACTGAAGGAGTCGGGTAACCTAGACAGAGCTCTCTTCAATGCTCACCTACTCTGACATGAGAGGCAAGAAGAAGCGAGGAATGATCACCAAGACCAATAGGACAAGCTTTCCTGTCTTCCCTTAGTTCAACCCACACCGTGTATGTGGCAAAGAGATGGACAGCCCTTTTCCAGAGGCATTCCCAGCACAAATATCAAGCAGCTCAATTGAATTTTGCCCTAATTTGAGAGTTCTCAATACACTTAATAAAGGATTTTTTAAAGGCAGATATTCAGACAAAAAAAAACCCATACAGCAACGATTACAGAGCTCCTTTAAAAATTCAGAGCCTTTTGCACTTGTCAGTATTTCATGCTGCATTTGTTCTAAAATGTGTTTTCTGCTGTGGGATTGCACCTGAAAATGATCTTTGCAGACAGCAGCTGAGCACAACGGTGCATTTAGGAGCAGGGAATTGCAGCAAGTCAACGTGTCTCTCAGCGGTCTGCACTTTTCTTAGGGGTCAAGTGAGAGCTCAGCGGAAAGCAGCTAAATGGTTGTTGGTATCAACTCTGCAGGAAAGGTCAACAGGTTATCTACAGCCAAAGAAGTGATGAAAGCAGCTGTAGCTGGTAGCAAACACAGCCAGAAGGCCACCACTACCTTAAGACTGGTTGCTTCCAACCACAAAGCTGTCAAGTCTTATCTCACCTGCTAATCTGTACATACGATAGATGCCTACAAGTCCTTCTCTTTTGGGAATGGCACTATAACTTGAAACGACGTTATATAAGCACGTGTCGGATGTAGAATTGTTTTGCTCTCATACTGTAGGCTCAAGAACATTATTATAAAGGGAAGAAATTCACTTCATTTTCAAAGCTTCACACAGAAAATGTAATTTGCAGAGTAACAAGTTCAAAAACTATTGATCTCTTTCTGGTTTTCAGCACCTTCTCTATTGTCCTGCTACAGCTTCATTATTTTCTTATTCTTTGTAGTACACACCAGTCTTTTTGGATGAAAGAAACCATTCCATATTAGTCACACCAGGAAAATGAATTCTGCCTTGCTGTTGGTAAATGAAGATTATCAGAACTTTTGTTCGCATGCAGAAAATAGCAATATAATAGCTAAGGAATACCAAAGAAATGCTCTGTTTACTCTCATTTATCACTTTTGCATGCCTTGTACTCAAAAAAAGCTATCTGATTTATGTCTGCATTAGTTCTCTTTCGTAAATTTTGTGTCAAAACTTGTTGGCCCTAAGTCCAACTAAAATCCAACAGATAACAATGGACCACATGCACTGTTGTACTTTGTAGTCATTCAATACTTTTGGAGATTTTGTCAAGCATGATAGGAAAAGCAAGAGAAGCCAGTCTTCTGGAGTATTGCACCCTTTAAAATGGCAGAAATATTTTCAGACCAAATAACCAAATTTCTTTAGGTACCAACTTTGACTGAGGTCTGAGAAAATTTTTCACGTAAACCTCTCAATCTCAATCCTAATTTCTGAAGCTAAACCAGACCAAAGGGTAGATGTTTTAGTAAGTGATATGCCTTGGTCTTTACATCAGTCATTTATGTGATCTAGCCGAATCTGGAATTATTATTATGGAGGTATTTCCTTATGATATGCTTTATCAATCTTACTTTGGTCTCTACATTTGCTTCTCACCATCAAATTAGGGGAATAAATCATGTAGGAAATTCAAAGCGGAATCTGTTCCCTTTCCCTTTTTTGGCTTATTTTAATTTTAGTTGCTCTTAATTCAAGGAGTTAAAACCTTCTTAAAAAAGAAATGTTTTAAACACATTGGCAGGATTTAAGTTATTCAAGTTTTTGACAACAAATTCTGTTATTATTTACTGCACCATTCAAAGTCCTGTTTGACTTCTCACTCTTGCATAAGAAATTTCAGAGATGTGTCAATGTGCATTTTCTATATAAAGCAAATAGACCTCTGTACCACAAACATATTTGACACTTTCAAATGCAGCTTTACAGCCATAAACAGACATTCCACTTCTCCCACCCACCCACCACCTCAACTAAGGCCTACAGTCACCAAACTTTCAGAATTTAAGAGTGGGAGTATTGCTAATGCATCAGGTAAGTGCAGAGTTTAGTGACCTGTTTGTGCATACGTACATATATGTGACACCTATCCACCAATTCACCTATCTACACCAATATGTTTCCCTATTCCTGTCTGCCATTTACACCAGAAATGCCCTGTTAACTGCATTCTCCTCAACCACATCCACTGACCTTGGGTCTAACAGTGAATTTTAAGTGAGAACCAGTCACAGCAAGAAAGCATATATGCACATTTGAGAAGTAAAGCAAAGCAAAGCAGGAGATAAGGCAGATAAGGTGCTGGACTGAATAAAGGAAGGACCTTTATTCATTTATTTACGTGGAAGAGAAACACCACATGGTCAGATCCTTAGAAGGTGCTTAATTGCCATCAAAAACTAAGGGGGCTGGTATCTCGAGGGTCTCCACGTCAGAGTCTCACACGCTCTACCTGAACTTTTTTTACTAAAAAGTGAGAAATTGAATCACAAAAGGTGAAAATCCATCCCTGTAACGGCAGCCCCTACAGTCTTAGCCCCTGGCAATGCTCCCAATTTTATCAAAAGGGGCTAAATTGCCTCTTTCCACATCTCCTATTGGATCAATGAAAGAACAGGGAGTAACTCTCAGAACATTTAACCTCCTTTCCCGTGTTTTAAACACTGGATTATGCTTCCCAAATTTCCTTCTGTTTCAGCTGGAGAGATATTTCACCTGGCACTGCTTAATAACCAGACCGTTTCTTCTGCAAAGCGAGGTGTAGGGCTGCATGCTAAATCACCTCTCATCTCTTCTGCTTTCAGTGAAATTTGGATGAGATGATTTATAGAGGTCCATTCCAATCAACCATTTCTACGATTCTGTGATTATTTTGTACGCATTCTGATACTGTGAGCTGACCCTTTCTATCTAGGCTCCTTTCTTTTATGAATAAACTGAAGACAGTAGAAGAAAAATCATCAGACTACAGAACAACTAATTCTCATTTAATAACAGAAACTTTATTAACTCGTTGGGCCCTGTGCTGTCTCTCCTGGTGAATACAAATACTCAAGAAATAGCTGGTATTTGCACACAGAATGTGGATTAGTTTGAGAACAGCTCTGTTTCCCTGGCTCGACACACTGAACGTTTTTACTCAATTACACAGGAAAGTAGTAGTTGCTAATGCTCTGTGAAAAAGTGCCGCACTCCAGTAGCAGTAAGAGATTTACACATCGGATTCATACAGATTAAGTAATTGTAGACAGCAAATTAAACCTCTGTTTTAGGAAGCCAGCTCCAGCACAAGATGCAACAGTCTGAGCTTCAATTCCCAGCTCTGTGAGGGAGACAATGCTCCTCTCTCCCTATAGCTATACCTGACTGGAGTGAAGCTCAGGGCACCTACAACAATAACACTTTTAACACAAAAGCTCCTTCTTCATAACCAGATCTTGCAATCCTCCGAAGGTTTGTCTCACAAAGTCTCACTTCCCTCTGTCTCTGCTAGCTCCCAACATCTTCAAAGGCTACCAAACTTCAAGATGCTGGAAAGACATGCCCTTAATGCTGGAAAATTAAAGAGCTGGATGCCTGGAACTCACGTGGGGGTTGATGCATATAGTAAAGAGTGCAAAACACCAGGGCTTTACAGGAGGATGTTCAACAGGCTTGTCTGTAATACGTACGTACATACAAAATTAGATCTGCAAGCGTATTTTCTAGGTCATCTTCTTCTCCCTCCTCTCCTCTCCCCCTCCTCCCCTGAGTTTTGTTAATTGTTCTGGGAAAGAATACATGTTTCAAAATGTATCACCAAACTTTGTCTTATGAAAACATATTGTCTTGGTTATTTTATATCCCAAACTGTTGTGTATGGAATATTAGTCCTCAATTAACTTTGCCAGTGCAAAAATGTACTATGTTTCTTATACTGTCAAATGTCTAGTTCCTACCCAGCTAATTTATTGTCTTACTTAAGCCAAGGACCAGAAATCCAAGTGCAAACACTAACACAGGCAAGGGAATGTAATGAGTAGGGAATGTATAAATTTTATTTTTTTATAGGTACAGTGCAAAACACTGTTACTTACAGTACTGAAAAGACCTTCAGTCATAGTTCTGCAGATTGTTGTGTCCTGGATTTGATAGGACTCTATAGTGTTTTGTTTAATTTATTGTAGACTGCAGAATATGGAATTTAATGTGCAGTTTAAGAGAGCCATATGGCCCTCTGAACTGGGCTGAATGTCCCTCTTAGCGATCAGCCTAACCAGAATTCCTGAAGAGTCACAAAATTTGTGTGCTGCAGTTACTGATTTGCCTCCTTGCAACAGGTTTATGCTCATCTGCTTGTCTGCTTCCTGCATCATATACCATCCTACGACTACTTTCAGACAATCTTCGCAAAATAAAAACTCAAATAACCAGAGCTCTGGAAAGTGCTTCTCCCCTACAGCAACTTTATATAATGAATTAGATGATAGGAGCACTACTTGGACGGGTGGAGATAAGAGCCTGTCAGCACTTTCATTTCAAACCCCCTTTTCCAGTGACTTGCAATTCAACCATAACAATTTGCTGTGTGCAAAATATGGGATGTGAAAACTCAGGCCTGGAGGGAGAACTTAAAAAAAAAAGATACACAATAGTATGTCAAGGTACACCTGAAATAAATACTGCGGGGAGATGGCTGGACAGCAAAAAAGGAGGAAAAGCTTTGCTTTTCACTAATATCTTTCCATTTTCACTTGTAGCCTCCCCTGTCTTAGCCTAAGCATGGCTTAATGTTGGTCCTTAAAACCAGTGGTGCATTGTGCTTACACAGTTCATTTCATTTCAGTGCTGCATACATGCAATAATTATTAATTCTCAATACTCCTCCAAGGCAGCTATTACCAAGTTGATTTTCTGGAAAGCGACATCAGGCACTATTTGCCCCAGGTCACAACAGGAACATTATGTGAGAGCCAGAAATAGAAATAAGGAGTTCCTGTTCCCTGTCCTAAGTCAAGACCACAAACCCCTCTCTGGCAGCGACCGTTTTCTCAATGTTTTATGGAGGTGATTATCCTGTTATTGAACTGTGTTTAATACAGACTGGAATATCCCTGGGATATATAAGAATTTCAAGGCATCTCACTGCCAGCTGAAAATACCTCTCAGAAACAGTATAAGTGCCAGGACTAACATACTTTAACAACACACTTTAACAGGTGGTCATTATAAGCTATATACCAGTATTACAAGGTGGTAGGGAAGCGTGAATTACTAATTTAAATGCTTTTATAGGTATACAACCTTTTAATTCACTGAATTTAAATGTCTCCCTTACTTGCAGGAGCCGTGTTTAATAAAGTGTAGGTGGATATAGCTAAGCTGGTGGGAAGCATTCCAGGGTGGGATACTGCTACGTGCTGGACACAGGGTGTCTTGCCTTTTGCTGAGTCCAAGGCAAGTTTCTTATAGATTGGCACTTGGAGCTCTAAAACAATATACCTAGGTATATTCCGGGTGGACTGTCATAGGTGTGGTGGTGGTAGGTACAGAAGAACCAAGTCTAACAGGGCTATTATTGTCTCTTCCCTATTTGTTAGATTTTTCTGAGTTCCCAGTTGTGGAATCATGCCCAAGACACTTATACTACATCTACTGTGCTAAATACAGCCATTTCTTAGGATCCTTCTTGGTTCCCAGGCCAAGTGGTTGAGAGAGGGTCATGTCCATCTTACTACTGAAGTGGCATTTTTACTAAATGAAACCAAGGAGACGTGTTGCAAGCTTTCAAATATCAGTAAAGGCAAGGGGCAGGGATGGAAGCTGTTAGAAGATACAGCCAAGAGGATTTGCTCTAGACTGCGAGCAATCTTCCCTGATGTGGTCTCATCCATGCTCCCTCCCTCTGGTCCCTGGAGTGAACAATCCTTCAAGCCATGCCTACAAATTATCTTGAAAAAGCTTGACAGCACCCCAAAACTAACAACTTGGCAATATGCAATCAGGAGTCGAGTACTTGAGCAACTCATTAGCCCTTTTTTACTTAGTGATATAGGTATATCCTAAACATTTTGCAGCTGGCCCAACATCTGTAGTTACAGGCCTGTTTCCATAGGGCATGAGCTCACAGCTTGCAAAGAAAGTGACCTTTTGTATGTCTATATTGTCTTCTGCAGGCAGCTGCGTGTTGACACAGGCTCTGTACCGCACTTGCCATAGGTACAGAGCCTCCAGGTGATTCATTGTGTGGACTTCAGTGCTGACACCAGCTTATATCTTTCTGAAAATTCATATTTGGCATATTCTGTCTTAATTACACTGAACAGCTGTGAGCATCTCCTGAAGGAAATCTCCTCAAAACGATGTGTCAGGTTTCTCAGAATCAAGGTTTGTGAAACGTCAGTTTGAGGAAAAATTGAATAACAACAATTTTCAGTTTCACTGAAGAGTCAGACATTTTCTCAGAAAGCCTGCTTTTGGGCCACATACAAGTTGGTGGATATCATCTGAGAAGCTAAGGGGGGAAACTCCTCATTGAAGCTGGGTAAACAGGGCCATTTTTACCTTACGGATTCACAATGATACTCTCAATACACTAACAGCTAAGTGACTCAAAAGAATAGCCCAACCTGCCATAACACATCATCAGATCATTCTGTGTCATCTCTCCTGGGATTATAGATCATTAACTTCTACAGGGAGTCACAGGAATCCCCATCAGTAATCTTGCTTCCCATTCAAGCTTCCAGTGCATTTAGCACAACCCCCAGCTAGTCTCTCTTGAAAAATCTTGTCCCTAATGATTATTAATATTGCATCAAATGCTTAAAGATGAAGGAAATATAATCAGAAAATTGAAAGTAATAAATACCTATATTTTAATAATGAGAATATTTCTGACAGCTGCACTGGAAACATAAAAGCTGCTTTTCAAAGATCAGGAGAACTGTTCAGTGACAGAATTCAGCTTTATTGCTATTATCACTTAAATATATTTATATAACACCTCTTTGTCACCATTCTCTTCTATGACATATTTTACAGTTAAGATGAATGTCTATATATAGCCTCCTCTTAGTCAATAATTAGTTTGTAAAATCAAGCAGCTCATGCAACTGTGCATCAAGTCATTCCAGTCTTTATATATTTCTATTCAAAAGTACCTCATTTTATGTAGTTATTATGTAAATTTTATGTAATTATAATTTACAGCAAAAATATATTTAAAACATTGACTGTCAGAGGAACCTCTGAACTTCTTCAAAATAGTCAATAACCCTTAGCTATGGGACTCCTGCCCTACTTTTTCCATAGGTACACTTTATTGTCATATTTCTAACCCAGTGCTTGTGAATCACTACAATCAATTCTGCTTTATTACTAGCTTAAAGAAGAAACCTATTTCCCACCACGGCGATATGCTCAAAGGTACAATACAGAGGGTATTCAGAGCGTCCTTTAGCTTCAGGTGAATTTCAAGTAGTCTAAAGTGATGAAAATCAGACTCTATGGCTGTGCTACCAGTAAATATTCTTGTTGTGAGGACAGGAGCATGCACAGCAAGCACCACGGTCCATCCAGTCCAGTGTCCAGTCCCTGATGGCAGCTAGAAGCAGATATTCTCGTAAAATATGGAAAAAAGACCAGTGATTCAAATAACGTAGGGACTGAAGATCTCACCTACAAGAGAAGTTTCTTTCAGTATACACACTTTTGATTAAAAAAACCACTTTATTAAAAAAGCCACTCCTAGTGTTGTTTTCTTAATTTAAACTATCCGCACATTTGTTATGGAGTGGTTTCTCGGGGAATCTCCTACCAGCCACCCGTCTCCTTCACAGCGTACAGGGAGCTCGTGGGCAGGACAGCGGCGAAAAATGAGACACGGTATTCTCACACAAGCAGAAATATTTTTAACATCTGATCTTGATGCTTTTAGAAAAATGCCTGGGCATCGCCCGCCCAGACGTTGGCCAGTGCCAGTGAGTGACAGCTGGCGAGTGAGCTCACGTCAAATACGACTGAAGTGGTAATGCTGGTTTGTCTTCCCTAACTACTGACTTAACTCCTATGTGATTGAGGGGATGGGCCCATCATTTCAGAGGATTCATGATCTAATATATATTTTTTTTCCATTTTCAATCTAGCCAGACCTCACCAGTGTTGCTTTCTCTTCTGCTTGCCTCCTCAGGACTCTTGCCCAGGCCAATGCCTTCTCATGCTGCCCCTGAACTGCTGTTTCTGCATCATCCTCACCCACGCCTTTCCTCCACTTGGCCCACCTGGATCTTTCTGCTGCTGTGTCCTACCTCTCCTTAGGCTTCTGCCATCCTTGTGCCTCCTGCAATATTGATTTCTGCAGCACGCATACCAAAATCAAGATAACAAATTCAAGATCACTTATGAAGTCATAGTCTGCTCACCTGACACTAGAGTACTTCACCAGTGCAATGCTCATCAATGGTTGGGAACAAGAAGTTCTGAAAAGTAGGATGAATTTTATAAACTTTTCAATACTGGGAGGAGTTCCTGGCAGGGTCCCACAGCCTTTTAACTTCTTACTTTGGCCTCAGAAAACTTCAGTCTGGTGGCATTTGAGTACAATGTATAGTTCATCTTTTCCACACACATTGATGATGGATTGAAACTGCTGGAGAGGGCTTGTACTTGTCCTTGAGCCAAGAGTGTTAAAGTGTAGAGGGTTAGGCAATGCCCAAAAGGAAAAAGAAAAAAAGATGCAGCCAGCTGAAATTGCTTGGGTTTACACCCCATGTCTAGCTTGCATAGATGCTATGCCAGAGAAGAAACCTCTCCCTGCCTTGAGCGCTGCACACTAATGCACAAATCCTCTGTGACACAACTGATCATACTCAGAGACTCTTGCCAGTGGCAATCCTGCATCTCTTCTGAGGCTTCTTCTATTGCTGAGCATTTTTGTTTTAACACCACAGTGGCCTAACAAGAATAATATGTGGAAGTGGGTTTCTCAGTGCCACTGTCAAATGCTATGCATAGCAAGTGGCAGTAATGTTCCAGCTGACTTACTCTTCTGATTGTCTATGAATAGGCAGTAAACTCCTTTCGAGAGTTCTGGAACCCTGTACAATATATCAGTCTCTATAGATGGATCACAGAAGTCAGAAGGACCATGAATACATTGTATTTTTACATCTGTTCAGTTCTGGCCCCCAAAAAATTCAGAACTATGTCAGTGGAGTCAGAGGTTATGTCCACATCAGCAAGCATCAGGAACGGATCCACAGAACAAAGAGCTGGTAAGAAGGACTAAACTACAACATTACACATATGTTTTGTGTCTTACTTTGAAATAGTGCTAGTCTGTTTTTATAAACTGAATACCCGTAAGATTTTGCAGCATACTTGGTGTGTTCCTAGAGTGCATCTTTCTGCTTTATTTCATCAAAAAGGCATCCTGTTTGTGCATTCAAGCCTACTTTGTAATGTAAAACAAAGCAGGACACATGGGTAAGGCTGGGAGACTAATTTCAAAAGCTCATTCATAATTCCAATGAATATTCTGTCTGGCTGCATCCAGAAACCACCTCAGACTGTCCCATGAAATGTGAAAACCCACTTGAGTTCATGGAGATGCATGAAGAAGCTAAAGCACGCAGGGCTTTGAGCATGGTCTACTGTGTATCAGCTCTAGTTAGAGAAGTATTTTCCTGTCATCTCAAATTACTATTTCTTACAATAACCAGGTCTGGACTATGACAATATAGAGACTATTCTAAATTAAGAACTGAATGCCATACCATGAGTTTGTTCAAGAGACCAATAATGCCAGTACAGAAAACTAGTAGTTTCCTAGTAGTTTGATCATGATAAAAATAATAAATATAAATGTCAAGACATTCATAGTTATTTGGGTTTTTTTTAAATAATAAAACCTCCTATATTGCAACAGTTTTGCAAAACATAGAAGTTTGGGCAGCTGAAGAAACAAGCAGTTTAACTTTCACCCTGGTTAGTGGAATAAGTCACTATTTGGCTATTTCAGCTAAAACAGAGAGATAGTAAGAAAAAAATACCAAAATCAACTATCGTGCTGGAGGACTGGTTGTGATAAATGTGCTAGGAAGAGAGAAAGGAGACAGGGAAGAGAAGGAGGTATACCTCCTCCATTTCAGAAAAAAACCACCCCACTTTTAAATTATGTTAGGACAGATATAAAAATAAACCTAAATCAAAAGGAAAGTAGGATTTATCAAAATACATGGTCAAGGTCAACAAACACGTAACTCATTCATCTTTCAATGGAATCTCCTTAATACCTAATTTCAATGTACAGAGGTAAAGGACTTAAGGCAGAAAAATATTTCCATGTGAGTGTCAGAGTTGTGGCTGAAATGTAATTTATGAAGCATCTCAGTCAATCTGAAATCCTTTCCTGGGACTCGTAATAAGAGCAAAACGAACAGGATATTAGGAGTCGGGAGATAACTTTTCTGCAATACTGAACGAACTATTCCAGGGCCCAATTCAGCAAAGTGAGTAAGCACATACTGACATTTAAGCATGCATTTAACTCTCATCATCTTCAGTAAGAATCTGATATATGCCTTGGCACTCCTCTCGATGGAGATCTGTGAACACAGGTCTATCTCACACACAAGCCATCCTTTAATCCATGGACAGAAATCTGTCCAGTAGCTGTGGAGCAACTACAGGACTCATCCATGTCTCAGCCCTGCAAGATTATGAACAAGACAGTTCTACAAAACACCTCCTGGCACCTGAGGGCCATATTTAAAAACCTGCTTATCCCCTTTCTGCTTTGACTCTGCACCACTGTGATGGAAGCACTGGTACTTCCCTACCAGAAATGGGAAAAGTGTTTAAATATGTTAAAGTAGGTTGTAATAGTGGCACTTCAAGTTGACACTACCCTTCCTTTCAAATTAAACTGCTCTGAATTCTTTGCAATTTCAAGGTCAAGGACCATAAAACTGGGCATCATCGAAAATAAAGGTCTAGGACAAGGTGAACTATCAAAGTCCAGGAAATCAAGCTGTAAAGGAAAGCTTCCCGCAGGCGCAGTTAAGACTCCTCCACTGCCTTCTTTGCAACATATGGTGTAGTAAGACATGCACACCCTCTTCCTGCCCCCCCAAGATTAACTCCCTGGCACCACCTGTTAGGAGTGAGCAGACTGTAAAATTATTGCATTGGGAACAGATAAAAATGGGTGTGATGGTTCTGATGTGGTGCATTTCTCTCACTCACTTCTGTGCCCATAGGAAAAGACTGCATGTGGCACAAAATTAAAAGTAAAAACTGCAAATCAAGCGTGTGAGTAATATTGCAGTTCTGTAACTTGCACGGTCCTTTCTAAAGGAGCTAGTTAATAACCTGACCTGGTTATTTTATCATTTCAAGATATTTGCCTGAACTTTGAATTCCTTTGTTGACTATTCCACTATCTATATTTTATAGCTTCTTCTATTCTGAGGACCTATGTCCTCCTCTGCCACGCAGAAAATAAAGTGTCATTCCAGTATATTAGTCTCCTTCCTAAGTTCAAGAACCACATGACTGTAGAAGTCATAATATTATGAGCATGCTTAGATCCATAATTTCACGCCATGTAGCTAAAAGATTGCCTAAAAAGAAACATCCCTACTTCTTGTTCAAACTTCTTTGATTGCTAACAATGGATCTGCACCAATAAACATAGAAATAAAAATCTATGTCTACAAAGCAAAAAGTCATGTATTCAAATAGGAGCTGTAGAACAAATGGAAATGAGAAAAAGGTATTTGAAGTGAGGTGATACATTGGTATGTACACAGAATATCTCATGGATGCTTGATAATGGTATCAAAGGGTACTAATCTGACATGCATTGAACCAACCCAAGATAAGTCAGTTCGCTCGTACTCCTTCTCATCTTTCTGAAAATGATCACTATCCCACACATCCACTTTTCATTTGAGAAGTAGTTCATACACCACCACAAGAAGATAAAACATTGACTGTGACTAACTTAATGAGCCTGAAGCGCTGAAGAAAGAGGAGGAAAAAAAAAGTTTGAAATTTATGATTTTTATTCTCTTGCTTCTTCCTAACAGGATCTGAAAATCATGAAAGAACTTAAGTGCATCAAAGAATATCCTTTGAAAATCATGCTTACAGGCAGGAATACAAATTGGATACTAGTCCCTAGGCCACTGGCCTACCTTTGTAGAAGGGTGGCTTGCATTTAATTTCCCTTGACTAACAATTCACCTTTATTAATTATAATTTAACACTTGAAAACAAGAGGGTTTAAGTTTTTAAAGTTAAAAAAAAAAACAGTAATGAATTGTTGTTACAAAAAAGATGCAAATTAAAAAAGCTTTTAAACTGTTAAACTCTTGATTCTATTTATATCACTAGTGGCATCATGACACAGCAATTAAATTATAACCCTTTCGCTAATAGAACATATTTTTGCCTATTTAAAATGGAAATGAAGGAACAAGAAAGTTTAGTTCAGGAGAGTCTCAAGTAACCAGAGATGTAGGCAGGACGTAGTTTGAAGAAAAGGAGAAGGTAGAAAAATAATTTGTAAATGTTTGACTGTAACCTAGTTTGAGTTTAAGTATATGATACGAAGCAGTAGATGATCTGTCATTAACCTCTAGCTGAACTATGTTTAGGGAGCATTGGGTCATCTGTAACCTATTTCATAAAGTTACTTCATTTTATTTAGCCTAGTCTGTCATATAGGAACTCCAAAAATTACACTGTGTTCCCTAGTTTGTGGACTGTACAAGTAAAATTTGGTTTTTGTGGCTTAGTCATTTTTGAGGATTAAAAAAGTTACACAAATGATTTAAAAATAATTACTATCACAACCATTTTTTATATAACTGCTCATTTCCTACTCTATTTAAACGTAGAGGAACAGTTTAAATATTATCCAGTTTTTAAAGACAGCAAGGAAAAGGAATGGGACAAAATCTGTAACCCCCACATAAAATCATCATGATTGATCCAGCGATCCAAGAACCAAACTTCTTTACCCAAAGATAACAAGTTTTAAAAACATGCCATCACTTTTGAATTATTTCAGAAAAATAACAAACAACACTGGTTATACTCTAATGTCAAGTCAGGATGTATACGGGAAAAATATAGTCCAATACAACACCAACACCTCTGTTAAAAAAAATGGGGTGGGATTGCATTACACAGCCAGAAAAGAAACTTCTCTGGCTAACTGCGCCACCTTTTGATTTAAATTTAAAAGAGAAATTAAATGATTGTCCGGTCCCTAGAAGAAAACACTTATTTAAAGATATTCCTGTAGACTTAAAAATGGGTTCAGGAGATTACTTTATTTGTTTCTTACAGAGAAGTACAGGGCTGTATACTTCAGTATTGCTCTTATGGTTAAAAGCCAGTTCAGAAATATAAATGAAAAAAATATATTCTATCTTGCTGGTTTGTTTTTTTTTTTTTTGTAATAACAGTATACACACTAAAATCAATAAAGCCGGGCAAATGGCAGAGTAGTGGTTTAGGAATCTTAGCACTGTTAGCTAAGTATACAATCAACTCTAGAACAAATGCTTCATAATCCGTTAGATTCTCCTATGTAGATCTATACTCGTACAACCCTGGCAAATAAGAAAGCTTTACTTCTGATTTTTTTTTTTTTTTCCTAACATTTAAAACGTACCGGCTGTAAGCCCTAAATTATAGCCAACGTATTGCAATTTGCACTGAAATCTCTAGTCAGACATGAAATTAAACAGCACAGATAGTCAAAGGAGTTACAGCATGCATTTAAATACATTAACCACATCCTACCTTGCATCCAAACATCAACGATAAAGTGTTGTTGGTGCATGCAACTTTGCAGTGGCAAATCATTGGTGTAAAGCAGTCAGGATTTCTAACAATAGGGCACATTCCTTTAGTGCTGCAGTAGTGGCAGCCTACTGAAGGCTAAAAACAAGTAGCTAATACAGCACATGGAGTGGCAACATATGCTGCTCAACAGCTAGCTTTTCTCTTGCTGGTCAGAAGCAGCCTGCTTGAATCTCTACCTGTGTCCCATTCAGCCATCCCCTTCTTTGTTGATGAATCAACGATGCAGCGTTGATCACGAATCTCAGGATTTCCCTTCTTCTGGGAAATTAGTTTTTACATCGGGGGGAGAAAAAAAAAAAAAAAGAAAAAAAGGAAAAAAAGAGAGAGAAATGGAAATGAGGGGGACTAGCAGGTGTGGCAGTATTAGCATGTAAAAGGATGTAAACGCCTACTCATAACAATCACATAAGATTGTCATGCTAGCTGAAGTGGGCTGAAATTATTCCATCGGAAGAAAAATACTGCAGCTCCTGATTTGGTAAAAAGCCAGTGAGTTGCTGCAATACATAGTCATTGTGGGGAGAGAAGAGAAAAAAAAAATTACTTATCTAAGAAGCCAGAATCCTCAGCCTTTATCAATATGCATTCCAGTAAGGATTCCCTTTCCAGCGCCTCCCCGAGAAAAAAAATCAAATCAGTTGCAACTCCGGAGAAGCGATGACCTTTGCTTTCCCCAAAAAGATGAATCTCAGCGTGAAACAAACTGTGCTCAAAGCTGAAAATCCCCGATGCTGGGAGTTTGCAATCAGAGAAATACAAGTAACATTTATCCAATCCTGGCTTGCCACATGGGAGCTTTCTCCGGGCACAAATTTACAAATAGACAGGTTGAAGGATTGCAGGAGACACTGAATAAAGATATGAAGTTACACAGAAAATGCACCAGCATGAAGCTTAAAAAGCAACCCTCTTTAAACTCTGCTTTTGAGGCAATGTAACTACTGACTCCAGCTAGTGCTGTTATCCTATAACCTGCAAAGGGCTTGCTGTATTTCAGAAATGCAATAATTACAGAAGTTTGGGAGCATAACGCTGGTTTGGATTCAGTTACAGCTGTCGCTGCTCCTTCAGTTAAAGCAACACCAGCTGAAAATGCATAATAAAGCATTTGGATGAGCAAACCGCTAGCTGTGCTTTTTAAGAGGATTATTTATATCAGAAGTTGGATGAATATATCCTCCAGTTTTAGGTTCGGTCATGGCAGACACACAAATATAAAACAAAAAGGCTATGATATAGAAAGCAAAGTGATGTCTTCAATGATTTCACAGCTGATAGCAAGGTAAACCCAGCAGTTGTTTCACAGCAACTTGACCCTGCTTTTTTTGCGACTCACTAAGCTCTGCCCATCAAATTAGAAACTCTCTCTAAAGAAATGAGAGCAGCTTGTCTCCCTGGCAATTGCAAGTGAGTTCTTAAGGCACAACTGAAACAATTTTCCATAATAAACCCGAACTAGAAATTTGTTATACAACAGAATGGAGAAAATGGCAAATGGAAGGCTCTGTGTGCAGCCAGGTCAAGCAAGACAGAGGGTGAATGGTAGAGAATTTTTAAAAAGATCTACCTGAGACTGCAGACCCCAGTGTAGGAGACCTTCTCTATTAAGATTATATGTTTATGTGGATGTATATGTGTGTGTGTATTGCATGTATATATATATATCTAAATTGGAAGTAGAATTTCTTCAGTATAACTTACTCTCACTTTATGAAGTTCAAAAACCTAAAAGAATCATTCTCTTCACCAGCTTTGATCCTACTCCTTCACCATGCAATAACGTTAATTTTTATCCAATTTCAACTTGGTAAAATACTTTCTGATTATTGTTTCTCTATATTTTTGAACTTAGAGCTTTCAAGAGCTCCAGCTCAGTAAAATGACAGTACTTTCTAGACTGAAGTGGCAGATAGAACTGCTCCACACTCAAGAGTTACAACCCAGTTCCATTTCTGAAGATTTATTTCTCGCAAATAGCAGGCTCTTGTAATCCAGTATCCTCGATTCACTCAGCTCATACTTTTTCCCTCACAGCCTGGACACGAGCATTACATGTCATAGGAGTTCCCTACACGGAAGCCAATCAATCAGCTATCCATAATCAAAGTTTGCCTGACCTGTTAGTCCAGCACTTCCTTCTGACTCGCTATGCTAGTTATCATCTGAAGCAGTGACTGAGCCTGTTTAGAAACATACTATGGCGACAAACAGCAGCCGTAACATCGCTGAATCTTTGATCTGTTTATTCCTAGCTTGCCTGTCTCATTATTAAGCTATATGTTATACAGATTTTCTTTCAAGTACTGTCTCTCGCATAACCAGCACTGGTGTAAATATAGAAAAGTGTAGTTTCCATGACAATACATTCCATAGTTACAGCCAGCAGCCACTATCATTAAAACATGAATCACTGTGCTACCTTAAGGTGTGAGCACACTACATCATTGGCCTTAGAAGCGTTAATTTGGGATGGGGGTGGCATGACAATATTTTTAGGAGACACTACTACAAAATGCCAGAAAACTGTGCTATTTCACTGTTTTAGCAGTTCTAATATCCACCCATCTTAGACATTTAAGTGATCAGTAACACTCTCAATCTGTCCTAATAATTAGCATTTCTAATATAAGAACGCATCGCATCTGCACTTTTCAATGTTTTAAACACAATGTCCTGATTTAAAACTGGACTCATAATTGCACAAATGTGATTTCCGATTAATGTTCACAGGACCTAATTAAAGTCACCTGCATTTAATTCCAAATTCATATCTCAAAAAAGGGCAAGAAAACCAGCCAGTTAGCCTCTTGGATCTTTTGGATCTGACTGCATTCAGCTGGCTTGTGCTCTCAAAAGGGAGGACATATCTGTTCATTAAAATTCCCATGTTTTCCCATTCCCTGATTTTCAACGTGACACTATTGCAGGCTTTCATCCAGAACAGGTTTTGCTTGTGATTTCATTTCAATGTTAAGATGCATCAAACACCAACCACCTGTGTATTGCAGAAGGCTCAAAATACATCCCTTCACACTTAAACTAATTGTTGCTTTCAAGTGAAAAACAGTTACCCGACGTACAGTCATTTGGGAAAAGATCAGAAAAGGAAGATTCACTCCAATAACAGATTGGAATAATAACTCATATCGCAATTGGCCAAGACATTTATTTCAATTAAGTGACAACCACATATAGAAAACTGCTATAAGAAAACATTTTCTCAGAGATCTTCTTCTATCTTTTTTTTTTTTTCCAATAGCAGTCATCACATGCATAGTAGTAAATTGCTAATTGCCAGGAGAGGCATTTAAATCCCAGTCATACCGCAGAAGTAAGGGTTCTTGGAAAATCTATGTCCACATTTTTGTTCTGTCTGACGGGATACGCAGAAATACATACATTGTGGGTGTTACTGTGTGAAAAAGAGAGTCCACAGATCTGATGAGTTTTGTGAGCCCTCCGCCTCTCTTTGGACTTGAATGCACTGACCCAGCCCACTTGCCGGTCACCACTGTGCTGCCACAATGAAGTGCACCTCTTTGGCTGTTAGCAAAAGGGGATGCTCCCAACAAATGGAGGTGTAGTTTCACTGAATTTCACTGAATCTTTTAGAGTTGGAAGGGACCATAGAGATCATCTAGTCCAACTCCCCTGCTGAAGCAGGATTGCCCAGAGATAGAGCATGTTACTCAGGACGGCATCCAGGCGGGTCTTGAAAATCTCCAGAGAAGGGGACTCCACCACCTCCCTGGGCAGCCTGTTCCAGGGCTCTGTTATTGTCTGAAGCTTCGAGTACAATGACCCCACCAGAGACTACAGGTCACTGCTGTCTGAGCTTGGTCTTTTCAAAAGTTATTCTCTCCCTCACCTGCTGGATTTGGGAGGAACAAGAACTGTTGCTCCTCTTATCATTTCCATTTGGTCCATTCAGCTGGTAAAATTTCTTGTGCTCTCCCAGTCTCTCTGGCCTTCACCCAACCTTTCCAGATTCTCCAATGATAATCTGCCTTTCACAGTGCGCCATTATGTGAAAACAGATGAATTAGAACAAGTGAGTTGCTTTTCTGGAAGTATTATGGTCATGTTTGCATGGTACTTCCTCGCCTAATGTTTATATGCCTCCTCCTATACTGGAGCTAGCTCAAATACTTATACTGAGCCCTGCACGTGACATATCCTGTGAGAATCAAGACCATCAATATAGATAAATTAAAGACCTGGAGAGTCACAAGCAATTTCTAGATATTCACACTTGACTATATTAGGATATTTGATTTATGTTTTTTTTTTCAAATTCCCTGCCATGTCTGCTGAGGAAATTGCTTAATTTTGTGTATTATAGTATAGATTTGTGTATTTCTTGTTTCTTATTTTCACTTCTCCACTTTTTGTTCCATTGCTGCACCATGAAAAATTCCTCTAACCCCTTATTACATCCATTAGATATCAGAAGATCAAGGTGATCTATAGACCCTTGGCCAAGCTATATGCATTGTTACTTTCTTCTAATCTTTTCTTAGAATTCAAAATCACCTGCTCTGTTGCTCTTCTCTGAATTCCCTGTACACTAATCAAGCCTTCTAAAAACCAAACCTGTCTCTGAGAGTGATTAAAGAGAAGTTGTCTTCTCAAAGAATCATATTAGATGAAAGAAAAAGGCTTGTTACACCACAGGCAGCACGTACAAAAGGAACCAGAGAATATAAATATAAAACAAACTTGAAAGATCCCCCATCAGAATAGAAATGACTGCACACAAGCCTGTCATATATTCCTTAAGAACAAAACAGTCTCAAACCTCTAGTCTAAACCAAAGTTTTCACAGCTGTCCTGTCATTTTGAGGGACTCTACTTAGGGCTTTTCAAGGACCTCAACTATGTCTATGCTTTATGCGAGCTGGTCATTTTGGGGAATAGAATGAAGAAAAAACACTTTTATTTTGATGATATTTGTCTGTTGATGAGTATCAGAAGCCTGGGCTTAGTTTGCCTGAAAATCCACCTGCCTTTGGAAAAATTATCAT
Source organism: Tringa tobata (assembly GCA_033628505.1). Classification (NCBI taxonomy): domain Eukaryota; kingdom Metazoa; phylum Chordata; class Aves; order Charadriiformes; family Scolopacidae; genus Tringa; species Tringa tobata. The sequence continues at coordinate 5,635,612 of JAHREE010000096.1, forward strand.
TGACGCCCACCTGGGAAAGACCCAATAGTCACTGGATATTAGCTCACGAACAGCTAAAATTGATGGAGGAGCTGCTATTTTGTGATCTGTCCGCACCTCGTGCAATTCTATGTTTGAACATGCACTAAGGGGTAATATGAGACTCAATTTTCAATTCTTAGTAATAGACATAAGGGGAATTTTTTTTGTGCCCAAAGACTCAAGGACTAGACAAAATCTGGGCCATAAGAAGGAGATGAAGGACCCACTTCTTCCACTGTCATGAGCAGCAGCTGCTCCATATCACCCAGTGGCTCGTAGCAGCTGCCTTGGCTTTCCCAAATGCTTGCTTAAAGACAGGGATGAGTTGCCAGTTGGTTCCTGCCAACAGCAGACCTTGATGGTGGAGAGCTGCTTTGCTTCACCGAGAGCTGACAAGGGCATGGACAACTCATGGAGACAGAAAGTTCTCCTCGAACACTTTGAGATCACAGCATGGAGGCAGATAGACAGTCAGAGGACAGTTTGGATGCTCTGAAAAACACCTATGCATCAAGGATTCAGATGCGGTAGACAACGTGGAAAGCATTATATGACTTAATCTCTCCACCTGAAGATGGAGATAATGCCTTCCAATTAAATGCCCATATCTCTATGTGCACAGTCACATAAACGGTGATTTTTAAGTTAATAGGAATTCTCTTACAAAAAGTAATCATGTTCATAAGTGTTTACACATTTTTAAGTGCCACATTACCAGTATAGTTTTACATGCTTCCGAAAAGCAGCTCTGCAGAGAGGAATTTGGTAGTCCTCGTGGACAACAAGTTGACCATGAGCCAGCAATGTGCCCTTTTGGCCAAGAAGGCAAATAGTCTCCTGGGATGCATTCAAAAGAGCATGGCCAGCAGCTCGAGGGAGGTCATCCTACCCCTCTACTCTGCCATCATGAGGCCACATCCTGAGTACTGTGTCCAGTCCTGGGCTCCCCAGTTCAAGAAGGACAGGAGACTACTGGAGAGAGTCCAGTGGAGGGCTATGAAGATGATCAAGGAACTGGAGCACCTCTCTAATGAGGAAAGGTTGAGGGACCTGGATCTGTTAAGCCTGGAGAACACTAGATGCTTATAAATATTTAAAGAGTAGGTGTCAAAAGGATTGGGCCGAACTCTTTTCAGTGGTGCCCAGCGACAGGCCAAGGAGCAATGGGCACAAACTACAATAGAGGAAATTCCATCTCAACGTGAGGAAGAACTTCTTTACTTTGAGGGTGACGGAGCACTAGAACAGGCTGCCCAGAGAGGGTGTAGAATCTCCTCCTCTGGAGATATTCAAAACCTGCCTGGATGTGTTCCTGTCCAGCCTGCTCTGGGTGACCCTGCTTTGGCAAGGGGGTTGAACTAGACGATTTCCAAAGGTCCCTTACAAACCTTACCATTCTGTGATTTTTAACTAAATAATTTTGATCTGTTAAATCATTTACAAAGTCACCAATTGTATATAATGTTTTAAAATAATTTCTTTTGCCAGGTATAAATTTAAAAGAAAAATGAGAGAAGGGACGAAAAATACTCCAATTAAATATTAGCTTGAAGGAAAATACCCAAGGATATTACTGGCCATCCTCAATAGCTACAAAACAGCTCTGCTTTTTTGAAGATTCCCATTTATATCTTGTATTATAATTTTTGAGATTTTTTGTGCCAAACAGAAATAAAGGCCTGGTCCTGCTGACACAGAGTGAAAATATGCACACAGCACATTCAGAATATATGCACTCCACTTTAATGTCACATGTAGACCTATAGACTTCTTCCAGTGATTATAGTGTAATACACACACACCTAAATGAGCTTGAAATTAGCTGTTGAGCCACCACATGATAGAGCTCACCACAGACTAAGAGCTCCAGTATTTACCCAGGCTTCTGGGGGTGAAAGGGGGTTAGTCTACATTGAATTTTGTGTTACTACTCTGTTATGAGAACTAAATTAGCTAGTTCAGTTATGTCAATATAAGCCAAAGTTATTGTACATATTCACTGTGTGCATTTAATAGGGGCATGAGCCTGGCCACAGTCCTACACATGGTCACCAACTTTGCACACACATCCTTTCTGTTGTTTGCAAGTGGGACTCCCCTAGGAGGAAGCACAACACTTAGTAATTTTCCATTCTACCCTTGAACCTATGTAAATTTCTACTTCCATAACATCCTCTGGTGAGTAGTTCCTCAGGCCTTCAACTTTTCCTATGACGATCTATTTTTATTTGTTTATTTTTGATCTTTTTCCTGATATCTTTATCATCTGTCCCAAAATGTTGCAATGAAAGGAGCAGTCAACCCCTTTCCATGTAACTCGCGATTTTGTAAACTGGCACTTTATCCTCTCCAACTGGTCTCTTTTCCACAATGAATAGTTGTAGACTAAGGGATCCCAGTCTTTGTTGTAACAGCTTTCCTATGTATGAAGATGGTCATTGTATATCCCAACTTCTTCTACCTAATTCTTTCAAACTTCACCATAACTCTTACATTATAAAATGCCCTTGGTCTATTCCTCTAGAATCTCTCCATCCCTCTCAAAGTATGCACCCAAACCGTGACATTGCCCAGCAGAATAATTCCTTCCATCTCTCACTTATAGTAATTTTTTTAATATATCTCAAGTTTATTTAGATTAGCTTTGCAATAGACTCACATTCTTCACTGAGACTCACTCTGTGATTCATTTCTACTCAACCCGACTCCATCCTTCTCTGCTCCCTGGCTAACCAATACATATTTGGTTTTCATGCAACTGGATATCCCTTCCTACATGCAATACTTCACACTTGTATTTCATGCTATTTCTTTCAAGCCATTTATTTATGTCCAGCTTTACATGTGCCATTCCTCCATCAAATTCCAGGGTGCTCAGGGTATGGACTTTAATAAAAAATACTTGGAAACAATTTTTCCTGGCATTTAGACTAGATGGAGCACAGAGTGTTACATCCCCAAAAAGAGTTTCAAAGGGGAGGTCCACTTTCAAGAAATGTGTCTCTGGTTACTGAGAAGCTACATACACTGCTTAGACCTCTTTGCTTTTGGATTATATGAAATTCAATTTTTTGTGATCATTAATGGCCCATATGAGTGATAAGTCGATAGGGACTATACCTTGCTGAAGGAGAATAAGGAGTCTGTCTCTTTTAAGAGTCATGTGTGAGATGCTGTTATGATCTAAACAAAAGTTAGGAGACAGAAGAAATCTCAAAAACAAAAACAAATAAAAAAGCGAGTAAATAATCATTATTATTACCTTGACCATTTCCTGAAAGTGTTTCATAAGGGCCTGGCATTAATTTTCAAATGCAGTTCCCATAATTTGCTTTTATTGTAAAGCCAGTGCCTATACCACTCTATTACTGAGCAGCTCAGACTGCTGCTGGCAGCTCTGGAGAGGAACCACCGGAAATCAGCATTCATTTCTTGTGTCATATGGTACTACTATTTAGAGAGGAATGATAAGCCTAAAGGAAAAGTACTTGATGAAAGCAGAAGTAAAAATAAAACCGATGATGCATCACAATTCATGAGAAGGTCGGGCTTTTTGGCACTTTGGAGAAATGAATTTTTCACAACATTACTAGCTTTTTGCAAGGAAGTCTGATATCTTGATTGCAAAATGTCATTAAACAAAGCTATAATTTCAGACAGAGAGAAATAAATAAAGAAATAAACGGACCAAGTCTGAAACTAACTCCTGTTTTGCAAAGTGTATATATCACTCCATATTTTTGCAGTTAAACTCACTATGGCTAAGGATGCAGGCACCTTGGCAGGGTGCTAACCAGACACACATTTCATATCAGAGGTGAACCCAGGCTGTGCCACATGTGCTAGAAGCAGGAGAACACCTTTGCTTGCCTCTGTGAGGAATTTCTTTTGCTGAGAAATTCTTCCTGATATACAGAGAAGGAAGTCCTGATTAACCAGATGTTTGATTTCTTTTAACAACTTTTTCTCTATATAAATGCATCCATTTTTCCCAGTTCCCACTAAAAGTGTGTGTTTTCCAGCAGTTCCTAGCAGTCAGGAAGATTGTCATGATTTTCCTCAGATTTTTCTTAACAGGAAATTCTGTGTTCACTTCTGGCAAGTGCCACTGTTCTCACAGCTTTTAGCATTTAATGGCTTTTCAGCTATGAAATTCTTATTCCATGAAAAAAAAAAAAACACCAAAGCAAAGCAACCCAAAAAAAAACCCCAAGAAAAATCCAAACACTAAACTTCATTCACTGCACTATCACTGGAAAGTGAGTAAGAGACACAACTGCGGTCACAGCTAGATTTTACAGCAAGTTTTCCAACAAAACTCAAAAAAACCTATAGCAGAAACTAACATATGACAACATCTGCTTAGGCTCTCTGTTTGCCACCTCTTCTAACTCCACTGTGTTCAGGATGAGCCATGGATGTTGGCCCTGGACGCAGTAGGCACACAGGATCCCCTTACATGACCCTGACAGTGTAATTCAGGGAACAGAGATTGCAGATCAGTCTGTTAAATGCATCTATCCAACATCTGTGAAACAACCGTTTTCACCAAGGAAAAAAATCAATGACCACCTTTTTCTTTTTGGAAAAGGGGCTGCCCTTGACTCCAAACCCCACAGAGATGCCAACCAGCTAAGTCGCTAATAACAGCAAGGGGCTAAAGGAGAAAAATGCCTCTGAAAGACTTTTTCCCCCTTCCTCCCAAATCTTCCGATGTGTCTTTGTCTGTAGCCTGATCAGTTTTTCACAGTGGGGAAAGAAAAGGATACCCACTGAAAGTTGGGAGGGTGTTGATTTTGTGTTTTCAATATTGTGACACAGACAACAGCTACTCTCTGCCTCCATAGGCTGATGCCCGTCATCACAACTTTAAAAGCAAGACTGCAAAGCCTTGTGGGTCACAAGAACCAGGCGGAGGAGGAGAGTGATAAATCGCGGGTTGCCTGGGAATCCGATCCATCCCCTCATTCATGGGAGCTTCTGGAGTGAGCGCTCTCATGGCATGGGTGATCCCTCAACACTCACAATCCTCACTCGACCCTCCGCTGCAGCATGTTCAGGGAGAAGCACGGGGCTGATTACAACGGTCCTATTCTGCTCCTTCCCGGTGAATATCGACCACTGGCCCTTTCCAGCACCTTTCTATTTCTAAAATGGCATTAAAAGTCGGGGGCAGGAATTTTCTACCCTGCTGGCACTGCACAAGCGCTCGCTGTCCCCGGGGTTGTGGGTACACTAGCAGGGTCTGTTGCTGTTGGCTGAGGTGAAACGGTCCTGCAAATTGAAGTCATTAAGGAAAAGCACGTTGCCACCAGCTCTGTGTCGGTCAGGAACATCTCCTACCTCCAATGCTCCACCACCCGGGGGGAAAGGAAAGACCTTCATAAAATGAACATTATACAGAGGGAGTGTGTCCTCCAAAGCATCCATAGGAATAATAAGATGAAATAAAGCTGAACTATGGAGAGTTATTGGAGTGCCCAGTTTGCAGTACTTTAAAGATGACATTTTTAATGCCTCAAAGAAGAGGAGCTTAGTGGAAAATCAATGCATTTCTGAAGGAAAGGAGCCAACGCAGCTTAAACTGCTCCCGGTGGCAGCAGGCCTATGAGAGCCTGCAGAGCCCTTCTGAGCTAATCCCTTGGCTCTCTCCAGTGACCGAAGACCACCTCCTCACCACAGGGAGAAAAGTCTGCTGCCGGGCTCCAGCATGGCCTCAGGACAGTCATGCCGCAGGCAGCTCCCATGTCATTCAGGAGTGCCTCCATGGCTAATGCAAAGGAACGTGCACAAGTGGGTGTGGGAACAGGAGTTTCCTCTCCTCCTCGTAACTTAATTAATGCCACTCAGCCAGGAAAGAGGCCCAGGGCTGTTTGACTCTTGCCTGGCTGAGAGCTGTTGTGAGTCAGCTAGAGACACGGGCGGAGAGGACCATAATTCTCAGGATGGCAGCATCCTTGGTGCTACCCCGTCCAGGTGTGGGAAGGAGCAGCGTTGTGGAGGTGGTGGCTTACCTGGGGAGAGCTGCTCTCCTGCTTCTGCTCAATCTGCAGTGCAGCTGACTTGTCTGGAGCAAGCTTCCAGGGAAAACAAAAAAAGCAGGCTGGGCAAAGTCTGCTTACAGGCTGTGCTGCAGCAGGAGCATCCATCTTAGATCCAGTGGAGGAGGAGAGCTTGGACAAGCTCCCTTTTTAAAGCAACAGTGCTCCTCCTGAGCATGGCGAGGAAGGGTAGTGCTACGCCACGACAGTGGTTGTGCTGGGTCCGTGCAGGGCACTTTATAGGCATTAGCTAATCGATCTGCACAAAACACCTTTGAGCAAGGCACCTACACATCATCCAACCAGTTTTACATGTGCTGGGTTTTACCTTAGCTGGGCTAATGTAACCCTCTGCAGAAGTAGCCCAGGATTTTAGGGTGCCTGAGCCAGAAGGCTTTCAATTTGACTTTGTGGGTGCAGACTGACTTCCACAGCGCAGAGTATCCATAACTCTGCTTGTAACTAAGAGCGCCCCAGGGGTATTTCAAGTTGAAATCCCCATAAAGGAGGCACCCCAAATCTCTACGCCTTTAGGATAATGCTGGCTTTTCTGTCTAAGGACATCTAAGGAGAAAAGTGTAGAGTCAGGTCTGATTAGATTTTGTGTCCCCGCTTTCACTTTATGCGTCTAGAGAGACCCCTTCCCTGTGAGCTCCCTGGGGATTGCTGTGGACCTCTTGGCAAAGAGTTGGGATTTCTGAAGGAAAATAAATCTTTTCTTGTCCAGGGACCAATTAGACTGCACAGCCTGAAGGAATACAAGATGGGACACCCTGGTTGAATCCACCAAAACACTATAAAAAACAACCACACTATAAAAACAGAGCAGTTGTTCTGAGAGTGGCATTTATCCTTTCATGGCCACTGGCCACTCTAACTTAGCATTTGCCTTACAAAGTGGAGAAAATAGGCAACACAGCTAGGAAGCAGGGACATGGGACACACGTGGGACACACTGCGTGGCTGAGAGCTGACGTTAACAGAGTGGTATATGAGGTTTGTTTAATTTACTCTTTATTACCCTCAGGGCATATTTTCGTTACATAGCAGACACATAATAAACATAACACTTTTACCTCTAAGTGTGCTGGACCAAATAGCAATAAAAGAGACCTCAGAGGCTGTCTCTCTCCTGAGTTGCTAATGCTGTAGCAGTAGTCTACCAAGGCCCAGATTTTTAAAGCTAGATAGATGCAGCCTGGTATCTCATGGGATTTTCACTTGTAGGCTGAACAAGTTTGGAATTAAAATTGAAAAACAGGGCAAGTAAGAACACCCACTAGTGCCTACTTGTGAGTGGAGGCACATAAATAGCTTGAAAAATCTCAGGTTTATCTCCTGTAGGGCTCCAAACTGGAGAATACACTTCCCTTACAGCTATAAGACAACAGCTGAAGCTCCTGTTGTCCTTCAAACCATGCTTCAAGGTACATCCACGTATTCATGCAGCCTTTTTCTCCTCCAAACTTTCCAGATGGGTGAGAGTTGCAAGCTGAGTATCTTCCAAAGGGACAGGCCTGAAGTAATTCAAAGTCCTTTGTTAGGCACTCTGTCAGTGCTGTAAACATCTCTATTTAATTGATGTACTGTTTTGATTATATGTGCCCTAAGGGAGTGTGCTGACCAGAGCCTCTTGTAAATTGAATAAATAAACAAATAAATAAGCAAGCATAGTCACCTCAACCAACTCGGTGTGTGACAGAAAAGTCTGTGTGGTTTAACGTGGTTTCTGCACAACAGTCTTGCTGGCTGGAGTGTCTTGTTTGATCTTCATTAACCCTGGCAGGTTCTTCCAGCTCCTTCCTCCACCTCAGCAAAGAGAGACACTCTTCCTTCCCAGATTTTTAAGGTCATTTGGTTTATTGAATATGTCATTTTAAAAGCTTCCTATAAAGTGAAAACTGCCTATTCCCTTCCTTCATCTGGAAAATGGGTGAAGAATTTTGCCATTTTCTTTCAAAAGGGACAAAGGTGTATCCTTCTCCTATGCCTTCCCTTTCCTCCCTTGTCCCTCTACCCCACTTCATAGCTTTGCAAAACCATGATCTCTCATTTTCTTCTTACTCGCATATTGTCCGCACCAAAAAACTTCTCAAATGTGTTTTTTAACAAAACCTTAGAAAATATAGCTGTACCAGTCAGATTCAGGACTACAGGGCAAACAAAACTGCCATCTGGGAAGACAAGCTAGCTAAGCCCAAGTACAGATAGCAACATAAACATGGGAATCATCACTCAGTGAAGGCTGGGCACCCAAATCCTTGCCACCACTGCTTGAGTGGGTTTTTACAGACCATGTTCGTCTCTACGTTTTGCAGTTCAGCGAGAGCACTATCAGTGCCCCGGCTGGCTGGCTTGTTCATGTCTACAAGAGCTGCAGCCGCACACCGACTCCAGTCAGACCGTCATGAACGTTACGCATGTGAGCAATTTTACAGCCGTTGAGTCATCATCTTGCCTACATTCATATGTTCCTTTCCACTCAGGAAGGAAAGCGCTTTCATTCACGAGAACTAAAAAGTAGGTTTCAAGCAGTATCATGATACAATCACATCCTTTTATAGTGTTCAGCTCCTTGTTATGAAATTTGATTCCTCTGAGGCATGACTATAACTTAGAGTGTGGAAAAGCAAATTAGGATGGAAAACAGGCTGTGCCAGCTATGCCTCCATGAATGCCCAAATCAATTCACCTAACTGTAGACTTCACTCACGGAGCTGCTTAAAATTTGCAGCAACAGTCACCCTAGATTGTCTTCACGCTTGAGTGCAATAGGTAAGTATCATCAGTTGAACTTTCATATAGAGCTTAAGGAGACTGAAGAAATGAAGATGGACTGAACTAGAAACTGAAGAGAGTCCACTTGTGTGCCCTCGTGTCCCAGAGTTCCACACCTTTTCCCTCTTAACCAAATTGCAAAATTGTTTCGGGGCAGTGGAGGTGCTTTTCCCATAACCAGGCTTATCTGTGAGTGAAACAAAAAGAAAACAATGTACTCTATTTCTCCCAAATATGTGAAGCCTCTGTTGCTCTTGGGCTAGATTTTGGCCAAACCAGATCAAGAGAAATTAAAAATCAAGAAAACTGTCACAGAAGGGGTGTTTCTCAGGGGACATTCACAGAATCCTTGAATCTGGACATATTCCTAAAATTTTTTCACAATAGGAAAATCAGACTGGATGTCTACTTCTTTCCCATGAGAAACTGGTAATGTTTGACCTTAACATATGATTAGCTGTTAAATGACTTTCAAGGAGACTTTCCTAGGAAAATCTACTTAGCCTTTACCACCCATTTATCACTTCATGGTGGAGATCAGGGTCCATTCTAAAGAAGAGTGTTGCTTGAAGTCTCAACTACATTTTTTTCCGGTTAAGTAAATTATTCCTTTATGGGAATATTGAGAGAATTTTATGTTCTCTTTTTTTCCTTTTAATGTATTGTTATGGCATAAGTAACTATGAAAGTCATTTAATGAATGATTGCAAATGAAACACTACAACTTAGAAAGGATTCACCAACAGAACTGATGGACTCGTGGTCACCCGGAAGGTTCTTAAGGTATTTGTGAATTGTAGGTATGATGTTCACCACATTGCTGCTATTAGAATCCCAATTAAATCTTAATTAAATTGAGGTGAGACTTGGTGTCTTCCCATCTTCCTTAAGACAATGGGAAAAGATCATAGCCAAATTTATGATTCCTAGACATACTTTAGACCCTACCTAAAAATATATATTTCCAACTACATCCACTTCAGGGTAAGAAATGCAGCTAGCTCGTACTGGAACTGTTTGGGACTCTTCCCCTACAACTCAGAGAGGCCACATTGGCATTACCCAGCACTACTTCTTAGGTTTGTCATGACACTGGAGCTTTGTGTTGCATTCCTGTGACATCTGTGTCTGAGGGTACAAACCATTCTGGGATTGTCCTGGAGAACTGTGTAGTCTCCAGACTGCAGAATTTCTTCTCTAGAACTTCTAGGGTGACGTCCCATCAGGGAACCTGTCCCAGCATGCTTGGTAGGCCTTAAAAGCCAGTCAAAGAGGGAATTAACATTTATGCAATATATACAGTCAGAGGATCAAGATCCTGGAATGAGCTGGGAAGATAAAGATGTGCACAGCAAGACTAATTGTGGATTTTTATCAAAATAGGTCATTGACTCAGGAGGAATCATATTTGGGTCCTAAGGAGCCAGCTAAGAGGTGGCACCCAGAACCTCCAGATTGGAAAATGATCTTTCTCACGAATCCTTCACTCAAAGGGACATGGCTCCAGTCTTCATCTGGGACATTCAAAATCTACCCAAACAGAGTCTTCAACACCGCAGATTGCCTGCAGATTGCCAAAAAATACTCTGTTGTGACTTTAACCTTTTAAGTCTGCAAACACTTAATGTTCAGATCAATTGCCAAATTACCTTAATTTATCAATTGATTTTACCTCAAATGAATTGTGGTAACAGTCCATATGTTTACTCTTAATCTATGGCAAACTCCTGTTACTGGAAATGAAGTTAAATTGCACTACCTTATATTTAGAGCACAGGCACAACCAATCACATGCTCAACAGACATATGACATCATGTTAATCTGTGGTAACCTGGCCATGAGTTCAAATCCTTACATATATGTAGAAGAAAATGCAGGACTGTGGCCTTTAGCTTTTGTTATTATTACCTCTACCTCTGTTTCAACATTATTGTTTTAAAGATCTTTTTCCTCTGATAAATAACTCTTTTAGGTTATTTCTGCCACGCCCTAAGATACGAATTTTCCTACATTTCTCAAAGGTGAATATCAGTGTTCATCCAATGTTTCTACTCTCAATCACATTATCTCTGTCTGTTATTTAGTGATTGCTACTGATGTGTTTTCTACTATAATGACAACACCTCCCCAAAGGCCTAGTAATCAAAATTAGACCAATGAAAATTGCTACAAAAATTGTTCTGGAGAGTTGAATAATTATTATATATACAAAAAAATTTTTAAAAAAATAACACATCTACAGGTGCTACTGAAAATGACAGTGTTTGAAGAAACAGATTCATTCAGCGCTGAGTGTATATACCAGTTTGTTTTACTCTGAATGGGTAACAGAAATGCTGGAATTCTGTTCTGTTAATGTGAAACCATTTTTCTGAATAAGACAAACTGCAAGCCACAACCAATAATTACACCTCTTTTACTCAGGATATGTAACAGTGGTGTCTGGTTTAGACTATTGCTTTTTCAGCCATAGGAAGGAGCTAAAGTTACATAAATTTCCTGGAGGAGTACTTAGACAGCTGTTTACCTGGAAATGATGCTTGTTGCTTGTGTCAATGTGATATACAAGATATTTTATAGCTGTGGCAGAGAATTAATAAAGAAATTGTTGAACTATCAGTACACAATTTATATGCTTGCGTATGTACCTCACAAGAATATTCTTACATATTCTTTACAGAATATTACTAGTGATAAAAACAATATATGCCTTCAGTTATAGTCCCCTCACTGCATCTTTATGTGCAACAGCAGATGTAAACAATTTAGCATATGAGAATAAATGTCAACAAAAAACATGTATGCAGCCCCTCAGAGTTTAAGGATGCTCACACAGCCAAATCCTCCACCAATGTAACAGGGACAAACATAGCTACTCTTGGCTTTAAGGGGAATCACCTGTGTTAATATTCCATATATCAATGCCAGATTGAAATTCAGTACTGTCTAGCTTTAAAGGGTGCTATTCTGTAAATTGGAGTAGTCAAGTTGAGCCAGGCACGTGCTGGAGAGCAAGCCAGAGTCAGAAGGTGGGAAACTGCCTTACAACCAACAGCAGAATAGCAAAGCCACAGCTGAGCCTCCCTCTAACGTCCCCACGGGATTTCTGTCTACTGGTAAAAGTGACTTTCCTAGGATGAACTGATTACCAGATACCCCACCACATCATGTCCCATATTTGGGTAAATGCCTGTAAACCTCAGCTGCCTTTAAATTAAGAGAACTATTTGCAGGGCTGCTGTAACTGCAAGTGACGTTGCAGCCACCTGAACGTAGGCTGACATCCTGAGGCTCTGTCAACTGTTCTCTCCTGCCACCTGTACCCTTCCCTCCACATCCCAGGCAGTCTGCTCTTCCCTCCCTGCTAGCACATGCCATATCTGCCAGAATATCATGAAGCCTGTGTCACATCTTGGCACCAGAACGTAAAGAGGAGAAGCTGAACAGGACTCGGTAGCTGTGGGAGAATTATAGCTACTACTGTGGTTGCTGATCCATTATGAATATCACAGCCAGAAACACCCATCTGGAGTCTCCTACCAACTGCTCTTGTGCAGACTTTGATGCAGTGATATCAACCAGTTGAAATTTGACCCTATGAAGGAGTTTAAGAAATGGAAACCCTACCCGTAATCTGTTCCTCTTATTTGAGACATCAGGGTACACGCGGGTCATATTTTAAAGTATTTCTCTGCAATTATGTGGGTTAGAAACATCCTACAACCAAAGGAGGGTTAATTTTAACTTCCACTACCCTGTTCTAAAGAAAGATAAACTGAAAAATATCTCAAAACAGAGAAATATAGTTCTTATGAACTGACCCTTCCTGATATTAGAGGTTTCTGTAGGGGTTACTTACAGCTATCTTACACAATGGAATATATTGCCAGTTTCCAGTGCAGACACATTTCTCATACCATGAGGATATTTGACTGTTCTAAAAAAAGTTTCTTTTTTTACAGGAAGGAAGACTGAAAACTGGGATGTTTTTACTAGGAACAAGGAATGTTCTATGCCATGCATTATTTAATGTGAAGAAATTTAGATTTCAAAATCACAGGATAATTCATGTTGGAAGGGACCTCAGGCAGACTCCGGTCCAAATTCCTACTCAAAGCAGGATCAGCTACGAAATCAGACCAGGTTAGTCAGGGGTTTATCCAGCTGAGTCTTCAAAACTCCCAAGGATGGAGACTGCACAGCTTTTCTGTGCAACCTGGCCCACTGTTTGGCTGTTTCAGTGGTGAAAGTTTCTCCTTACACCCATTCTGAACCTCTCTCATTTCAATATATGCCAATTACCTCTCACCCTTCCACCATGTGCCACTGTGAAAAGCCTGGCTCCATCTCCTTGAGGGCCAACTTGTGGCCACTGGGGTCTATGGTTAGGTTCCCCTTGAAGCTACCCGTTCAGAGGCTGAACAAGCTTGGGTCTTTCAGTATCTCCTCAAAGGGAAAGTGTTCCAACTCTGACCATCTTGGTGGACGTCTGCTAAACTTACTTCAATTTATCAACATCTTCCTTGTGCTGGAAGATACAAGGGGTGTAATATGCTTTGAGAAGAGGAAGATAATCACTTCCCTAATATCCTGGGCCTATTCCTGTTCAGAAGTGTTGAATTTCATGAAGTTTTTGTTGATCTGATCCTCCAGACTGTCCAGGTCTCTGCAGACGGCAGCCCTGTCCTTCAGTGTGTCAGCTTCTCCACAAACTGTGGTGTCTGCTGATTTGACAAGCATGTTCTCCTCATCTCCAGGTGACTGATAAAGAGAACAGCTACCAGGGCAGACTCTTGTAGTACTCCATTGTCACCAGCACTCTGCTCCCTGGAGTTATCCAATGTCCCTGGTGTTCTGCCCACAGGTGAGGAAAAAGGAGAGAAAACAGGCCTCACCCTCCACAGAGTCTCCACCAAGTTCGCTCTTCCAGTCAATGTGAATGCCCAAGGCTGGGGGATTTGGTGAGGACATCCCACGGGTGCTTTGGGCCCTGGTGAGGAGAAACCTCACATCCAGAGACAAGATATGGGGCAAAGAAAGCACTGGTCCATAATGGCCCAGTGGTCAGGAGGGCCGTTAAACTTTTTAAAAACAAAACCTAAACCCCACTTTTAAAAATCAGATGTGTGGAGGTTTAAAATTGAATATATATTTCTTTTTAAAATTAAAGCATTGAAATTCAGACTCATGACAAATTATTCTAAATCTAGAAGGCTTACTAAGATTACTACACCCAGATAAAGAAATAGCAAAGTGTTTTGCAACAGTGATTAAACTCCAGATGTTAAAGAGTTAAGGAGTGCTACCTTTTTCCATAGTGACACAGCAGAAACTGAGAAATTGCTATTTTTTATGACAGCTCAAACCTCCTAAATATGTCACATCGCCATGTATTGTGGTTTTTACAAAGGACTGAATGTAAATATTTACATATTTTCCAAAGGCCAGTACTTTCTGCTTTTGTTGTGTAAATAAGCATTTGCCTTCATTTCTTTTAGTTTCTATTTATTATCAGATACAGTAGGAATATTTTTCTCCTGTGAATTAATCCACTGAAATCTGAGAAAATGAATCAGAAATGTTCTCCTATTCCAATTTATAAATAAATGCTAGATAGGAAAATATGAGATCTACAATATCTCAAATTTAAAGAACAATGGTCATTTTTTTAAAGTACCTAAAAATGTGAAACTGAAAAGTATCCACCAAGACTAGGCACCTAATTCTGGTTTAGTTCAAATACATTTATGTTATTGAGAATGAAGTGCTTGGCTGCTTATCAGTTTTGAAAATCCCACAGATTACCTATTTGCTTTGTTAGACACCAACACACCAGATTTTCAATCCACCATCTCTCTAAATTAACTTAGCAACCAGTTAAACTGAAATGCAATGTAAAAATAAAACAAACAAACAAACAAAAAGGACAGAGAAAATATATTACAAAAAATAAAATGTGTTCAATGAATGTGTAGGTATTGTGCACTCTTTTCAGTGTATCCTTCCTGCTAGGAAATAAGGATAATCAAGTTTTGTGTGAAAAATGTATCTATCTGCATATCACCACATTGAAGTCGTTGGACCAGTCAATGAAAAAGACTCCTTAGGACATAAAATGAAAATGATATAAAAAAAAAAATCACAGTTTAACCATAGATTTCCTGTCTCTGATTTAATTAATTATTATACTGAGTGATTTTATTCACTTTGGTTCAAATCAATCTATGTTGCCTCAGGTTCACTATTTATCTATTTCATCTTTATGAAATGAGTAATATTAGGATGAGTTTCTTCCATTTGCCAGTATGCCTCACTAGGAATAGTGATGCCTCTTACAGCTAAAGAGGATTTTTCTCTTCTCCACGATCCCTTCGTCCTTTGCCGATTCTTCCTGCAATAGTCAGCCAGAAACACAAGGTTTTTTGTGATGTGGACATTTGTCCACTAGATGCTGCACTAAGCCCACCTACTTATTTCATACAGCCACCCTGCCTTAGACAGAGACCTGTACTTTTCCGAGTAATTCATTCAGGTATCCAAGCTACCTTGGCAAGATGCGGGGTACTTGAACCTAAGGAGACAAGGTGCCTCCATTCAATATCCCAGCTTGGTTTCATATTCTTGGTCTGAGTCATGCTGAAAAACCTTTGCTGTGACTTTCCAAAGTAATATACATGCAAGTTATTATGAGTTAACTCCTATAAACACCTATATATTCAGAAAAATTTACTTTGTCATACTGAATGAGGCTTAATGTCTCTTCCTTTAGCTTTTTTTCCCTCTTGATAGAGGGAATGCACATCTCCTGGATCATGCTCTTGTAACATGGATTTGAAATAAAGAGGTGCTGTAGGCTTTTTTTTTTCTGCTCCTGGTGGACAGGACTGCCCAGGGAAAGCCCAGGCTCAGCAGAGCAGCTGAGGCTGTGGCTCACTACCAGAGACAAAAGCCTACGTGTGACTTTCTACCATCTAACTCTGACTAATTCTTCCCACTCAAAAAAAACCCCAACCCAGCCAGCCCAAACAGCTATTCCAGGAGGGAAGATCATAGTGGGGTGGAAGAGATGGCAAAGCAACACCTGTCACCAAAGCCACCCATGCTATGGGCAAAGCCAGGGGTCTCTGCGGCTTTTCAGTGTCTAGGATCAGGGACACATGGAGGTGGTTTTGACAATTCATTTTAACACTCAGTTGCTTAAAATCCTCAGAAGGTGATTTATTAATCCAAACAAATGTTTTCCAAATGACATAAAGTGATTTTCCCCAAACTACTCTGTTTAACTCTTTCCTTTATAGAAATGCCATACGAGCCCATGCACCATCGCACCTCCCATATTGCTTTCTTGATCCCTTGAAGAAAATCTTAGTTTTCTCCTCAACTACATTTCAGTTCACTTGTCCTTATTGGTACAGATCAAGCTATCATAAGAAGCTTAAATTTCATTAACTTGCACTCTACCTTTTGAATAGCTCTTTCTTGTGTGCTGTGGTGATGGAACTTAAAATCTTAGTAATACTGAAAAAATAAATGTCAGTCTCCTTCAGCTTAAACACTGTTTACCAAGAACAAATACTGTGATTTCTATTCATCATACTAAAATTGTGCTATGCAACTTGCTTCAGTTGATCATAAAACAGAACTGATTTTCCTAAATGTTATGCAAAACTATTGTAATTTTCTAATAACAAAATACACCAGCACTTGAAGTCCAGCCTTCCCCTTCCAAAACACATTATCCTTTATTTTGGAGCCAGTTATTTCATTGAAATTCACAACCAAGCAATGGATAAAGAATGTGCTGATTTCCCAAACTGAATTTGTCTTCTTGATGGAGAATTGGAGTAAAAAGGGGTGAAGGTGCCTGACTGTAGTGCACCTTGATATATCCTGTGTCTTGATCCTCAAGATAATATTCACAAACTAAAAGATAGCCACTGCTCTGTGTGAGGACCAAGATTTCCTGCCTACCACCAAGTTACTAATGTGACAATTAGTCACATCTGGGAAAGAAAAATAAAAGCCAGAACATGATTTGAGAAACCTGTGAATGCTGCTCCTTCCCCAGCTATTTGTCCCCTGCATCTGAATAGGGGAACCATCAACGCTGTCTGCTTCTCTACTGTTAAATAACTTAATTCCTCTGCTCATTTGCTGGTTCTAGGCTGTGATTTTACAAGGTCTTAAGTATGTTCTCACACAGCATTTTTTTGGGCGAAAAAAAGCCAATTTGTTCTCCTTGAGCTGAAATTTGAGTTTTAGCTGAGGACAGCTTAGGCCAGGCCCTCAACATTACGTCTGCAGGATGTGTCTTCAAGCTTATCCTTCGTGCTGGAGCACACCACACATATACTCAGCTTTCTGCTGAAATATCAAACTGCTGGACTGCAACACTGCATGCTTTGGTATTTTGTGCTGAAAAACCTATTAAAAAAAGGCAAAGTTGTTCTAGGTCCCCAGACATGATACGTCAAGTCCAGAACATACCTGGGTGTGCAGTGTGGGTACAATGTACCTGTTCTTGAGGAGTCAGGTACTATGTATCACCAAGCCTGGGAACCAAGGATCTCCTCTGGGAAGGTTTTCTTTATGGGTAGGCATAGTCAGCGTGGTTAATATCATGCTATCCAAAAACTTCCCTACCACAATAATGACAACTATATACTTTCATGGCAATGAGGAAACTTATCCTCTACCCACTATATGCAGGGATCAAACCAACACTAACTGTCCCAGGAGTAAATAGGTAATTGTCTTCTATCACTGTTACCAGAGCTGGCCCCAAATTATCCCTAAAATGAACTCCATTCTAACTACACTGTTGTTATTATTGCATTATACATTCTGAACTTACAGATTCAAGTACACTTAACTACATGGAAAATTTAAAGGAAAATACACAGGAAACATCAGACAAAAGTTTTGATTTCAAATTGAGTTAGTCACGCAATAGAAACTAAAAAAAATTGACACGGTTTTTAAAGTTTGCAGGAAAACTCCGTGCAAGCTTTCTGAAGTTCCTTACACTTTTGACTTTTCAGGCCAAATTAATTCGCCAAGGCATAGTTTTATGTTTAATACCAGAAGGAATGATTAGACGACTCAGACTGAACTCTGTAACACAAGACATTAATTTTCCTCCATTTACCTTATACTGAGCCAGTAATTTGAGCTAAACTACATCATTTCAGCCCATGAAAAACTAAATTATTAAGTGCCATAGGCAGGGAATAGAAGAGAACAAGGTGTTACCTTGGGCTTTAACAATAACAGGGAATTGATTAGGTGAGAAATGATCTGTGCTCCAAGCTATAACAGAAACTGAAAAAAAATCCCAAGGTTCCTTCTAATCTGACTTGTGGAGAATTCATCCCTGTCCCCAAGTCTCATGATAAATTTAATCCTCACCAGCTGGCTAAGATGTACCAGCCAAGCATTTAAAGCAGAGGTTCAGTCTGGCATGTATTCTCCAGTTGCATCTAACATTGATGTTTTAAGGGAAGGGAAAAGAAATATTCATTTCTGAGCATACTTATTCAGCTTGGATCATGGAGGAAAATAATCCCCTCCTGGACCGTGTGATCAACTGGATATTCTTAAAATATGAGGTTTAAGGACAGAACAGGTACTGTCCTGGATCACAGAATCATCTAAACTACTCTTCGGGTTCTGGCAATAGCTATTAATGAATATTTGGCAAGGATTTTGCAAACAATATATATATGTCATCTTTATTTTGGAAAACTGTCTCAGTTCTCAACAATTAATATTTTCTTGAATTAGATACAGTATTCACGCCATTGTGTTTAATATCCATTGACAGATTAAACCTCCATAAATGCATAATATTTATAATTATACATTTATGCATTATAATTATGCACTGTCAGAAAGCAGAGATTCTTATTTTTATATCTGGTACTTAATGTTTTCATAAGGGACACACTAAAACTTTTAATTTGAAAAAAACAAAAAACCCAATCCCATTCCATCTTTTCTAGACCATTTGGTATTATATACATCCATATGTATCTATGAAGATTTAATTACAGCTATTGACTATAAGTAATTAAGACAATGATGAGAATCATTATCTTCATATTCACTGGAAGCATTAAGAGCGCGTTGAGAGCAAAGCTGGTCTTACCGTGTTCTGGCTACAACCCATACAACAGGTAAATGGGACACGTATTTTCACTGACAGCAAGGTCAGAAGGAACCAGGCAGCCAGATCCCTGCAAGTGCAGGGCACAAAATGTCTCCCAGAAGCCAGATTTTAAGGCAGATCTTGAAAGAAGGTTATCTAATCTCATTTTAAGAACTGGTAAGGTGCTCTAATGTTTACCCTCACTGCAAAGTGGTGCTGTTTTATCTGATTTCTGCTTTCAGCTCAAAGGGTAATTTTAAACCTTTCCCAGTGCACTGGAAAATCCCTTCATATTTTCTCCTGATGCAGGAACCCAAGCCCAGTAATCAAATCACCTCCACCCTTTCAGCAAGTGGAACAGATTGAGGTCCTTTAGCCCGTTATGGGAAGGATTATTTTTCCATCTTCTTTTTAATTCTCTCCACTGCTTCCACACCTGTCTTAAAATAGCGACTTAGACAAAATTCTAGCAAGTATCTTATTAGTGCTACATAAAATGTTAGACCACATTTCTATTTCTTGCTAATTTTTTTATTCACCCAAGGGTCACACCACATTTTCTAGTTACAGGATTGCACTCAGAACAACCTTTTGGAAAAATTGCTTACAGTGTTACGTGAGTCCTTCTCTGAGACCCATATCTGAATATCCAAACAAGGATTTTTCCTTGTTGCAGTTCCTAGCGTGTAAAATGGACATCAATCTATTCATTTAGCCCCTCATTGCTCCTAATTTCAGCAGTCATAGACATTGTATTGCTGGTTTGTATCTTCTACATATTTTTTGTCTTTTATTCCACACTTTCTGTATCAATTCTGTTTTCCTGCTGGTTTGCATTCCCCTTTACTCTGTTTTGTCTGTTTGGTTGGTTGTTTTGAATTTTTTTCATTAAGGAAACCTTTTTCACCCTGTATTCTGTAACATGACTTTCAGGACACTCAACACTTCCAAGTTATGCTAAAACTTCCTATTTCAAGGATATTACTTTTTCACAGACATGCCAGGAGTTATTTTAATCTTTGAAAAACAATGTGTTAAAAATAATTATTGGTTGATGTTACATTCTGTTTGTATAAATATAGCCAGACCATCATTGTTGCTACCAAGGCAACTACTAATTTTTGATTCAGCAATTAACCATTTGTCTGTCACAAAAACATCCCTTCTTGAGTTACTGGGAAGCTAACTAAACATAATTGAAAGCTGTGGGGGCCATCACTTTCTGCAATATAGCCAGAAATGATGCTACTAGAATTTATACACAAGCATCCAGGCATCGTGCTGGACTAAAACGCCATGTAACAATGTCTCCTAATTTCCACAAGCCACTAATGCCAAATTCTGCAGTTTATTCTAATTTCAGGGGGAGTACTGGTTGATTGCAATGTCGTTCCAAAACACAGGAAGATTAAGAAAAAAAAAAAATCTAAAAATGCTGAAAACATGGTAGAGAGTTCAATATATTTTCCCATGCAGTGTTTGTGATTGTGAGCAAAGCAATACCATCAGTGTCTATTCTGTTAGGGTTTGTTGACTTGTTATGCCAAAGCTGTAGAGGAGCAACGCCTGGTGTGTGGGGCTGGCAGAGAGCTGCCATTGTCCCTTCATAATCAAGGTGTCAGAAACACAGAGGGTCCCTTTGTCTGCTCACTTCTGCAGGAAGAGATGTCACTGACACCATTTCTCCAGCCTATTCACTGGTTGAAGGACAGGCAGTAGATAATGGGAAAAGCCAGCATATCCCAAGAAAAGAAAAGAAAAGAAAAGAAAAGAAACAGATTGCCACCAGAAAATGAAGATACTTAAGAATCAGAAAGGTTAACATTAAAATTAAAATAGAGAAATGGGACAAAAGACGTTACAAAAGCAGTCTTGTAGGCCAAAGTTACTGGAAACACCTCGATAAATAAAATCTAAACAAGCAAAAGGAGGCAAGGACACCTTTGACACTAAAGTCACAAAGGCAAAGGTTTGTGGATTAGAAGTGGATGTTTTTTCTACTTTCTTTTCTTTTGACATAGCAGCAGCAAAGACGGATAATTTGAAGCCTATAAATCTTGCTCCCAGCCACAAAGTCATGCTTCCAGGGAAGTCAGTGGCAATACTCCAATGGGTCAACCACTTCACTGAAATTTTGACAATGTTTGGTGAAGAGGACAAAACACAACTTTCTTCAAATGAGAATTTCTGAAAAAAGATGGAGAACATGATGTTTTGAAGTCAAATTCAGAAGTCTATTCTTCAGTCCCAGGATGATGCTAAATATTGGGGTTTGCACTCCTTCACAAGTTCCATAGCACTTGCTGTGGTGGCACTGTCACAGCTGAAAATGCCACTCAGCTCAGTAGGTATTGCCAGCCAAAGGGCACCCAGTCCCTCTCTGTGCCCACTTTTGGATGGATTTGACCCCAGAAAGAAAATGTATAGGGAATATTGACTCTCTAAGTGACAAAGGGTACTGACTAGTTTAATATGATGACAGTAGCACCTCACTCGCACTCATCTGGGTTATCATGTTAAATGGCACTTGAACTAAATCACTGCTGAAATGCATGAGATGTCTGTCAACAGAGAGCACAGATCTCACTGCTGGAATGGCAAAGCATTGAAGCTGATTGTTGGGATTGCTAAGGCCTTCTTGAGATACAGCAATGTCTCAATACAGCCTATGAGCTAAGTGAAAATCGTAATTTCTGAACATGACTAATTCAGAGCTTATAAAGCACTTACTAACACTGATTGCTATAATTATAATGCCAAAAACATCAATAACTTGGAAATAATTATAAAACAATTTGGATACTAGCTGCCAAGCCCTAAAATAAAAAAACTTGTATAGTTTATTACCTGAAAATTCATGAAGTACTCTCTCTGAATTTCCCACCATCTGAGCACACAAATGCTAACACTCGCCCCTGTTCTTGCAATAGGTTGTTTTCCTAAACAAAACTTATGTATATATTTTTCAAGCCTGAATTTAAAGACAGCCCTTTTGCTTGTGCAGCTTCAATTTCTTTCTCAAGATTCTCCAACATTTCTAACAAGCTTTGTCCAAAATATACAATATCCTTTCCATGTGTATGTCTTAGAACTCCTTAACTTTTTAGATGCATTTCTGCTTGATAAATTCCATATAGGAAAGGGTCAGTTTTGAAGCTCATCCAGACATTCTCAATGTGTGCTGAGAGTAGGTAGAAAAAAATCATAGACAGTGTTACTAAGGGGACAAATGTTTTTGAGCTATGCTTTTTTTCTGCCTTCAGTAATCTACTGCTTATAACCATTACATTCCTCCCTCACAAATCTTTCTTCTTGGAGAGCACTGGCCCTTACCCTGCTCTCCCATCTATTCCTTTTCCACTCCTCCTTCCATCTGCTCTGGTAAACCCATTAAATCTGGATTAAAAGCTGTGAAAAGAAGAATGTTTGACAAACTGACTTGACTACTGCTGACTCTCGTATCATCTGCTGTCATTTGCTTCCATTGCTGTCAACTTTAAAGGTCAAAGAAAAGAGTAAGTGTTGCTCCTGAGGGGCAGCGGTTCTGGGGAAGCAGGCTGGCATCTTCCACTGCCTATAGCAGCTGATTTGTAATAATGACTTTTAAATGTTCAAAGGCTTTTGTTTCCTGTGCCACTCAAGTTGCAAAGCTGGACTCAGCCCTTCACACAGGTTGGGTGAATTTTTTTGCATTATCGGTTTTCATGTACCGACACATGGGTAAAAGTTCTCTGAAGTTTTAATTACAAATGAGTTTTGAAACCCAAATCACCTTTTCCCAGGAGAATGAAAGATGCATAAGCAGGCACTGATATACCAGGCACTGGTATAAACACAGAAATAGACTTGTCTCTTTCACAAGATCTGTTAAGAAAGGAAAATGCTGGCAATTCAGAACTTGAGTTCATTAATTAAAATGGCAAATAAAGGCCCACATTTTAAACCTGGCTATCTGAACATAGGTAATTAACATTAGTTTATCTGCTGAGGTGAGTGACAAAAGATGAGTACTAAATGTATTCCTGTTAAAAGACTTAGTCACATAATCTTATGCACAGACATTTGAAAATTAGCCCCTATTTTATCATTATCCCTGCGCACTCATGCAGACAATGAACAGAGACAGAAAGCTTAATATCATACAACCAAATTTCCATATGACACAATTTACATAAGGACTACCTTTTCTATTTCTTTTCGCTTCTTTGACCCCATTATTGTAAAAAACCCATTATACACAATGACAGGAATTTTTCACTTGAGAGCTCAGTGACACCGGTTTTGCAGTGGACAAAGTTTACAAATAGTAAATGTTTGTCCTCCTACTTCTGATTCTTATTTTGCATCTAAGTTACAACCCTTCCCTTCGATTTTCTATAAAAGCAGCAGTAAAACATATTTTTCCATTTTTCTGACATTTCCAGAGTGCGCTGTTTCTTAGATCATTATTCTGGCTACTTCTCTCGATGCAGTCTCCTCTTTTGCAATGCTTGCCATTTTTTTTTCATTTTTTTTTCTTTTTTAAAAAAATCTAGTTTCTGTCAATCTACTGCAAACTTTCTCAGAAGTTGCATTTGGCACAGGAATTTCTCTTTTTACTATATTCTTAAACTTTCATATCTTTCCCATCTGTTTTATATGACAGTAATGAGAGCCTTAAAATGGGACTCTATTTCTGCAGTGTTCCAAAAATGCCTTCTGTGCTGTATATTGTTTAGTAATACTCTTTGCATAAAGCCATTAATCTCTAAGGGCCAGATGCTGATAGCGGGTTTTAGTGCCCTCAACTTCCATTAGAGTCAGAAAAAGGCGAGGATACTTCTCAATTCGCAGGAAGTGATCAGTGTTTGGCAGAAGCAGATGCTAATTGGCCCATTGGGAGAAACATAAATGCACAGATATGTTTAAGTGTGCTTGGTTTTGTTCACGACTAACTACAGATTAACCTCATAGTTTGTCTGAAGTAAATAGCAGTTGCTATTTTTTGCTGAACTTTTATATTCCTATACTCAGAAGCTGCAGTAAAAAACCCAAAAACTTATCTCAATTCAGTTTGCTTCACCGAAAGCTGTTTTTTCAGTAATAAAAATGTATTCACTGAAAGAATAAAAATGAGAAAATGTATCTCTCAACTCAAAAGTGTGAATGGTAAAAACAGCACAAATCAACATTACCAAATTTTCAGTGTCTAAGCTATAATCTAGACATTTATCAACTTGAATAGTATCTGTTAAGCCAAATGGAGAATATCTGTAAACATTCCTAACCTATTTTTTCTCATAACAAGGAAATCTAATGTCCATATGCTCCAGTCCCAGGAACCACCCCTAGATGCTGGTAACCTGAACGACATGGGAAAAGAACAGACTACATTTATGTGCCACTTTATTTCATAATAATAACAGTCCAACCTACCCATTGGAAAATATATAAACATAGACTTGGTTTACTCTTTCTAAACCAAAGTAAACCTTTTTAAGTGAACTGTCTTTAGTAAGGTAGGAGTTTGGCTAGAAGAGTTATTGAAGAGGGGGTATAGCTGTTAGATCTTTGTGAGTCTCAGGTATTTTATTTCCTTCCTTGCTGGTCCACCCACAATGCATCTGGCAATCCATTACTTGCACTATCATGCTTCTAATGAAGGAGAATCAAGCTGAGATTGTACAATTCAGTTTTATAAGATATTACCCGTGAACAGGAATCAAGAGGTTTTAAAGTCCAGCAGAGATGAGTCACAGGACTGGGGTTACTGAAGTACTGGGCAACTCCATCTTTCAACCTACTCTGTGTCTCTAGGCATGACATGGGAACATTTGTCTGGACTTTTCAGTTAGACAAAGTCAAAATATGAATATTAGTGAATCCTTCCTTGCATGGTGATGAGGTAACATTCACCTCCAGAAAAAGAGTGAAAATCCATTTCCAGAAATACTGCAAGCCAACTGGAGATAGGTTTATTCCAACCAGAGATAGTGGATTATTCATTATTTTGTGTGATTTCTGGCATGATCCCTATCATCCCTACTATAATGTAGTCCTCCTTGTACAGCATCAGCAAAATCCCAACAAATTATTTTGTAAAACCTTTCTGGAAGCAATGAGAAAACAGGTATGTCCTTGAAATAAATCTTTGCACTGAGCAGCTTTGGCAACTGCTGATTATTTGTGAAAAGGAGGCCAGTTTGACCCTAAGATATATGCTGAATAGTTTTACATTTATATTCACAGAGTCGCATTCCGACTTACGGGCTGCGAATACTGTGTATGACAATTGCTAATAGTGAAATTAACCTTATTTAAATTTAGTTTTTTTAAATATCAATGTTTACTCTAAGTCATGTTGGATACACCTACACGAGCAAATTTAACAGCATTACCAAAATTTGCTGGGTGCTAGGAGTCACTTGGCTTTACTATTAACTTATGAAAATTTCTAGCAAGATTTTGACCCATGTGAGTGAACATTGGCCCAGACAATCCCTGGGCATGGTTCAGTAGATAGCATGGGACAAACTCCGTTCCCAATAAGCATTTAGATACATCTCCACCACTTTGGAGAACAGTAGAGCTTAACAGTGTGGCTGTAAGCTCTTCCATGCCTGTAGGGCTCTGGGACAAAGAACAACCTTGGGCTATTTAGGTCTACCCTCAGCTCCTCTAAAATCAATGAAGAGAGAGAGGCACCTCCAGAAGGCAATTTCTCCACTTAACTTGGGTACCTGTTTGAAGTATAAGTATCCTTCTGAGATGCCCTTTCTTCTCTCTCTGTGTGTCCACTGACTACAGAGAAAAGAAAGGGCATCTCAGAAGGATACTTATCCTACTCATTTATCATTTAGACAGCTGACATGAAGGCAAATCCCACCTTAAACTACAGTGATAGCAAAGCTGCACGGCGAATGCTATCTGGGTTTCCTCCTCTGTAGATCTGTGTCTAACGGAAGGAACTGGGGCAGGCTGAGAAGAGAAATGGTCTTGATGTTATTGTTGTTCATTATATCTGTTCTATAACAATTATTTCTTATTTTTGCCCCATCACCTCCTGACTCCAGAGGACGTTGGGGCTCCGTTGTACCATGCAGTGTGTGAAATCACAGGATAGGGACTTAACGCCTAAGCAGAACCACAGATGGAAAAGTGAAGCCTCAGTCTCAGGCTACACAATAGCCATTGTAGGCTGAGAGCTAGACACTCAAACACAAGGAACAGAAGAATAAGGCTCTTTCAAACATCAAGATGTTTGATGCTCACTGAAACATTCTCTGCAAACTGGTGCTTACCTTCTGTAACCCCAGAAAAGGTTTTGCACTGAGTTTAATTAAACTGGTCCTTGTAGACACGGAAAAATACAGCTCGTTTTTGTATTTTCCACTATATTTTTCTTCCACCAGAGATACCTTTCCTCCTCCTGCCTCCAGTAAAAATAGGACTGGACACCTGCAGGAGACTGGTATTGGGGTTCACCAGAGCAAAAAGCAGAACAAGAGACAATAGGATGTCTCTGTGAAACTGGCCTGCCTATGCCACTCCATTTCCAAACCAGGTGTTGATCATGCTAGAACAGAGTAATGTGAGTTTGCTAATTCACCAAGATCCATTGCCTCTCTGGACAAAGGGAGTTTGCAGACAGAGTTGGCTGGCAGTGGTCCACAGGGAGGAAATCGAGGAACAGCCAAGCCCAGAGGGAATCCTGCTTCTCTATTAGCACAGGGTTTGTTTTCTTTGTTAATGAAGCCAAAGCCCTTGAAAGGAGAGAACTAGGCATTTGCTAAATGGAAATTGCATTCTTAGAGTAAGTGTTGGCACCGTTAGTGATGTGTCAGATCAGGCGCTGTCCTGCAGAGATGAAGTGGGACAGGACAGTCAGAAAAAGGAGCCGATTGAAAAATGCACTGTACAACAACTTCGTAGCTTTTAAAGGGACTAAATTTCCTTTGCTTTATAGTTGTTCTGAAAGAAATCTAAAACAAAGAATTTTATTTTTTTTTTACGTAGATCTCTTGCAATGTAGGAAATACTTTAATAGAGATTGTCAGTGGGAAATATGGGATACCGATGAAATGTAATAAAGCTTAGGTCTACATGCAGCTCAGTGGATGAAGTCTGTTCTGTTCACGTTTCATATTCTGATCCAGTTGCTCTCTGAAAATAGCACTATTTTGGTTTTTGCCATTCCACATCTCCAGCTTTCCAATGCTAGGGATGGAGCAGCAGCTGCTGAGAAGTTCAGCATCTTGAATTCATTTGCCACTAGATGGCAACTGCTTAACTTTCCCACAGCGCTGCAGAAAACCTGTAAAGCGTGAGCCGAGAGTCTTCCCCAGACAGACTGCTCAGGTACAGTTTCATAATACTCTTTCTTTGCAGCTATCTAAAGATTAGCTCTTAATTAGGTCAACTCAGGACGGTATTTGCAGAAAACACACATGTTAAAACAGAAGTGCAGTTTAAAGGCAGAAAGGTAGGAAATCACTCATTACGGCCATGGCTTCTTTAAAGGCTATCCAGTCCAACCCCCCTGCCGTAAGCAGGGACATCTTCAACTAGATTAGGTTGCTCAGACCCCGGTCCAACCTGACCTGGAATGTTTCCAGGGATGGGCATCTCCCACCTCTCTGGGCAACCTCTGCCAGTGTTTCACCACCCCTATTGTAAATATATTATTCCTTGTATCTAGTCTAAATCTTCCCTCTTTTAGTTTAAAACCTTTGCCCCTTGTCCTGTCTCTACAGACCCTACTAAAATGTCTGTCTCCATCTTTCTCATGTCCCCTTTAATTATTTAAATGCTGTAATATCGGTCCCTTCCAACCCAAACTGTCTATGATTCTGTGATTCTAAACCTTTCAGCCTTAGATTCTAGCTCTGAGCTAGGGGCTGTAATCAATAACTGCCAGCAGTCTCATTTACTTCCCTTACTTTGTTTTGTAGAGGTAATAAATATGGAGCAGTTATTCAGTTTCTCATGATACAAAGACCAGCATCTCACAATAAAATTGACAGCCTCAAAACAAAATGTTTCGATTCTCAATGATTTCCTTTTTTGCTTGAAATTATTCACTGAATTTAAGTAGGATTTGTGTGCAGGTCACATTCAGAGCCTTTCTGAAATTTATTTAGTAAAAAAAAAAATGTCCTTTATAAAAATAAATACATCCATGCAGCCCATGCAATGCTCATTAAAAAATAAAGCATTGCCTAGTTGGAAAGGCACATCCTGACTGAGACCTCCTCCCACACACTCTCTCTCTCTCTAAAAAGTGTCTGCTGTAAAACAGAACCTGCTTCCACTTTTTTGTCACACTAGTATTATCTGGAATTACTTTGCTGGTATTATTTGACTCAAACTGATATAAATTGTACTGGAACAGAGTACGGTATTTTCAGGCAAATAATAACACTCAAAATGATCTATAATCTTTCTTTTTTTTTCTGGAGTTTTAACTTACAAGCAAGAACTGGAAGAGATATCTGTATTTTTTTACTGATGAACTGACAGGGTTTAGCAGGGTTTTTTTTTCTTTTCTTGTAAAGAATATCTAGTACATGCCTTACAGATACAGATTGTATGCTGAAAAGATTTCCCAGAATTATATTTTGTAACAAAGTTAGTGACATATTTCTAAAAGATGTAAAGCCCACACTAGATAATTTACTTTTGATAATTACCTTAATTATTTACTGGCAATCTATCCTCAAAAGATCCTCAGGATCCAGTGGAGTAAGAATGAGCAAACTCTTTTAGCTGCTCTTCGAGATTTCTTGGTGCTGAGGAAGACTCTCATCTTCCCATTGAACAAGGAAAAAGTTTGTACAAGGAAGAAATTTTGGTAAATTTATGCCTAGGGTTACACAAAATGGCTGCCTGTGACAGCAGGGCACTAAATCACTGGACTTTCACCAGAAAGAAGAACACTCAAGAAGAACATCAGTTAGAAGTGGTGTCATGCAGTTTTACATGTCCCAAGTCTCCACACTTGATGAACTCATCTGCGAAGTACTAGCAACTGGTGGACACTTTTTGGCTGCTTTAGGAAGGGATGTACATTGTGATTTTGCAATGATCACATGTGGATTTTGTGGAGACAAGCAACCTGCCTCAAGCAATAGTGACTGGAAAACATGAAAAGAGCAATAATGTCTTACAGCGTCATCGAAATAGGAATTCCTGAGGTTTAAAGAATAAAAAGGCATTGGTGGCTGAGACAACTGCCAGTGCAAATTCGTCTAAATATTTTTGGACTATGAGTTGATACACTCTTGGCTGGATTTTCAAAAGTTTCCTAATTTGTACTGACATTTCTTGCACCTCCAATAGCATTTCCATGACTAATAACTTGGCCAAAGCGACAAGTTTTCTGCCTGTGAGTCATAAAACGAACACAGTTGAAAAGAGAAGATAAACAGCCAAATTGAGACAACTTTGGAAACATAAGCTTCTTTCACCAAATAGATGTCAGATAGTGTATCATGTACAAGCAGTGTTCAGTAATAAAAAAGAATTATGTGCATTTGTTTACACTGGCTTCATCTGTGATTATTACCCAGTTTCATAGAATCATAGAACCATAGAATGGTTTGGGTTGGAAGGTACCTTAAAGATCATCTAGTTCCAAACCCCCTGCCATGGGCAGGGACATCTCCCACTAGAGCAGGTTGCTCAAAGCCCCATCCAGCCTGACCTTGAACACTTCCAGGGATGGGGCATCCACGACTTCCCTGGGCAACCTGTTCCAGTGCCTCACCACCCTCACTGTAAAGAATTTCTTTCTAGTTTTTAGTATAACCCAACTAGTACTACCACAATCTGTGGGGTTTTTTCCTGGTTGTCTTTAGACTTTTGGCAAAACTTTCAAAAACACTGAAGTAGCTTAGCAATTCAGGACCAATTGTCAAAAAGTAAGGTCATATCCAAAAGGCAGATTGAACTTTAGACATGGTAGCCTGGAAACCGAAAGCCAGCTGACAGCGTGAAGCTCTGTCTGGATTCATTTGCCTTGCCAGGAGAGAGGTAGGCAGGGGCTGAATCCCCCTGACTTGGCTATTTCTAGGATTGTTGGATTGTTTTGTTTTGCTCTGTTTTGTTTCCCTTTCATCTCCATCTCCCTAGCTTTGAGTGTCAAAGAAACAACACAAAATAGAGAATTTATCAAGACCGTCAGTAATTCTGTCAAGTGGGAAATTACTAGTAAAAACTGAGTCTATGCACCCTATATTCCACTGAGGAATTACTACCAAAGCACTTGTGGGCAACTTGACTGCCACTTCCAGATACCCTACACCTGTGTTTCTGTATCTCACATTTGTACACAGAGATAGATGAGAGCTTAATGTCTAATTTTAGGTCAAACTTTGCCTAAAGTTTGTCTAAAGAAATCCAGAAAAACTAAAAGATTTTGTTTTAAAAGACTGCAGAATAAAGGTTGTTGGCTTTTGTTTTGAAAAGTATGTATTTTAGTTGCCAAACTAAAATGTAAAACACTAAAGAGGTTTGCTATGTTTCATTTCACATGAACAATTTTATTCCCCTTAAATCGTCATTTACTTTGTTTTCATTGGCCAGCAAAATTGAAAAGTCAGTTATTCACACTGTTCTACATGAAAACCTGGCATCTCAAGTGGAATGAAAGAAAGAAGGTGGGTAATAAGCAGTCAACACATTGAAATAAGACCTTTTAATAGCCCTGAGAAATGTACCAAATAAGGCACCACCCGAGTTTTCAGTTCAATCACTGCAATATTATTTGTGTTTGTTTTCTTTCTAATACATTAATCTTATGCTACAGAATGTTTTATTTGAATATATTCTGAAATATTTCTCTTTCCTTCAGTGATATTTCCAAATCTAATGAAGTTTAGGGGAAATAAAAGAATATTCTGTGCTTCTGTAATAATCACCCAGCAAGTTTATTTCTATGAAAATTTAAATAAATATGAAAAGGAAGTCAGTTAACATCTAAGGTATTAAGGGCTAGGATAAATAAATGGCAGCGGTTTATACAGAAGGAATTACTCCATTGAGGTCTGCTATTGCCAAAGCATCACATTCAGTCATTTGTTGCCTGGAAATGGGTCGGCAGCCACAGACCTTGATTTCTCCAAGGTCACTTGCAGTTGCTGAGCCCAGATCCTTTTGTATTTGGAACAATCATCAAGATTTTAACAATATGCAGGTGATTTTGGTACAAAAAGAAAAATGTACTGCAGATTTAGTATGTATTTATCCTGCATTAAAGGGAACCCAGGGCCATTTTGCAAAAATGGTACCCATAGACTTGAATTCCTACTTATAGAACCATAGAATGGTTTGAATGGTTGGAAGGGACCTTTAAAGATAGTATATTCCAATCCTTCAGCTACTAAGTAGTCCAATTACTTCAGCTACGTATCTAGTTTGTCCTGTTTTCCACCTTCATTCAATGTTTTTTTCCTCTTTCTCACCTAGACAGAACACTGTAGGAAAGAGTTTCGGGCTTAACATCTTCAGTGGCAATGAGCTCATCCCCATAATGCTGCAGTCCAGACTCTGGCCCTCTGCAAAATATCACATCAAATTCAAGATCTGGAGACTAATTTTCAATGTCCTCCTTAGGGCAGGCCTTAAAAAGAGTAAGAACCTCCTCTGAGCAGAACTCTGACGCTGGCAGCTTCAGAGAGGACACTGAGCAGCAGGACAGGAGCTTCTGGCCCCGCAGAAGAGACAAGACTGATGACAGGTCCCTCTCACTTCAGCGAGCTTCCCCAATGCTCCCACAACATGCAGCAAGAAAAGCCCAAGGAAGAACAGGGAAAGACATGAAGGAAGTGATACAAGAAAAAAAAAAAGTTAACAGAAATCTTAAATAATACCTTGGGCTGCCTCAGGGAAAGTGGGTTTAGACACCTAACTCTGTGAGATGAGGGTCAGCTCTGAGGGGAGAGACACCACAAAAAATGCAGGATGAGACATGTTACACAAAGCACCTTCACTCCAGCCCACAGCATGGGTTCCCCCACTGCTGGTCCCAGTGATAAACCGCTGGTTTATGCTGCTGAAATAAACTGTCTGGGACTTTTCTGCGCAGCCTCTGGTGAGAGCATGTGGCATTTTTAAAGGAGTGGCAAATTCCAGTTTATTGTAGATCCAGGATGCTGATACAGGGGGTCTTATGAGGAGGCACCACTTTGCTCCCTGCTACATTTATTAACTCTGCTATGTGCTTCTTCAGTGTTCTTCCCATTTGTTCCTCTTCTGTTCCCACATTCCAACTTCCCATCCTCCCTTATCCCCTTCTTTATACTTTCAGCACTTTAACTGCACTGGCATATTGGCAGGATTTCCTATAGTTGCATTATTTCCAGCACATTCCTATTGCCTAGTTCTAGTATTTCCATAACGAACTGGAAAAACATTCTTTTTCAGTGGACTAAAACCATGTTTTCATGTAGCCCTGTTGTGCCAGAGTTAGGCTGAACATAGATCCAACACTTGAGTTTAGTAAACTCATATGGAGTTTCATGTCAACTCACCTCCCTCGTGAGCACTACAGCATATAGTTTAAATAAGTCATTTCAGTTCACACCTAATGCAAAGATAAGGGGCAATGTGCTAGGGCTTGGGAGAAAGTTGGTGAAGTAAAGCTGGACTGGTATTGAATTCAGGCGTACCGAGTCCCTTTTTTAATTATACCTCAAAGTGGCATTTAAGGCACATAAATAAAATTAATCTTTGGGAGCTGCTATAAATATTTATAGTCAAAGATATAATAAAAAAAGGTCTGAAGAAACTAGAAAGAAAATTATATCAGCTTGGAAAAAGGAAAAAAATGCACCCAGCAGAGGGAAATCTCAGTTAATATTTAATAAACAAATTAATAAGCTTGTGATAATGAAATAAACTAAATCAGAGTACTTTGTGTGCAATGACAGTTCAAACTTACTAATTTTGCATACTTTAGCCTATGTAACCATCAGAAGCACTGGAGGGCAATGAGATGTACTTCCAGCTACTTGCAGACAATCCCTTAAGAACCCTTCGCTACAGAATGCTTTCAGTTTAATCTGATATAAAAAGGAACCAAAAAGCAGATGAGAGCCACAAACAGATTTCGTTAAGTTTCCTGCAGCTTGTTTGTTAATTACCAAGTGTTTCAGCTGTAGTCGGATTGTTCCCAGCCTGCTGTACCGTACCTCCTCCTCCCACTCGCTCCTGCCGAATGCACCTTTTGGCACCAGCATCACTCCAACGGCAGACTGATCCCCCCCTCTGCTGCACACCCCCACTTTCACTTCTTGCTATTACACACGTAGACAATTTGTCTCCAAAGCACAATGCAGCCCCATACACAGATTAATGCTGCGCTCCACCCAGGCTTATAAATATTGTTTCTCAGCAAATGCATTTCTCTCTGCCGCATACATAAAGCGCTCTACTTGCACCGCAGACCACGGCGCCTGTCCATAAGCTGATGCTGTAAAATGAAGCAGGACTGAAGCAGAGGTAACCCCATTGACATCTGGAGTTCCTCACTCATAGAAAAGGAAAAATACCTGTCACACTAGTTCAAATTTTTGGCATAAGAAATTTTTCCTTTGTACGTATATTCCTCATTTGCACTGGGAAATAGAGAATCTAGTTCACAAGCCAGTGGAGGAACCTATAAGCAGTTAATTTGTATACATCTAAGACAAAATATCTCCCAATACTCTAATAGGCACAAAAGAATGTCTCCTCTAACAGATTTAGGTCCATTTGCTGCAATTTTTATATTACTGCCATCAAAGTAAATAGTCTCTGCGTGTGAGCCCTGCTGCATAAATTTCACGTGTTCATCACTAAATTAACTTCAAAACTCTACAGTGCTCAAATAAATGTCTAAGAATTGATCTCATGTATATCAAAGCCCCTCTTCTCGCATATCAAGCAGCACTGATAGGAATAGGAGTATGCTGACGTGTGAACGCCGCACTTCTTGGTGCACAGACTCTGCAAAGGGACTTCCCAGCTAAAATCTGCCAACAAAGTTTGGCAAAATTCTGCATGGCATTTTTTGCAAGTTGGAATTCCACTTCTATGTTTCAATTCCAAGTTCTCAAACAGTATTTCTAGTTTCTGTTTCAATTTAATGTCTACTATAAATTTAAAATGGAGGTTAATGCATTTGACACAGTTTAAGCAATACAACATAGCAATATAAAATTTTGTAAATTCCTAGTAACGTTTCAACTTGCTGTTTTTAACAATCACACTGGGAGCAAATCTCAATACATAAAAACAAGAGAACTCAAATTTAGTACTGGTCACAATTTTTCTGCTGATTCTCTGTGAACTCTGAGCATTCATTTGCTTCCTAATTTGCTCCTGCCATAATTTATTTTTTTATGACTGCAATTATAGCACATGAAATTTATTAGCATGCACAATGGGAAGACTGTTTTACAAAAAACCTTTGGCAGTAGATTGAAGACCTTTCCAGTCATACTTCTTTTATCAAAACTGATGTCCTTATTGGCACTCAGAAAACGTGTGCTGCAGTAGCAGTTGCCTTAGACTACTGTAATACTTGATCTGTCCATCTGTTCCTCACCTGGGCAGTGAGGAAACGTCAGGCTACTCATGAAGAACCTACACAACATGTGGACGCTCATTTGCAGTTGAACTTGATGATCTTAAAGGTCTTTTCCAACCTAAATGATGCTGTAATTCTGTCCTGAGTCAGGGCTACAACCATCTAGCCGCGTACCCTGAGCTGCCACCTTGAAACCCCTCTCTATTTTCAGCAGGGTAAGAATTCCCATTTTTTGCTCTGTTATAGTTTGAGTTGGACTCTCTCTTCCCACTTTGCCCACTACCATGTAGTTAGTTCTGTGCAAATGCAGGGTCACATGGGACCAGCCCTCTGTAGACACCCCCACTTCAAAGACAAACAAAATCACTGGAACTCAGTACCTTCAAGTCATGTGCTGCACTATCATGGCCAGAGCTACAGGATGCATGGAATGACTTTCTGTACTTTAAAGCACCATGTGTTTTCCAGTGGTCTTGGTTCTTGCAGACCTGACGCTACTTTTATTGAAAAAAAAAAAAAAAAAAAAAAAAGAAAAGGAAGGTTTCTAAGAGAGGATTGTGTTTCTGGCATGTTTCTGACATGGGAATGAGCCACATGTCTTATACCCACAATATGGATAAAATTTCCACAGTGAACTTTTATGCCACGTTTTACACTGTTTCTGAAATTACTATGCAGAGTTACTGCTAGTGACATTTTTAGAAACTAATGTGATTTTAATTGTACTAAAAGTTTCACACAGGGCAGTTTCCCAACCATTGCTGCCATGGGGTCCTTTGTAACTAAAGCCGTAGCTTTAATTATACATAGTATCATTGTTCAATACTTGTTCCTATGCAGCTTTTTCAGAAAAAAGTGCATTGATACTTTTTTTTCCTTACTTGTGGTGTGCTAATTCAGGAAGACAATGATTTATTGGCTTTCTCTTGGAAGGTATTTTTTACGACTGAACCATAATTCTATTTGTTTTTTTAGATTTGTTTACTTATTTCACTATTGTTTAAATCTGGAAAAAATATATTCTTTAAAAAAATATTGCTGCACGGCTTACGGGAAAAGGTATTCAAGTGAAGCAATGTTTAAGCACCCATTCTTTATGAAAAACCAGAACTGGCAAACCTTAAATCAGTTTATGCCCATCAGACTTTTATACAGAACAAAGAAAACACAGAAGAAATATAAAAGACTGACATCCATAGAAACGGCACACATATGTTCTGTGCGTATCTTGATGTTTTTTCTGAACCATGTAGTTTCTTTGCCACACCATTAATTTTTACACAACTCCAAAAATAAAGATAACTACCGTGGCTTTCTTTTGTACCACCTTGTAAAATATATATGCTGTGTTGTGGTATCTCCACACCACCCTGAGAATTCTGTTTGCTTTTGCACAGAGCATTTCTCATTCAGTTCTGCCCTCCGTTACCCACACTAGGAGCAGGAGCCAGTACTACAGGGTTAAATTTTTAATGAACTAATTGGGAATTTACCACAGGACAAAGGCAATTCAGTCCAAGCACTTGCATATTCAGTTCCTGGTACAGCCAGGAATTCACTTGAATTTGAAATTTAATATGCAATTCTTGTGCACAGCTCTGTGAGAATACCATATGTGACTAGTTACCACAGCCTTTACCCAAAGCATATACTAACCATAGCAACATGGGCATCAGATGTTGCATAAGCAACCTGACAAGGGCTGTATTTTTAAATTTGCACACACAACATTTTCAAAGCCAAATGCCTGCACATTTGCAGCTCCTGAAAAAAAAAAAAAAAAAAAATTAAATAAGTGTTTTAAAACCAGAGTTAGCAGCTGGGTTTGGACATTTTAGACAAAATGTTCAAGATTGAGTTCCTAAAATTAAATTCTTCAATTTGAATTTAAGTAACTAAATAAGTGGCCTAGTCATAAGCGTTGAGCACTGAAAACATCTTTCCTGTTTACTAAAGGGGTGAGACTCCCTGCAAAGCCGTGAGGATGTAAATTGGAGGATGTAAGCTGGACACCCTCCTAGCTCAGCCCACAGCAACCAGGCTCAGAGCGCTGGATGTCCCCTTCCAAAGTTGCATTTTGCTTTATCTCTGCATGTATCTGTGATACCAAAACAGAACGCAAATAACAACATTATCCTAGGCAAAGCCAGGAGGATTCCTCACTGTCCCAGGGCACCTCTTGTGTTTGCTCAGTTGTGTGGATCCTGCAGCACTTCAGATTGCCTTCGGCACTGGGAATTGTCTCTGGCACCAAGTTGCTTGTGGTTTGGTGTAACTGCGAGATGCTCCTGGTGCCCAGTTCCCCTCTTGCTGCTTCACTTGTCTTAGGCACCATCCTTGTGGAAGCAGAGACGACAGTTTAGCACAATGCACATCAGTGCACCAAGAGTGTCTCGGGTGGTGGGGAGGTAAACTGTGTCATCGCTTGCCCTAGGGCACAATTCCTCCCTGAAAGGGCTGTGCACCTCTGTGTGCCTTTTCCTGCTCCTGGTAACCTATTCCTACACAGGCTGAGGGAGATGAGAGAGTCAAATTCATTCTCGCTTTCCCTGCTCAGCACTTTGTCCAAGCCAAATCCTTTGCCCCCCAGGCAGCCATGGGAGCCATTCTGGTATTTTTATAAGCTAATCGAGCTTAGAATTAAACTAGTGTGGCACATCTCTCCTAACCAAAAGGCTCAGCTGTTTAGAGATACTCAGCTGTGAGTAATGCCTTCAGCATTCACAAAGGATGAAATGCTGGGCTGCCCATCCTGTTAATGTGCCACGGTGAGTGCTCTCAAGTTGGCCGGATCCAGGCCTTGAGGGGGTAACTCAAAAAAAAAGCACAATGCTGTAAAAGATGGCATTTCTCTAGATAGCCTTCCACTTTTGATTGCCAGCAAGAGCTGTGTTTTGACCTGGAAACCCACTTCTCACAGGAGGCTGCCTAAAGCTAGCAAAGGGGTCAGCATGGTGCAGGCTGGAAAATGAACCAAGCAAGACCCGAAAATTCAGAGAAACTGAATCAATGTGTTTCTGCTGCAGAAAACAAGAGGGAGGCTAGAGGGAGTGCACGCTCCACTGCTTAGGAAATGGAGCAAGACTTGGCTGGCTTTGAAACAATCTCTGTTGTTCTGGAAGGTACATGGAAATAATAAAGTGTGATCACGGGGAAGACCTTGTAGACATTTCAGCAGGCCACCACATATTAACACAGATGACGAAGGAAGTTCTCTTCAGATTTAGACATGCCTTTCTAAAAGAGCTGGAGTTTGGAAAAAAGACCTTCAGTGAATCTGAGCACAGAGCATATCAAGAGGAGAGGTAAACAGGGTCAAAAGTAGCAGGAGGAGCAACAGATATGAGTTGTCCTTTCTGAGAATTTGGTTTGGCATTACAACCCTAGCAGTAATTTCTGCATCTCCATTAAAGATTACCCCCGCTTGCCTTAACCATAATGACCTACCTTAGGTTTCATATTGCTACCCATCAAGTCATATCAGAGCTCCTGTCACACAACACTGATAACAGTTTTAATATTCGTGATGGATTTTACGGAATGGCTGGCACATCTCCATTTCAGTGATAAGAAATCTGCTTGGGGCATGCTTGCACATTTGGGGATTTTACATTTTATTATTTTCCTACTTTTTGCTGTTGGCTAAAACAGAGAATCGGTGTCACACAGCTCTTCTACTGGAGGGTTTCTTGCAAAGAGAAAAGCTCTGGAGGATTTCCTCGCATTGATCAGACTCTGGGTTTTCCTGTATGCCCCTGTTGTGCTATCCATAACTGGATCATATAACAAAGTACCCTCTGTGCATAGCTCACATGCACTGTGGTCTTCTGTTTGCAATCTGCATTGTCCAAAGTATATCTGTCATGGTGGGTCATCTATCAGCATCTCCTCTTTGATACACCTGTAGACTACTTCGTTAATTGTTATTAAAATCAAGACAGAAACCGGCAGCAGAAACAAATTGAGAAAAGTATTTTGAATTTCTTACCAATCTAGAGGTTAAAGAAAGTGGTTATAAAATCTGATTGTACCAGATTTTATATAACCACTTCCCTTTAGGGTGAGCTGAGAAGTATAGGAGACCTCTCTTTAGTTCTATCAGAAATGAGTAATGTTTGCAATTGGAATAAGTCTCCTAATAAGACATTATTTGACGTGAAAGAGTCTTTTAGCATGGTGTCTTGTTTACCCCTTGGTGGACACCTGGGTACTTTTTTTTCAATTACTGGAGGGTTTAAGCAGCTGTACAACAGACAATAATCAACCTGGTTTGTAAACACAAGAGATGTGATGGGGTTCATGGCAAATTGTTGTGAATGCAATTAAAAGGTTGTGAATGCAACTGTTGAAGCATGCCAGTTATTTGGGGGGTTTTCTTTCTTGTTTTTTTTTTTTCTTGTAAAAGAAAAACCACCATACAACTGGGTTTGTTCATAATAGGCTGTCTGGGGCCAGCTCCAGACACAGACCGTCTAAGAGCTGTGAAAAACAGCAGAGTGCCAAGAGACAGCAAAATCATCACAGAATCATAGAATAGTTTGGGTAGGAAGGGACCTTTAAAGATCAGGTAGTGCAACCTCCCCTTCAATGAGCAGGGACATCTTCAACTAGATCAGGTTGCTAGAACCCCATCAACCATGACTCCACTACTTATTTTGATGATGCCAAAGATCTAGAAGGCCAGGCTGGCAAATATCACTGCTGTAAAATGAAAGATTTACACTAATTAGGCCACCCATGGCTGTTGCTTAACCTGGCTAACAGGAAATGGGAGCAGAAACTTCAGATCTTGTAGCTTTCTTCCCTCCCTGCTTCAGTCCTGCTGGCCTCTCCGGGGCAGGAGGACAAGTTTTCAGCTTCTCATCCTTTACTCAGAAGGAGATAAAGTTCGATTTTGCCTATGATGCTGAGATGCTTTTAGTGGCACTTACAGCGAGCAGACACGAGAGCTGACTAGTTTGCATTTTTATTGCATCAGAGGATATGTTTACACAGACAAGGGCAGGCAGATCCAACCTCCCTCTCATATGCCTGATCCAAGCCAGCTCTGGTCTAGGAGCTCTGCAGCTGCAAGCGGCTGCGACATTCTGCTTCTTGGCAAACACAACCACCCAACAGCAGGAGGAGAGCTGATCCGTGACCACCTAGCTGGCAGCATGCAGTGTTGCTCGTGTCTGGCCCCATCACCCATGGAGCCGGGATCCAAACACCCACTCCATGGGTATGTTTTAACACAGGGGAATATGTAACTTGAGCTAGTCAAATTCTAGCAAATCCCAGTTAGCAGTGAAGAAACCTTATTTTCCTTGAAAAACTTTCTGTCCTGCATCTCTTGGTTACATTGCTCAATTTATCCACTGGTTTTGGCCATACTGTTAATATAAAAACTTTTGGAACAGGGACCTCCTTTTCCTTGCACCTCCACAAAGCATGTAGTGTACTGTGAACCTTGGGATGGACTGCATTAGACTGGAAGCTGAAACATAGCTTAGTTGATTATTGCAAATACTACAGGTTATTTCTCATGAGCTATTCCATGCAATTATTTGCAAAGCCCTGTTTACTGCTTGATATACTTGACCTAAATTCTGCAACACTAGTGCAAGAGAAAGGAGATTGTGTTGGCTTCAGACAAGTTAAGGAAATGTGTTCTCTTTCATTAAATATAAACAATACAGGCAGTAAAGTACCTCTGTCTTATTTAATTTAAGTTTGTTTTAGGTTTCTAGCCTCTAAAAATTTTATATTTCTAGAGGGTACAGATTTTTTTCAATTAAAAATGCATGAGATAATTATAGAACTTGTCTGGGGGATGCCAGAGGCACCAACAATTAGGCAGGAAACTGGGGTTTCAGCACTTAGAAATTTGTGGGATACGTAAGCCTGAGTTTCAGGTAATTTCATTAGCTGGGCAGTAAAATGATTAATGATGGAAAAAACCAGCCATGTGGGAGACTGAGAGGACAGAGTACAGAGGTCAGATGATGGTAAAAAAGACTGGTATGGAGACTTACATAAGGAGAAGCTGCAGTTCAAACTCTCTGTCATTTGGTCCTTCAAATGCATCACCTGGTGAACAGGCACAGATGGAGTACAGGAGGCAGATCATAACTCCTATGACTTTTGTGGCCAGGGGATTTTTCTGTGTATTTACTTTGCTGAGTGAGTCAGCCCACAGCTGAGATGAATTGGACAGATCACTCCTCTGAGCTTCTGTTTCAAAGGATTTTGTTTTATCTAAGTGAGGCTCCCAGCAGCCTTCACTTTTTTTTTGTATGGCAGACACCCTTTGGAGTAAACTGGACCAGAATGGGGGCAGGGAGAGAGGGGTTCCCTTGGACTATGGGTTACGAGCTTGGCTGTACGAGGGAAGACATCCCAGGGTCCAGTGGGGTAAAGAGTCAACAGGAGCCTAATTCCCCCAGGCTGGGGTAGTCAATTCAGGAAGAAATTTCTTTCTGCAAATTTTCATGTTAGCCAGGAATGCACTAGTTACCTTCAGCTGCTAACAGCCACTTACTATCTTCCAAACTAGAGAAGTGAAGACAAACTTTTTTTTGTCCTCCAAATTTTGGAGGTGACATGAAGACATATGAGCCAAGAAGGACTGCAGAAAGACAGAAACCGTTTGAGAAACTGGCATTTGATCACGCTCCATGTTACATGTCCTGTCATATTGTTTCTCATCACTGATAACACACATGAAATCAATAACTAACAATATGCTTCAAGTACAAGGTATTTATTGAGACAGTTTTTGGAGATGCAAACCATGTCAGAAGTACCCAGTTGTTGCTGTATATTCATGAAAAACAAAGCATAGGACCTGGAAAAAATTAGCATGACACAGTCAGACCTAAGATTCACTAAAATATTTGTGAATCAGTTGCATTATTTTACCTACTGTAGGAATAAACAGTTTCTTCTAATTCTTCTTGAATTGGATGATTGGTATAGAAATTAGTGAGTGAGTACCAATCAAATGGAAAAACAAATGACTGAGATCAAGCTTTATATCACACACTTTAGAAACTTATTCACGGTTTTAGAAAATTGTGTAATATTTGCAAATTCAGATATAGACAAAATTTAATACTGGAATGTAACTAAAAGGAGATGCAAGCCACTCGTAACTGGCAAAGCTTTCATAGTTTTAAGACCACTGCCTAATGCTCTATCTTCAAGTCAATAAGAATTCTTCTTATTGATATGTACTTCTTTGTTCAAATTCACATTAACCTGTCGGACATACAGGTGGGCAATCCACTCCAGCCGCTGGAAAACTAATTCCCTTCAGATTTGTTATGATATTGACTCCAGAGTTTGGCACCTCTGGAAGTGCCAAATAAACTTCACATGCAGAAGAAATGATCCCGAAACCAAAAGAACTCAGTGTGAACTCCATTGAAATTCTTTATCAATAAAGCACCCCATCCGTGTTACAGCTGAGAGAGAATTGCATGCTTTCATTAGGATTTGTCCTCAAATGGCAGTCATGCCCTAAGTGTCGTTAATGACGAGCAGATATTTCCATTTGAATCTTTTCTTCTGTGTATAGTGTACAGAACATACAAGGAAATCTATAATACCCATCCCACACTTTCAGCAAGATAGAAAACATTGAAGTGCATTCATACTGCACTAACTATGAAATATAATTTATTTATTTATTTATTTTAACTTAATACCAAAATCTAGGAAGAAATAAATCTCTTAGAAAGTCTCTGTGTGACATGGACAGGCTTGGTACAAGTTCATCACATAACATTGACTTTTTTGGTAGATTTTATCATACACATAATTTTCTTGTCATTCACAGTGATCCCCTGGACAGGAATTGCTTTGATGCTGATGGGGATGATACAGCACTCAAGCATTTT
The DNA here is from genome assembly GCA_033628505.1 of Tringa tobata. Classification (NCBI taxonomy): domain Eukaryota; kingdom Metazoa; phylum Chordata; class Aves; order Charadriiformes; family Scolopacidae; genus Tringa; species Tringa tobata. The sequence continues at coordinate 5,678,027 of JAHREE010000096.1, forward strand.
TAGATTACTCTGAAACTTAGATTCTCTCGCTTTCCTGTAATAGGAAAAATAGCTTTTTTGTAGAACTGTAAATGTTGTTGCTTAATTATAATTTTTTTTCTTTTTTGGAACTTCTCTGTAAGAAGAAAAGAAGGTAGGAGGAATAGCAGCAGTAGAGTTTCTATGTAAATGCAAAGTCTAAATATCTAAGAGATATTTTTCCTTGTGAATGACACTATAATTTTATCTTTATGGCTCGAAGACCTTTTTAGTCAGTCTTGTCTTTGCATCTTTGAAATCTGTTCCACTTACTGTCCAACACAGATCAGAGCACTGCTGTAGTCCATCTGTTCTGAGACTGCTCTTCCTCTGGGATAAGACCTGCTGTTATGATTTTGAGGTTTCAGACATAGAAATAGGCCCTCCTTCCTTCTCCAAATATAACACTGTTTTTCTGTAATCGCTTCGTTATTCTGTGTGTCAAAGATAAGAACCACGAGCCAATTTTTGGTCATCCTGCTGCCAACTAGCACTTAAAATTTCATAGATGGCCTATGCCATGCTAATCGTGGGCTTAGCATGGATGTTAGACACAGAGAGGTAATGTGCAAAAGTTGCCAAGTCTCATTCTGAGTGTTAAAAGAGTCAGTCTGTGACTGCTGAATGCAGATTCAAAAGCAATCAGACTAGGTGAGTCTTGGGAAAAGGGAAATGGAGCTGCTTGCTAGATGCAAACCCAAATAATGCCATCTGAAACCAGTCTTGAGGGCAGCTGCAAGATGATTGCCTTCACCTTCATTTCCTGGACAAAAAAAATCATAAATTCTCCAGATAATGGTAGAACTGGTGGAATGTACAAATCAGATTTCACGTATTTGTAATGCCCAAAGCACTAAATCTAACTTTGCTACTCTTGCTTTCCTGATTATTCCTCTAATGAAGAATTGGGGGTAGCTTTGTTACTGTAGAACAAGCTTCCAGCCCAGCTGTGAGCAGTACATCTGTCTACTACTACAACACAATGTGGCAAGTATTAAAACAGCAGAATGATAATTTAATAGGGAAGGCTGAAGTGAAGATTTCGAGGATCATTCATGCAATTCTTAATCATATCAAGAGCGTCTGTAAAATAGAATCACAAGTGATTCCCTTAGAAGCGATGTTCAACTACTAATTGCAGTCTCTCTAACCAGGTCTATGTTTTCAACAAAGAGATTTAAACAATTGCTGCAGGATGACATAATGAAATAGTTCTCAGGCTGATCAGTAAAAAAGATTCTGGATGATTAAAAAGCTTCACTGATAATCTCTGTACTCACATTCCCCAAACATTCCATGTACAAGTGCAAAACACCTAAGGAAAGGCTTCAGGAAAGAACAGTACTGCAAGGATGGCTTTGACAAGATCGTGGCAATAGTAAAGGATCTATCATCCATGGAAAAATAATTGGGAATTAAACTGAAGCTATGGAAACTTGCCCTGTGAGTTATTATCAACTTAATAACCTACTGTTTTATCACCATGCTCTAAAAGTGGAGGATGGCTTCAATAAAATCCTAGTTCAATACAATTAATGAATGTATATTCAGTCATATTGTATATGTTCCATAACTGGAAATCATATTTCACCCAATATACAGTGTCCCTAGACTTAGTGACAAGCAACTTATGAATAGTGAATTTCATCTTAGAGAAATAATTCCTATTTTAAAACTTTCTATTAGATATTTTTACTGTTACTACTTTCTCTGTCATGTGCCCTCAGCAATGAACAGGACCAAAAAAAGGAAAAAAAAATTGTGCTGGAGATAGCTTATGGGTAATAATGCCTATAAGAAAGCTTTTTCTTATCTCTGTGTAAAAGACAGACCAGCTGATACTCTGAGGTATGCAGGTTTGCACCCTTTTCTAATCTCCTGATATCTATTATTTGAATTTTGGGAAAAAAAGACACATAGCTGTTGTTCAAAGAAAGCGGTCTTTCAAAAAAGAGACTTGCTAACTGATGATGGCACAAGCCAGAACTAAAATTAAAGCTCATTCCAAAGAATTGGACATTAGATCACCCTTATGTTATTGTTAATCCCACAAAGCATGGGATGCTGGAGACAGCCAGGTCATCAAATTGGACAAGCCAAAAACTTGACACTTCATGCACCTTGGCCTCCTTTGTGAAATATGGACTTACAGAACAGAAGAAGAGCAACATTCTCAGCTAAATGGTATTTCTATTTTTATACCACTTTGATGATCTTATTAATGGATAACTGGAAAAGTATTTTCTAATTATGTAAATCCTATAGCATAGTTTGGATATGCTTTGCTTGTTTGTTTATCTTGGGCCAGATATATAATCTATAATATAGATTAAAGTTTTAAGAGTTTAAAAGAAGCTAATAAGATCCCTGTATGTTTGTTTATTCTAGTCTTAAAGGCTGCATAAAATAAAATTTAGGGGAAGAAGGGAGAGCTTTTTACAAGCAAAGAGAAGAGTGTTTTACAATCAAATTATTGCAGATCTTGAAATTTGCAACCAATCTTCCCTGCTGTATTATTTACATTGGTATTAGATGCTATTTTGGCCAATGCTAAGATATTGATATAAGAAAATTATCTGTGGAGAGAAAAAAAACAGGACATAATTTCAAATTTTCAGCCAAACCCCACTTCTTGCTTCAGTGATGACTAGAAAAATTGATGCATTTTTGGTTTTGCTGATCCATTGCTGAGTCACAGTCCTAAAATAAAAATAATTTCCTTCCTGTTTGTTCTAGAAACTTCAAAATTGCCTCTTAGCCACCAATCAGAAATGACAGAGTCACCTCGGCCATTCAAGAGATCTTCAGAGTGATTGCAATAATCAGGCAAACTTTATAATGAAGTACAGCTGTAATGAACATTCAGACAGTTGCACTGCAGAATTTTCCATCAGGACACAATATTCTCCCTTACTGTAAGTTTTGCAGTAGCCAAGCGACACCAGTGTTGGTCATGTTGTGCTCCCTGCCTACAGTTCTCCACTTTACTAATCCTCACAGATCAGGCTGTCTAAAGAGGCATGGAGCCGCAGGCAGGATGCGAGCCCGAAGCTCAGGAGATGAGTGGCTCTACCGTTGACACCACAAAGTGGCCTTCAACAACTTACTTGCCAGGTTTGTGCCTTTTGCTCTTAACTTTTGTGGCCTAAACAGATCATTGGTTCTACATATGCGTGTACACCAAGCTTCATGTTAGGAGGCCGTTATATCCTGTTATATGTTAGAACGATTCATTATGCTGTGGTTCTAGGATTATCTACATCTCTATCCCCTTTCCTACTATCCCTGCATATGCTCACCTCACATTTTGGCCTTTTAAACTCTAACTGGATGTTAATTACCTCTGTATCACCTTATTTCACTTACCTGATCCAATTGATCTATCTCTCTTTACTTTTTCCCCTTTTTTTAAAGATGATACAATTTACACTTGCCAGATTCTTTTGCGTGTGTTTGTATATATACATAAATATTTATAATGTGCAATGGTAATAAAATACTTAATTAATACTAATAGTTTATATGTATGCATACTTACATTTTTAGATAAATGAATAAGCTTTAAAAGGAAAAAAAAAAGATTTTTCAGCCAGTTGAAACAAACATTTTTCTTACTGTAAGATCACCATGTGTCACCGACAGTGGTGTCTGTGGGTGCTTATAAACAGTCTGTGTAAAAGGAGCACCCAAAACCTCAGCAGGTGTTTGCCTGACGGTGATCACATGAATGAAGAAGACAACCACCAGCTGGATTAAAGAGAAACCAGGGAGTTACAAAGCCTTTTGAAACAAAGGAAACATCTTGGAAGTAAGTTTAAAAGAAGCTTGAAAATCCTTAACAGTAAGGAGACACTTTTCCATGGGGACAGCACAGAAGACAAACTAGGTTTGACACTGCCAGAAGTTGTCCCACTGACATCGCAACCTCCCTCTGAGGCCCAACAGAGCATCCTCCTTGCTGGACACCATGAAGAGCCTGCACCCATCTCACAATGCAGGCATAACAAGCACCCACACCTGGGGCCTGTGGGTGTCAGTGTGCGTATGTTTTCTCCCATCAGCAGGTAGATTAACAGATTGTCTGGGCAGCACAGCTGGTCGAGAAGCTGGAGCACCCATGAGTTAACAGTAAGCTACAAGGACAACCCGCTGTCTAGGAAGAGGAAGATGGTTGATCTGTGCATGGGTGGGTGTGTGTGTGTAACTGTGACTGAGTGTGAGTCTGTGTGCATATGTTTAGGACTTTTTAGGAATAGTTGTAGAAATGTGTGTAGAAATTTCCAGGTGTCTATTAACATTTCCAAAGTCTCCAATATTGTGACTTACCCAAACATTGCTGATAGAGATCTTGAACATATAATTTACTTCTTGTGAATTAATTGAAAACCATTAATAGATCAATACACCACTTCAATCCTGATTTGACTTATTTTATGTGGACTAAGCAGTTATGCCTTGTCATAGCAGTGAGCTAGACAAGACTGTCTTCAGGCACTGACCGAGCCTACCCCTTGTGTTCATCTGTGGTGTTTCCATCATCAGAAAACAATCTTTTAAAATCCCACATCACTTCTTTCTCCTTCTTTATCTGCTGAATCGACTATTTCTAAACATCTTAGTTTTGAAGGCTCTCCAGAGACCAGACAAACCCAACCAGCAGCCTCCTGAGGACACTAGATTGCTCTGGAGGGGTGATAAGAGCCACCTCAACCCGCTCTTTCCCCACCTGAATCTGGACAACACCTTGTTGGGTAACCCAACATATTTATACTGTAAGGATGATAACCAAAATAACCAGGACAACATATGGTACTCATAAATTATTACAGGAAAGTCCTATATCTGTCACATGCTGTTGGTGAGCAAGTTCCAGGGAAAGGCAACTGTCCCCTGAGTTACTGGATTCTCACAGAGAAGGTGTTTTGACTTATTTATTGAGCATGCAAGTTGAAATCTTTTCTTTCAAAATGAAAAAACAAAAGAACTGATCACATTACCTCCCAGACCTTTTTAGTGTGTGTCACTACCCACTTCCCTTCCTTCCTTCTCCTTACATCCACATCCTCTCAGGCTGACAGCCTTTAAACCATGTATGTGGTGGAGATGTTCAGTCCAAAGCCTAGTTCCAAGTAAAATCCTCAAGACAGCTATTGTGTGGATTTAGGGACTTCTATACCAGCTGCTTTGATCTTCCAATCTGTTTGTAGTGCTCTGAATTGCTAACATAGACCCTGGACTGACTCTCAGTTTTGCAGTGTTGCCCCTGAGCTCTCTAACAATCTAATGCATAGTAGTTTCTGACACCTGTAGCATTACAAGGCTTTAGTGGCATATGATGCTCTTGTAAAACTCTGGTTCCTGGAAATGTCTGACTTTTGGAGGCATTTAGGCTTTCACTGTACAAAGGAAAGCTTTTCTAGAGCTTCTGATTAAAGAGAAAAGCTTGAAAATGTGACATGAAAGCATCCTACCAACTCTTAACTAGCATGCAAATGTAATAATCTAAAAGTCTAATGTTTCAAAAGTCACTTGTTTTGATTCTGAGGGTAAATGTATGATTTTGATTGCTTGTGATCAGGACTGCAAACTATTTTACAGTGAAAGTGATAATACATAAAGAACTCCCAATGGGCAAAGTAAACACGTTTAATTATAGAAAATATTTTTTGCTGATTTCTCCCCCTAGCTTTTAATAACCACAGGTAAATAAAGTAGTAGGTACATCTTTGCATCTACATCAAATATTCAGGCTATTTTCTTCATTTTACTATGAACTTCTGGGAAAAAAAAAAAAATCAAAAAACAAAACCAACAATAAAATAACAACACCAAAAACCAAACCAAAAAAGACGAGTACTAACTCTCATCCTGGAACTGGTTGAATGATGAAAGAAATCCTTGGATGTCCTGAGGAACAAACTCACTGCCAAGTGCTCCTGGTGCACTGGCAGATAGGCACAAAGACACACTGTTGTAAATCTTCACAAATAAAAAAATCAAAATATTGTGCTTCTGAGGGAGAACAGACTGCAAAAGGCAAAATATTATCAGCGCCACACCTGGTGAATAACACTCCTTTTGTCCAAAGGCTGGGTTTACATACAACACAAGAACAGGCTCTGCAGGACCCTTTGGCATGGTCTCCACTCCCCGTAGCTGCTGTTTCCCAGGGACCAGATGGAGGGATTCCATCAAAGGCATACATGGTTGGCTGCATGGTCTTGCAGAAGACTCGGGGCAAGACAGAGCCCCGAGAAGGGCAATAACCTGGTAAACCCTGAGCTCCCTTCTTGCCCTTCCCATACCAAGATGCAACGAGGTTACCTTGCTCTACCCTCATGGAGGACATGCTTCAGAGCTGGATGTGGGTACCAAGAGCAGGGCAGGCTCCCTACAATATTGCTGCCGTGTATTCTGCACACCCACACAAGGACAATCTGGTTCTGTGTGCTAGTTTGGAGCGTTGCTAACATTCCCCTATCGTATCAGCATCTTCTTAAGCCTGTGCCTATTAGTCTTTTGGCTTAATCATCTCTTCAGCATTGCTTAATCTTCCTGAAGACTTGATCTCCAGAAATAAACAGCTTGCAATAGAAGAATGTCTATCATGGCTTTATATTCATATATTCATATCCTTCTTTCCACATTTTATTAATGTGTTTATTTTAATAGATAAGATCTAGCTTATGAAACCAAATTATAACACACACTAGCATGTTCAAAATTCAAATATTGATGTGTCCTGATGTTATCATGCAGAGAATTCATTGAATATCCTTGGTTAAATGCTTTCTCTCATTTAAAGAAATAACTGAGTTTGAAAAACACTGAAAACTCAAAATAGTCTGTAGTAGTCAGTGAACTGTAATAAATATTAGTTTACAGCCAATCTGGCATTTATTCTCTGACTTCTATTACACCAATCACCTTTGTCTCAAAGTGGTAAAATTATTAACAGCAAATAACTATTTTACATTTTAGTTCCACTGGTAAATAAATATATGGTAATATATTATACTGCATTTTATACCAGTGTTGCAATGTAATACTAAAATGTAGCTGTAGACTGAAACAGAATCTGCCTTTGGGGGATCCTAATTTTCCTCTGTTTTAGTAATTTTCATCTAGACTTTCACAGTTTAAAGACAAAGAAGTAGTGTTCTCCCTCAACTGTCAGTTTTGAAGACCAAACCAGGAAATAGAAATTCACAGTGAATAAAGCTCAAAGCTGGTGAATTGCTTTAACTCAGCAAAAAAAGGTCTACGACTGGATCTGATGACTATCAAATGGTTAATTATGAAGAAAACAATGAAGAATCTGGCAGATTTCTATTAGGTGTGCAGCAGTAACAGCAAATCCAAGCTGCCACTGGGACCACACCTATGTAACATAACTATTTTGATCTCACTACTATATTATGTGAATATATTGATCCTTATGATGCTGTGGGAGGTTCAGATGTTTCTGTTTTGCAGGTGGGGGGGCAAGTATCAAGAAGCCAAGTCAGTTGGCCAAGGTCAAGTCACAAGCAGGTAACACCCACTAAACCCAGCGCTCTTGTCCTGAGCATTGGACTCCTGGTCATCTTCTCTGTCCTTTAATGTGTCTATGGACCAAGAACTGGACAAAATAAACAGGTACTTCAGGAACATGAACAAGGTGATGGCAATTACTATTATAAACTAAGGTCACAGCTACCTCTCTCTTGATGTGTGGTTTTTATGACAACTTGATGATATTGAGAAGGAACCATAGTACGTATTTTTTTTGTGAACAGCATGGTTAACATCAAACACACACAACTGTCGAGATGTTGAGCTATTCTTACAATATTTCTGATGAAAACCAAACTGTTTAGTTACCTGTAATTTTGCTTCTTCACTCTCTTGCCCCATGTAGAATCACAGAATCATAGAATATCTCAAGTTGGAAGGGACCCATAAGAATCATTGAGTCCAACTCCTCGTCCCTTGCAAGACTACCTAAAATTACACATGACTAAGAGCATCATCCAGATGCAACTTGAACTCTGGCAGGCTTGGTGCTTTGACTGCTTTCCTGCGGAGCCTGTTCCAGTGACCAACCACTCTTTCCGTAAAGAACTTACTTGTTCCTAATGCCTAATCTGAACCTCCCCTGATGGAATTTCTTTCCATGTTTTCATGTCCTATTGCTGGTCACCAGAAAGAGCAGATCAGCAGCTCCACCTCTGCTGCCCCCCTTAAGGAAGTTTTAGACTGCCATGAGTTCACCCCTTGGCCTTCTCTTCTCCAAGCTGAACAAACCAAGTGACCTCAGCCACTTCTCATAAGTCTTGCCCTGGAGGTCTTTCATCATCTTGGTCTCCCTCCTCTGGACATGCTCAAACTGTTTGATGTCCTTTACTGAGGTGCACAGTAGTTGAGGTGGAGCTGCAGCAGTGCAGTGTGGGATGGGACAATCACCTCCGTTGACCAGCCAGCTGTGCTGTGCTCAGTGCACCCCAGGACACAGCTGGCCCTTTTGGCTGGCAAGGCACACTGTTGACTGGTACTCAAATTGCCATCAACCCAATCCCCCAGATCTCTTTCTGCGGGGCTGTTCTCCAGCCTCACATCCCCCAGTTTATTTGTATAACCAGGACTACCCCATACCAGGTGGAAAATCCAGAACTTGCTCTTGTTAAATTTCACAAGGTTGGTGATTGCCCAGCTCCCTAGTGTATCCAGATCTCTCTGTAAGACCTCTCTACCCTCGAGGGAGTCCACACCTCCTCTTAATTTAGTATCATCAGCAAACTTACTGAATAGATTCAATTCCTGCCTCCAGATCATTTATAAAAACACTGAAGATCGCTGGCCCTAAAAGTGAGCACTGGGGAACCCAACAGGTGACTGGCCACCAGCCTGATACAACCCCATTTACTGTAACTCCTTCAGCCCAACCAGTCAGCCAATTGCTCACCCATACAGCTCGTTGCTTTTTCCTGGTCCTATATGTTGCTTCCTAACGTTTGCTGCTAAGCAGATATTTAGTGTGCATTCCCTTGGTTTTCACAAATCTCTGAAAAAAAAAAAAATCACTCTTGAGAAATTTGAATGAACAGAGACAGCTATCATTACAAATAGCCTTTTTGTTAACTTCTTGTTCTTCTTAATGTATTTGTGCTCACAAATGCCCTCCTCCACTTTTCCTGCTCTGTTACTCCACTGATCTTCTGCCTTTCCAGATCTATTCAGCATTTAATCCTCCAAGACCTGCCCATGGGAATTAATAACACTCAACCCGCCCCAAAGTTACCTGATGCTCCTTATGCCCCTGGGATATGTCACACAAAAGATGCAAAGCTACATAAGCCGTCAGCAATCTTTTCCTGGCAGAAGGATATGGTAGATAACCTAATACAGCAATAGGACACAGTCAGAGGTCACTGTAACACAAGTGACGTCTTCTGAGAAGTGACTTCAGCCATCTGAGGAACACGCTGATAGTCAATATATGGGCTGTGCCTGAAAAAGCAAAGTGCTGTTGGGCATTTACATCAGATTTTATTCCAGTGTTTTGGCAACGTGTTCCTTCTTTCTTAATAGTAGCTCAGGACAGTATAAGTTAACAAGGGAATCAACTGGTTTTTGCTGTTTTTTCTACACTTATTCATTCATCTGATTTTTTCCCTTACCTTATTTTTTTACAAATCAGGGATCCTCCCAGGCTTTTTCTTTCCCTCTACAGATAAGTGCTGTTTCAGAAATTCTACTTGATCTATACACTGCTTTCAACACTAACACACTTTAAAACGTGAATCAGACTTTTGATTGAATTTTTATGATAAAAATACAAATTAAAAAAAAAAAGTCTCTTTGAAAGGAAAACAAGACTCTAGGGACTAATAAAAAGTGGCTTCTGTAAGTCACTGGATGATTGATTAAAATAAGGAAGGAGGGGAAATAGTGTATTAGTCAATTATAGACTGACTGTGAGCCTCCAACATGACATCTTGTGAGAAGGTAATCATAGTCCTACAAAACACCGAGCAAGTCATTTCTAGAAAAAAGAGCAATACTAATGCCACTCGCAAGATATCATTGAAAAGATAGAATACAATGGTTTTCATCTCTTTTCAAACAAGAGAGTTTCCAACTGGAAAGTTGCAGAGAAATTAAAAGCTGAAAAAAAGACAGAATACAATCTGACTATGAATCATTCAGTCTGAAAATTAGATTTCTAACTGTAACAGCAGAATGAACCTTTCACCTGGAGGACTGGGAGCAAGAAATAAAACAGGTAACAGGATGGAGTTATCTAAAGAATGATATGGATATTGTGTTTATGTCCACACCGATAAATTAAAGGAAGGCAGGCACTGATCCTGAAAGCCAAGTGGCACAAACTGGCTACTTTCCATGCTTAGGCTTAATCCCTTCCTGATCAGCTTCATGTTGGAAAAAACTAGTTGGACTGGTACAAACAAAGGCAGGGAGACAGCTAAGAGTTGCCCTTTAGAGATGGTAGAGATGTATTTTACTAGAGTCCATCATTTAGTGTTCCTCCTTGCCTTAAAATGTATCTCTCTAACCACAATTTCCCATACCCCAAAAGGGAAATGCTAGTTCACTTTTCCTCTTCTGAACTTGAATTTCCAGCACTGGAGCTGTTTCATATGCTTTACAGAAGCACCAGATCCTTTGTAAAGACACTGAGCACAGTGACTGGGTTTCTGATGATGACAGATCTGTTCTGGTTGGTACTTCAAACTGTGTGTGTCAGTGGGAAGATGGGGGCAGTGTGTGATGGGGAGGGTAAAAGCTGACCAGACGTAAAGGATGGAGTGAAATTGCACACAGAACCACCAGCTCTGCTCTTCAGCCTAACCTCCCTCTGCTCATGCAAAGACAAACTCGCTTTTCAAAGCTGAACTCCTTGGAAAATTCCTGCTTCTCTTTAAAAGGAGAATGATGTAGAGAAGCAACAGGAACAGATGAAAGGAATGCGCCAGCTTGAATTGCTGAGCTGCACTGCAGCTTAAAGGGGTTCTTAAATATGTCATCCTCCCCTATTACTTTTCAAAATATCACTCAAAATAATGAGCGTAGAAGAATCTTTTCTGAGGATTAGGGTCTCCTGGTGCCTGGTGCTGCACAAACACGTTGAGAGACGTAGCTGGCCTCTGCACAGGCATATGGCTACAGCAAAGTGGAAAGGTTTCTCATTGCAGTGCAGTAAGTTATACTCAACACATAATACAAATTATGTTTGTCACTTGAAAGGGAAAAAGAGAGTAACAGTTTCAGTTCTGTCTTTGTCACTCAAAAATATCGACAGCTTTAATGCTTTTTATTATCTTTAAGCAGTCATGCTGAAATTAAATGCCAAAATAAACGATGTATTTACCAGCTGATGTGGAGTTCTGAAACATGCTAGTTGCTTTGTGGGAGGAGAGAGGATTTCGTCCTCAGGGAAAGGAGATTTGCTGTGCTCCAGAAGTGGCTCTGTAGCACATCCTTCTCTGCCTAAACAATGTGACTCATCTGCTCTCAGTCTGGAGCTCTGCAAATTATGGTATTGTAAAAACATGCAAAGTTCACACCAAGTTCACAGAGCTACAAAAATAAGCTGTTGCCTGAGCAATGGATGATCCAGCAACCAGAGCTCTGTGCTGGAATCCAGCAGTCCTGGATCTTGAATATGCTACTGAATTTTTGAGTGACTTAGGAGATATGCATTACCTCTTAAATCTCTTTTCCTTCCCTGCCCTTGTCTTGTTAAACTCCCCCTTTGCACTGTCTCAAAGCTGAACTCTGTGCTAGCTATCAATACTGATAATCATTTTTCCAAACTCATCACCTCTTTAAATGCTTTCTTCTCTTTGGCCATGACAGATCCTAACTTGGCCTGTTCAGATCCATTCTAGATGCTGTCATAAGATCATTTTTGCAGCTCATCAATTTGACCATATCATCCTTCTCTCCATGCTCCCAGCATGGGCTTTCACTTCCCTGCTGCATCTAATAGAGGCTTGTCTTCGCTGTCAAAGCTCTCTGCATGCTGTCCTTGGTCATTATCTCCAATTCAGTGACAGAGGGAGATTCTCCTGAGTGGCCAATGCCAAACATTTAGGTAACCCTTTAGTGTCTCACACTGCATCTAATGACAGGGAGAAAGTTTCCTTGAACCCTGCAGACTAACTCACTTTTCTCAGTTAAACTCTCTAAAAAAATTTGCTTCTCCCACTATCTATTAAAAAAAAATAATCCTAGGTTTGGCTGCTTGTATGCTGGTTTTACCGCCGAGCCAACATCAGCTCCTTGTTTCATTTTATTCCCCATCTACCTGCTTGTCTCTCTTTGTTTTCCCAGGCTTTTCACCTCAATTGTAAGGTGTTTGGAGCGGAGACAGCCTTCTGATCTGTGCTTGTATTGTGCTCTTCTGATTCATGTGTCAGGCTCCCTGGGTGCTATGGCAATACGAGCAGTAAAGCACTGAATGACAACTTGGTTTAAGCATCACAGGAGAAGAACAAGGGGAGAGTGAGAGCTGAGAAATTCAGGAATAGTCTACAGGTGTGTTTCCCTTCATAAGCCCATTCGGTATGGAACTGATTTAACTAAAGAACAAAGCATCAACAGGTCACGACAGTTTAGAGTAAGAGCTTGAACTTTTTTCTGGACTCTGACACCTCCTGGTGGCCAGTTTCTGAGGAACTTCAACCTTTTCCAGTCCTTCCAGATGTGCTTGCACAGCTGGCACAATGCAGTGGGGAGTTAGGCTCATACTGTGACATATTACCAGTCACTTCTATTTTAAGCACATTACACTTGATTTCAGGATGTCTAGTCCAAAGCTTGATATTTAAAAAGTACCCAGAAATGCTGCCAAATAAACAGAAATCTTACTTAGTGGAAACAAGGCGAAAGCTTATGTGGTGAATGTGCTGGACTGGGTTCAGAAATTAATCCAAATAATCCTGAGGCATTGGGTTCTTTTTCTCCTTTGCCACAGACCTTCTGCGACCACGAGTGAATTACTCACTATGTGGCTGCGAGAAAATCAGAAATGTTCCTACAGATCTCCATGGAGCCTGACTAGTAGTTCTAGTGGTCACTGCTCTATGTGCTGTGAATTACACCATTTTCATAGGGACAGTCACTTTTGCGTATTTGCCCAGCTCAGCAACTGACCATACACGGAAGTGTATACTGCTGAAAATGCTGTTCTTGCACCTACTAGAAAAAGTTCAGTAGGAAGCATAGAAATGGATTCTGAATGAAGATCTTAGCCTACTTCTGCATGACTTCTGCCTGGCAGTATTCCTTATTCATGCAATGCTCTTGCTGACGGTGTATCTATACCCTTTGGTAAGGTTTTCTGTCCCGCAAAACTTCTGAGGCTGAGCCCTGATTTTTCAGCAGACCAAAGACTTCCTAAAAATGTACTTAAAAGGAGTCATAGGGGATAAAGTACTTGGATTACTACTAGTGCAACAGTGTCACTGGAAGCTTTGCAAATTACTGTGTTGAAATGTGCGAACACACACCTGATTCCCTCTAACCGTTTTGATAAGCTTTATGTAGCCCAAAAGAACTGTGCTATAAACCTTCTGTTCAGTACTTCCTGGTGACATCAATACTCTTTTGAATCAAAATTAAATTATGCACTTATTGGAAGTTAATATCCCTGAAATTAACTTCAAAAGTTAATTTAGTATACATGATATTTCAAACAGCCATAGTAGTGTCATTCTAAAAAAACCCACCCACAAGTCTATGACCGCAATGCTTCTTTTCAGCTTCTGGTTAGTAAAACCTTGATTAGGAGGATTCAGCTACTATGTCCAGAAAGGTAAATTGAAAAGAGGTATAATCAGTTTATTAAAGCTTGCATTCCCTTCCAATTGTCTGATAAATTGACAGCATGGAAACCTTCTGCTCTTTTTCCAAAATGAAACAAGAACAGCCATAGACAAGGACTGCCCGTTATCTGTAGTGTATCATTTAAGCACAACCACGTTCATTTTTTACAATAATTAAATTTCTTAAATCTATAATTTTCTCCAGAGTTACTGTACAACCTTCCTAAAGCAGAATTCTCTGCTTTTGATCAGTAAGAGAAGAGGAGTGATAGAGAGACTGCCAAGGAACCGTAACTGCCTACATGTCACTTTGTAGATTTATTCTCTCCAAATATTTTTTGAAACTATTTTCAAAGTGGAGTCAGAAAGACTGCAACCTCCTAGACCTTGTTGCTGTTATAAAACCAACAGCACAAACAACAAGGTGTCTTTCACTAGCATTAGTAAATGAGAAATCAACACCTACGTACCAGTTGTACCTTCGAAAATCTCTCCAAATATCTCTACTTCATTGATTCAACTGTGCAGTAAGTTCTGGGGCAGTTAGGAGGGCTTACTGTGGTCCTCACTACTGGTATTTTACAATACGCTAGAGGAGGAATAAGAGAAGAGGACTTTGCTCTAACAGACAGTGCTTCTTTCATGCCTCGTAACAGACCTGCTGCAACCAGGTGTCTACTCACAAGGCATCTTCCATGGCTGGAGATACAGCTAGTTCTACCAGCTATCTGTTCCTCGGGAACTCTGCAAGGACAAGTGTTCTCCAGACACCTTTGGGCATTGCAAACCCCCTCAGCAGCACACAGAACCTGGCCTCAGGCCCTACAGTCCTATATTACATACAAATGAAGGACTGTCTATGCTCTCCACATTAAAAAGGACGTGTGCTGATGTTCTTCCAAGGATTCACTGTTGCTCTGTGCCATATATCACTTCATATATCACTTTGTAATTATTACAAAGGAATGCTAAATTTGCCTTGTATTTACTGGAATTAATGGAAATTGTTCATGGAGTAAAAGTCTATAATTATTTCACAGAATCACATGGGATTGGAAGGGACTTCTGGAGATCATCTAGTCCAACCCCCCTGCCAAAGCAGATCCACCTAAAGCAGGTTGACAGGAACGTATCCAGGCAGGTTTTGAATGTCTCCAGAGAAAGAGACTCCACCACCTCTCTGAGCAGCCCATTCCAGTGCTCTGCCACCCTCAAAGTAAAGAAGTTCCTCCTCATGTTTAGGTGGAACTTCTTATATTCAAGTTTTCATTTCCTTTTTCTTCGCATTTCCTTTTTCTTCATATGACCTTACAAGCTTGGCTTTTCAAGACATAGTCCAACTAGTCTTCAATTGTTGTTGAAGACTAGTTGGACTATAGGAAGAGAGTTTTAATACTTCTCATCAGCATTTTTCCACTACTTAAACAAAGCAGCTTTTTAAAAAATATACAACTTCAGTGATCTTTACAGGAGGGGAGATAAACTTGAAAGACCATGAAAAAAATTAATGGATTTATACTTGAATATAGAGTTATAGTTAACCTAGTAACAGTTTAAAAATGACTGGCCAGTTTCACCTGTGATTAAATTGGAGAATCTCACTTTTTTGCCCCTTTTCTTTTTTTTTTTTTCTCTTTTAGACATGATTGTTATTACCAGGCACAAGAGTGAAGAGTGCTCCTCAACTGCTCAGTCTATCATTGGTGAGCTGTGCATTTACAAACATAATTACACTTCCCCACACTGCTATTTCTCACATTAAATCAAGCTTCAAAGCTTCTCCTTCAAGAGACTGCTAATTCCCCTCTCTTTTCAAGTCCTCTCAACTGCTCCCTCATGCTATGTGCTCTTTCACAGTTTCTTCCTCTACACACAGTACGCTTTGCTTCCTTCTCTCTACCTTTCTGTACCATGGCACCTTTCATTCATGCTTAGCTTAACTCTCTTGCTATGCAACCTTCCCACAGTCCCTCCTAAACCTTCCTTTCAAAAAGTGTTTATTTCTCAGGACAAACTACTGTCCTGTCCAAGTCTCCATCAGATTTGTATAAGACATGATTCTCTCTTCATGCTCATCCTGTCCAAGTACTCCAGTTTCCCATCTTGTAAATCTTTTATCTGGGTTCTGTCATAAAATCTTCCAGTCTGAGACCTGGGTGAAATGGCAAATGTCATGAGCAGAGCCAGGATTTCAGCCTTTTTGTGACAGGTTGCTAGAAAGAGCTTCCTCCTGTGTCTATATAATCTACTGAAGAGCAAACACTGTCTGTGTTCTGCTCAGCGCTGTGACTGTGCACAGCCCTCTATAAATCATCACCACTCATCCATACAGCTATCCAACAGCTCTGAGGGAAGAGCACTGCTTTTTCCCTCAGATAAAATAACATAAAAACTCAGTGATCAAATTGAATATTAAGTGGACAATTCAAAGAAGTCATCTTTAAACTCTTATTAAGAAAGTGTGGGCACAAAAAGATAATGGAAGGAAATGGAGCTCTAACACGGGGATTTTTTTTCACGCTACTAAACCTAGGGGGAATTTCTTTTGAAAGAAAAGAAGAATTCTGTTTCCATAGTAACTCAGTGCTAGGGCCCCCTTACACTCCAAATTTAGCAGAATTATATGTGCGGGATTATTCAGCATACTTGTGCACTTGAGGCTATGATGAAACCACTAACCTCATTGCATTTGGGATGTCAGGTTGAATTTGAACCAGGACTGACAATATTTCGAGCGAGTCCAAGTATAACCCTAAAAAGTAACATCATGCCTTAAAGACAAGGGCAAAATTATAGGTGATAACAGGGCATAAACTACCAACTTGATAATGACTTGAAATACCAAAAACTTCTACAAAATGGCTTAGCAACTAAAAATGAATTATTTTTATCCCAGTCCTGACATTAATTTACTTACTTCTATGAAAAGTACATCAGTGATGGTTCTTTCCCCTGTACTGCATAGATTGGCAGTACAGAGGAGCTGTTCTGCCTTTATTCAGAAGAGAGTTCACGTAACCTGTCCACAGTGAGACATTTTACTGCAATTTTTTGAGCAGTTGTAAGTGACACACAAGGACAATATATTTTGAGTCTGCAGAGAAATCTCTGCACCTTACCCAGCAGGGCTTTACTTGTGCTTTTGAAATGGTTAAAAAACAAACAGCCCAACAAATAAAAGCACCACCTGCTTAACCAATGCATTTACAGTCCTTAAACACAAATGGTGGAGGGTATGTGTCAGTTCTGTAATCAGGCAATAGGTGTTCAGGGGAGGCCAAGTGAAGTTCAGGTGACAAGAAAATGAAGGTAAGAACAGAGGTACCTGAATGAGGATGAGGGTCACTAGAAAGGTGGAAAGTGCTGGTGCAGAGTTTTAATGTCAAGTCCTCAAAGCACTGCTTGAGCTTGGTAATGACTATATGAGCTGTAAGCTCAACACGTGTGGCTGGAACAGATAAGTGGAGTCTTTCCCTGCTCTCAGCAGTACTCAGCAGCATTTTAACCACATTACATCCAGCTCTGTGGTGTTAACGGCAATGAAATATTGGAAAAAAAGTGTTGCCAATTTTCCCACCGTGTCAGATATTTAGGAAACCACCAGCAAACTGAGACTTTTAAGTGTGATGTGTCAAATACCTTTTTGCACTAGAGGAAGAAGTACTTTGCAGCAGATGTCTTCCTTGGGTTGTTGGATTTTTACCTCACCTATACAATTTCAGGATCAAATCTGTAAAATTTTAGCTTTGTATCACTTTGTTCTATGCTATTATGTTTTGTCCTACACTCCACACTTTGTCCTATGCTACCATGCTTTATCTCTGCTCCAAAGCTGATGAGGGAGAAAATGAACATCCTAATCTTGAACATCAAATGAGCAAATCCTGACTTTTGAGCTAAAGCAAAAAGTTATACATTAGTTATTAATGTAATTATTAATGTACTCGCTCACAGACGAGTTCAGCTCCGATGTAGGGGGGAAGACTTCTAGATCTGTATAGGTAGGAGGAAATGACATACAATAAGCCAAAGTATTAATACAGACTGCAGCTAATTCAAAGTTACAGTTTTGTGTGTGTTTATAGTATGCCAATAAAGTGAGACCACCTACTTATACTAGCAAGCTCTATCCTTGCTTCAGTATCAACATTTCAATGGCTTTTTGCAGGAAATAAAAGGAAAGTAAACACATTTCATCTGATCATCTTTCAAGTGATTCCTAAAAAACCTGAAAAGACAACTAAACAACAAATTAAAGCTCCTTTTAACATTTTCACCTTCGTCAGAAAGAGAAATTAAGGTACTCAAACATCAGTCTCTTGGGAAACTGCTGAAGCTGCAGAGAAAACTAATTGGCTGGCTCTAATTTGCATCTAACTATTAAATATTAATAAGGTTAATTTTTTGTGAGGTTTAACCAGGAGTGACTACATAGCAACTATCTAAATGCTTTGTCCAGAAACAAGGTGCAATGTAAAATGCTGTGTCCAGCGAAGCACTGGTACAACCTCTTGTAATTCTAGTCTGTCAGGTCCAGCAAAGTCCATAAGGAGACAGAGGGGAAAAGGATAGAAACTCCCTCTTTATCTGCCTCCTACCCTCCCAACAGCAGCTCTGAGTTCATTGACCCACTCAGAGCAATGTGAGCAGTGTTGGCACTGTAGCCCGGTGGTGATGTTAATAATTCCTCCATGCCCAAACCATTCCAGGGTGGCCTTTCTGCGTAATTCCCATCACAGCTTGGAAGACAGCGACAGGGGGTTCAATGCAGAGACAGTGGGCCAGTTGCCTGGGTGCCTGGGAGCTTGTCCTGCTCTTGGCACAGAACTTGCAGAGAGAGGCTCCAAGCCTAATTATTCCCCTTCATGTAGATGTTTTGCCTCTCCTTACAGAGCAGAATGAAAGAGATGCGTCTTGGCACTTGTTGAGTCTTTTTAAGGGTCAACAATCCAGTCTAGTGTGCAAAGTGTTTTGCAGGTTACATACGATGTGTACCTTGACTGCTCAATTAGTCCAAAAGTAGCATTTCCACAGCAAAGCCACACCATTTTACTGGCCCATATAAGTTCAAGAAGGCTTTTTGTACCAGGAGGGAAGACATTTCTACTGAAGCACATCAGTCACAGGAGGACTTAGAGCATCAGCAGCATCAGCAGATGAGCACAGGCTGGAGACTACTTCTGTACTCCAGCCGGCATGCTTACAACAAACGTGTGCTTTCCAGCTAACTCAGGCTTAAAAATGTCTAAAAAAGGATTTACATCTTAAGTCCAGGCTAATTGTGCCATGAAAAGCATCCCTTAAAGGCAATCAATAGAAGGATTGAGTCTGATAACATAGGCTAATCTGTTTTTATTTCTCTCCTTTCCACCAAGGGTAACCAGGCAGCAGATGCAGGGAAGTTCCAGAAACCCCACAGTGCTCCACGTTCCGCTTCCTCACAGAGGGTCATTCACATGAAAACGATGACTTCCAAGCATCATATGTTGAGGCAGATGCCACCACGCTATCAGGCTGCCTCTCCAAGACTACCAAGATCCACGTGGATAAAAGGGGGGTCTACATCAGCAGCAGCTTCAGGCAGCCGAGCATGAGACAGCCTGTCACTGCTGAGTAGCTTGTGCGAAACCAAACAAGTATTATTAACCATAAGAACTGTTTCCAAAGGTGTCCAATGAAAGCTTTTAACAGTGCATGCTTTTCCTTTTCCATGTAGTTCTGTCATCTGAATTGATGATAGAGTAGCAAGTAAGTGACCCAATAAATCGGACAGGCGTCTGCACAGCCAATTTAAGGAAAATCTTGTATTATTGCCAGAGAGAAAACAGCAATGCAGAGTTTTCTTCAACCTTCCTTCAACTAGAGTAAAACCCAGGGGTTTTACAGTGTTAAAGCCATTGGAATTTTGGTTGATAGGTGACAGTCTCTTCCTGACAGTGTTCTTGTGTCTAAAAACCAGCATAAATTAACATGCAATTTTAAAAGGCTTGGTTTTTAACATAAAAGAAAACAAAAACATAAAAATGACTCGGGCATTTGAAGAGCAAGGTCAAAAGATACCTGATAAAATACATTTTTCTTTCCATCCAATCTTGCCCCAGAGCATATGAACAAGTCTCATTGTCCTCTACGGCTTCCTGAGGAGGAGAGGTGCTGATCTCTTCTCCCTGGGATGCAGTGATAAGATGCATGTGGATGGTTCAAAGCTGGGCCAGGGCAGGTTTAGACTGGACAGGAGAAACGATTTCTTTATCAAGAGCGTGGTCAAACACTGGAACAGGCTTCCTAGAACAGTGGTCAATGCCCCAAACCTGTCAATGTTTAAGAGGCACTTGGACAATGTCCTTAACAACGTGCCTTACCTTTTGGTCAGCCCTGAATTGGTCAGGCAGTTGGACTAGATGATTGCATGCAAAAGCTCCTGGTAAGTATGTAACCAGCATCCAGTGAGAGTAGTATATTTCTGTTTGGGAGTCTCTTGACAGAAGCAGAGAGACATGCATTGAGCATCAACTGTGCACAGTGACTCTGGTGCTTCTAAGAAGGATCAGACCTACTGCTCCTGTGTAGACCATCTGTGCATCTGTGAGTCCATGCTGACAAAAGACAGACAAATGTGTGTTTCAAATAATTTGCCTTTCTAGGATTTTCATGAGTGGCTGCATATATTTAATTGTCCAGATTTTTCTTTTTGAGAACAATTATTGAGTGTATATTCATCTGTAACATAGAGAGAATCAGCTATTAATAGTGGCTCTGAAAAGGAGCACATTTCAACAGAAGAACCACATTGAACATTGTACAGATTTACTTTTTGCTTTGTAATACTTGTGAGAGGCCAGCAAAGCCAAAGAGTGTGGTCAAAGGTTATTGGTATTACTGTGAGATTAGTTTACCCTGCAGTTTTTTAATAACACTGGGGGAAATCTCATCCATAAGATATCACAGCTTCTGTAATGGAGAAAAATCAAGAATTTTCTTTGTAAATCAGCTAAACAGAGCATCAGAACTCCTCTGTGAAACTGAACACAGTAAAATAGCTAAACATGCCGGGAAGAAGCCTATATTCCACGTATTCTCCCTAGCTCATGAACAAAGATCTAGGAATCTGCAGAATTTGTTATCCAGGCTTAATTTAGTCTACAGTGCCTGCTCTGTTTTAAACTTTGCTTCATAATGGCCCTTTAAGGCCAAGTAGTTTGTAAGGCCATTTACTCCTTGGATGTGTTGAAGGAAGGCAGATAAGAAAGGAAAAAGAAACTCAAGCAGTTTCTCAAGGGGACAGTTGATATTTCCAATAAGAAAGGCATCAGAAACCATAAAAGACCCTGTCTCAAGAGCTTTTTTCTGATGGGGCAAAACGTTTCTACAGCATAGCTGGCTCAAAGATTGGGATTTTATACATCCTTGAGACTGAATGACTAAATAAGAGCTGGGGAGATTCATCCTGCATGGAGAGAAATCACTTGTAAAAAGATGTAGCTTTGAGAAGCGAGGAAGGACACACTCTGGGAAGGATGGACAAAGACACCTTCCCTGTTGAGCTACCTCTTTCTCTGAAGATCCCCTCCACATATATAATGACCACATCCCTCACAGCTACAGGACCTGGAGACCTCACCCACCATGGGGAAAAGAAGGAAAAGGCTAACACAGGTAAGAAGGCACCCATCATCCCCTTGTTGGCATGTAGATGCAGTGCAGCAAGTGAAGAAAACAACTCCAGCATCTGGAGTGGCTGGAAAACCATGACAACACATTGGATGCATCTAGAAATGAAACTTGGAAAGCTACAAGCAAGAATCATAGGCAAAGAAGAGTGTCAGATGAATTGGTACTTTGTAAACTATGACTATAAGGTTTGCCCTGTTTCATTGGATACTGTGAAAGCTAATGTAGACTAGGTCCATAGAGCTATTGTATGGCAAGATACAGGAAATCCACTGACAAAAGGACTATAGATACCTTATTAGGCAAAAGAGAAGGGGGATGTGCTTTGATTTCACAAAAATGACTACCAGTTTTGCACATATTTGGTCAGAGAAAACTCAAAAAGGATGTAGTTATTGATGTTATAAATAATAAAAGAAGCTGGGTCCAGTCCAAGTCCTGGGACTAAAGAAGCAGTACATGCTTTGAATTGTGATGACCTAATTAAGGAATTACGTACGTAATGCTTAGCACAGTGATGTTATGATGTATAAATTGCTTCACAAGTGTATTGAAGAACACTGGTGACATTGTCTGTCAGTTACTAGGCCAAAGCTATTCACATAAAGTTAAATAAGTCCTATGATAATGCCAGTGTACTCTCCCTAGCTACTGGGGTAGAAGAACTTAGTCAGGACACAACATCAAGAAGAAGAAATGTAGAGCCCCAAGCTTGAGAGAAAAAACAATGCTTGGTCAAGGGAGAACATGGCAAGAAACAGAGAGGCTCAAGAATGGCTATGTAACCCAGAATAGGAAAGGACCTCGTGAATCTAACTATAGGATACATGCTTAAGCAGAACAGATATATTTTCCCAGTCCTCTGCTAACATTAACTGTGCTATACTCCTGAGAAATTAGCAAGTACAGCTTTCCACTGTAAGCAGAGAAATTAAATTACTTCCCAAGGCAAATGTCTGACAATAGAGCAGGGATTCAGGAAACTCCTGGCTTTATGTCCTGTGATCATTTCAACTAATTATTCACTGTTTTATGCAATTACTGCAGAGAGCAAAAAGAAAAAGTCTCAGCATTCAGTTAAATTTTGTTTAAAATGCGATATCCACTTAAAAAAACAATTAAGTGCAATAGAAAGCACGAATCTCTGGGAAATACAGGAGGAAAAGAGATCAATATTTGGCATCACCAATTCTATAGATATTACATCAAGAAAAATGATTTTGAAATGGAACTGATAGCCACATTTTTTTCTTGTCTGGTCAACACCCAAGTCTCAATTCTTTGTACACTTAAGTAATAAAGTGATGAGCATTGCATACTACATAGGCAGCCAGAGCATCTTTCAATACACTTGAATGCCAATCTTTCACTCCGGAGAAGCATGTTCTTACATTTAAAACTACTACTCTTCTAGTTCATTTGGAAACTGAGGTGCCTTTGTGGTTACTAAATTACTGTGGGACAGACTTAGTCAGACATCTTGTTGAGAGCTTAATGGCTGAATAGAAAAAGTTGAGCAAAGAGCTAGGCATGGAAATTGCTCCTTGGTCTTCTTTAGTTTTATGCAGTTACAGTGGGGAATCTCATTTTACTCTATACCAGGATGAAACTATTAGAGATGAAGTCATTATTTCTTCTCTGTTCCTACATATCATACTGCAAAGTGGGGAGTTGTTACGATTTATTTGATTATCTCCCAAGCAGAACTGGAGAACGGGAATGTTCAGCATAGCCTTACTCCATAAACAAAAATTCGTGCTGCTGATTGACCTTCTCTCCCCATTTCCATACCATAAAGCCATATCTGCATTTAAAATCAAATCAAATAATGTTATTCTTCCAAAATCTGATTACGAATAAAAAAAAAGCAAACTAACAAAATCTGCATGGTTACTAACAACAGCTGGCAAAATGTAGCCTTAAAACATTCAGAGGACTAAGATAGGTCAGTTTGTAAAGGAGGGGGAAAAATTAAGTCAGTCTTGTAAACATCCAGTATACATCATATTCATCAGCCTTTCCAGACTCTTAACAGATAGCTATGAAGCAAAAATAATCCTAAAAGAGATGACACATGAATTCACATAAATGTTAACTGTGCAGAGAATTACTCTTTCATAACCTTCAAAAATATTGATGCTTAAAAGTAATGTTAAGAAATTCTCATTTTTACAAATTTAGTAAAGCATGGGGTTTTTTTGAGAAAAAATTATTGTAGGTGCTTTAAGAGATCTAAAAGAGAAATCATTATATAGAGTTTATTTATGGCATACTAAAAACTCCAGTTTTTAACCAAAGCTCAAAATAACAGAAGCACAAGAAGAAGAAACTTCTGTTCTGTTTACCAAAGAAATCGAATGTACCCAAAGGAAGGCTGGAGCTGGACGTACGTGCCCCCTCCTGTTACATTCCCTGCAGTGCTGGCACGCTCCCCCCATCACCCCTGCAATGTTTCTGTGCCCTGGAAGAATACCCGTGTCTGGGCATTGTACAAAGCCTGGGGAATAAATACATCGGACTAATTCATCTCCAAATGGTCATTGATTAAGCATCTGCACAAAACACTGACTGATTTAAAAGTGATGAGCAGTCACAGACAGGAACATTCTATCGCCTTGTTTTGTCGGTTTTAAGAAATACTCCTGCAATACATTTTTGTGCACAGCTGCTATTGGAAAGACAAATTGAAGGAGAACTGTTTTGCCCCAAAAGCTACCTGTACCCGCCAGTGGTATATCACACAACAAGCAAATAAGGTGCTGTGATACAGCTGCAGAAAAGGTGCTTACATGTAACCAGCGAGCCCGCGAGAATAGAAAATACACAAGGGTACCATGAGAACACAACCCAGCTAACATCAGAATTTTTTTTTCCTCAAGATATCAAATTGTAGAGATCAGTTAAGTAAAGTTGGAACTGTGTTTCTGTGCCTACACTTGCAATATTCCCAGGGAGATACAAAACAAGTGTCTTCAAGCAATCTATATTTGCCCATATCGAAGTCATTTTACAGTCCTGAGCCCACTAAGAAGAAGATGACAGAAATAAACAGAGAAAACATCTAAAAGAAAAAGAAAAAATATTATTTTTGAGGACATAAAGAAACACTGAAAATCCTTAGGGACATGTGTTTATTTCTGTTTAAACTCCAAAAACATTACTATAGAATAGATTTTGCCCCACTAAGCGCGACGGGTGACAGTGTTGTACCAAAGTATAGATATTTAGTCATCCTTATGGTCTGTAAAATGAGAATCTAAACCCTGTCTCCGGTTTACATATCTTAACACCACTGTGCACACAGAGACAGAGAAAATTCCAGAGGCTGCAACCAGAGTCTGCAATTAGTTTCATTACCACTTGGAGAGCAATCGGAGGTATGGGGCACAGAGACTCTTTTGTGTATTCAGCACAACGAGGCTGAGCCAGACACAATTTGGTGCAAGCTCTTTCAGTACTGATTGCTAAATTCCCCCTACACAAAAGATTAATTCTTGAAAGTGGAAGAATGGCTGGACTCTTGCTTTTCGGGGGTGACTTGAGTGACAAGGAAAGTGGCTGCTGAAGGTGACATTCCCTTGAAAAGTGAATGAGCCTCACCCTTTAATAGCAGAGAAAAAAAACATGGTATGCTGCTTATTTTGCTTTCCCAACATGAGGGAGTATTTGATCTTATCGGCTTCCCAGAGACAACGCCAGGCATCTTATTGGCCTCAGCTCTCAAAAGAGATGAAAACATCTCTGTGCTCCTGCACGGTGTCCCATGTCACCACATAAGCTCAGCATCTTTGAGTGGCTCAGTCTTTCCGCAACAGGAAATATGCTAAGAAGCATTATCAACAGGAAAGAGGATCACAAGCTTTAAAGCATGATTAAACAGGATAACAATTCCTCAAAGATACTAGATTACATGAATATTCATCAGTGATTACGCCCAGTGTAAACTCAGATTCACATAAATTATAATGAAAAGGAGCCTAGCCAGTGACTGCTTTTTCTTGAGACAGAAAATCAACCATGCTTACAAAAAGGAAACTCAAAATAGAGCAAAAGGGTAAAGAGAAGTGAGGAGTAAAAGCAGGAAACCCCCGTGAGTTAAAAGCAGGATGCACGTGGCAACCCGGGCAGATCTACTGGGCATGATCTATGGTCACATTAAGTTTTCAAAATTGAAGCAAACCATGACAAGCATGATGACCAACACAAGGTCATTACTCAAAAAAATAACTTCTTCAGCAACAGTTTTCACCAAGGTGGTTTATAGAATTCACTTTTCTCTGTTTTCTTTACTACTACGCCCCAAAAAAGACTGTGTCTCCTTTCAGATATTTGTCTGTACTTCCCTGATCTTTCACAGTTCATGAAACATTGCTGCAATGTAAAATCTTATTCTTTTTTGTTGTTCTTTAATTGCCATGCAATCCCAATATAATTCATTATCCTGCTGAATATAATTTTTATTTTATTTTCAAAATATTCCAGGGTTCTAAAGTGGGGGAAAGGAAAGCAAATGATTAATGACTCCCGCAAGCTCACATTACTTAGGCATAATTTAAATTCAGCATTGCAGTCATGAACCCCAGGCTTATATTCTTGGTTCAAGCAGTTGTTTGCTCTATGACTTTAGGGAAGTGAAAGCTACCACTCCACTTTCTCTATTTGTGAAACAGATATTTCCTTTACCCCTTTATTTTATCCCTGGAGGTTTGAAAGGACTCACCATTCAGCATCAAACTTTGCTGTAATTACTCACGCTGTACTTTGACTTCCAAAGCAATCAGCAACCTAGTAATGAGGACATCTGGTTGAGATTCAGATTTTGAAGGTATACAGAACAGGTGCTTGGAGCTACAGCAGATACATGTGTGTGATTGTTGACCTACACACATTTAATGTGCACAGTTGTGAGTTGGTGTAAGTAGACTCTTCACATAGACTTTGAGGCAGGACAATTAAGTGGAGGCAGAGTCATAGAGTTCAGCCTAGGCATTTATTGAATAGACTGTACAGACTGTAAAAAGCATTCATCATCTTGGTTACTTTTTATATTTTGGTGTTCAGTGCTTGAATTTTATTCTTCATATAGATTTTCACTATAATACTCTTTTGGTGTCATAGAAACAGATTTATATTTGCTGATACATTTTAAGAAATGGCTTTAAAGTGCACAGACAGATTCAAGGGAAAAGGGCACAACAGTTCTGACTTGTAAATTTTTGTGTTCTAATGGTTAGAAGAAATGAGTTATCTCCAATCATATTTGAAGTGCAATCCACTAAGCTGTTATTGCGGATACTGTGGATTTTACATTGACAAAATACTGTGTAGAAATAGTTCCACTCGGAGACAAAGAGAACTCATGTAGAAATTAAAGTCTTTTTGGGAATGAATATTGTAACTGCAACATTACTCATTTACATTGCTCCGCTGAGCTCCATTGGCAAATTCCTGCAATAAACTTACAGTAGCTGATGTCGATAGGTTTTGAGTATATTGAGACTGTTACATGTGTAGTTTTCTCCTTATAAATAAAACTAGTTCACATTTATAGTAAATGTACAACTATAGCACATACATTGATTGATTTTGTTTATCTCTCCAAATGCAGATGTACTGCATGATTTTTTAAAGCTTGCCATAACTGCTGGGAGAGTGACCATTTCATTGGGCAGAGACACTATTTCTACATAATTACATCAAAATGTCTTTTATTGCATCACAAGATTTGTTGATGACTCTGTGCCACTGCTGCTCAGAGTTCTCATGCAGAGATGTTGCACCATGGCAAGTAAAACTGCAAAGCAACGCCAGGCCATCATTATTACTGCCTCGTCATTTCACTAATTTAATTTCCTTCAGTAGTCCCCCTCTTTCTTCTTACCAGATAACAGAAAGGGGGAATAGCATTTCTTTGTCCCTCTCCTGACTGCAGGAGGGAATGTCTTCAGGAGATCTGCTCTTAGTCCCTAATCATTTCCCCTAACAATTGCAATTTATCACAGCGGCATAAATTTGCAAGCACCACAGGGGGTGGGATGCTATGCCTGTGCTCTCTTCCTGAACTCAAATTCAAAGGGAGCTGCAAGAAAACACAGGTAGGGTGAGAAAGCTATAGATGAGAGGGTGATACCCCTCTACATGAGATGAGAGTCACAAGTAACCCCAAGGTCCTACTGAATTCTGTAGGACTTCTGCATTCAAACACAAACGCCCTCACAGCCTTGGGCCTGTCCGTTTGAGCACGGTGAAACCACTCTAGATCAAGTTCAAGGCAGATTGGCTATGAGGAAGAGGACAAGGACAGGAAGCCAGTAGCTGCTCCACACACATGGTTAGGTCTGGAGTGGCCGTGCAGTTGAGCAGCCGTTCCCCTCTCTTCCCCCCTACATCAGAGCTGAACTCGTCTATGAGCGAGACTAATAAATTCGAAGGAGTGACAGTAATTCACTACAGTGGGTCAAGCTTTGTTTTCATTTAAACCCATGGCACCTCTGTAAATTTGATGAACTTCCAAGGCCTTCCCTGAGAGCAAAATCACATCCAGTACACGTCTTCTAATGGCCTCCTCACAGCTCTAATTTCTGCACTATTGTATGAGCAGTGCACTGTTATTTGTATGTGAATAACAGAAACAATCAGGAATGGTTTGCAGTGTCAGTAAGTGTGTAGAAAATGAATATGGACCTTTAATCTCTACCAGATCCTACCCCTTAAGTGTAAAATTAGGAGGTCTAAGAAGCTGAATCCATTGCTGGAATAGCCTTATGAATATTTGTCTCATGATGAGTGTTATTTAGACCAAAAAGCACTACCGAAAATAGTTTCAGAACAAGGTGTTGCAATCTAACTTCCAATAGCTCTCATTGCTACAAAGAGGTAGTGAAAGGTAAAAAGCATGAGAAAGAGGTAATTGTAAGGCAACTTTCAATCCAAGTATGCTTTAAAAGGAGGAGGTCTGCCCAGAGCCAAAAATTCAGCAGCAACTTATAGCAACCAGATTTTCAGTCCACTGACTTAAAAGCTACCCTTGCAAACCCTCTCAGAGAGATTCAGTCACAAACAAGTAACCTAATAGCATTTTCTTAGGAAAGAGGCAAGACTGACTGAAAGCATCAAGAACACTGAAAGAACAAAGATCTAACTGAACAGACACATTGGGACTTTGACTTCCCCAGATATCACTCTTCCAGAGTCAAAGATGCCCAAATCCTGCCAAGATGGAATACTTGCAGCTTGCATCCTAGTGAAGAAAATACCAGGTATAAACTATATTTGTTTTTTCAAAGTGGTACAATCTCAAAAACCAGTGATGAACACAGTACAAGAACAACCAACCACTCCCAAAAACTATGACCACAGAAGTAGGAAACAAGACGACAACATACACTGTCATGCCCCTCTCCTCCCCATTGAAACATTGCAGATATGAATGGTTTGGAACAAGTGATGACCTATAGACAGCAGCAGATGACGATGCATGAAAAAGCAACTAATTGGAGTACAAATACTTACATTAAGAAGACATCACAATGAGACTGCACAAGAGGAACACCAGTATCCTGATCAAGAGATATAATGGGAGACAATAAGCAGGAATATGTCAATAGAGGGCAGAATTAGAGGGTCACTGAAAGAGAGAATGCAAAGAGATACTTTTTTTCACTCTCAGTATTTACAAGAATTCACCCAAAAAGCATCAACACACTGAACTGATATCACCAATGCAGCAGATTGCAAAGTATTGATGAGACATGAAGGCACCAAAATTCCAGATCACCTAAATAAATTCATCCCGAACCTGAACATCAGTCAACACGCAGCAATCTCAGCTACAAATTAAATGACACAGTTGTTTAGGCTGGAAACTGAATCAAGAAGGATTGTTCTCCCCTACAATAGGTTTTCTTTCAACAGTTTTGCTAAAATAGGAATAGAAAAAAAAACATGATGATGCAAGTGAGGTGTAGGTGATGCTAATACAACAGAAACTGGCAGGAAGAGATCCACAACTGTTATACAGTATGTAGCAACAAGAGAAAAAGCAATATTACACCAGTCTGAATTTAGTCCTAAGGGTTAAAATCAAGGTCTACAATAATAACTGACTTCTCTATCTCTTCTACGATAAGTCTCAGAGATGCATTTGATGACATTGATTGACATGTGATGAAAAATGCCATTAGCACTCACTCAGAAAGTTCTGTTCACCAAGACAGATAAAACCTGATACGATCAAGGCATCTTTAATAAAACCACTCAAACTCAAAACCAAGGGTGTCCCTGAACCTCAGGCTAAATTGCCTTTAATGAAGGAAATTGCCTTTAACAAAGGTGAGAGCTTTTAACAAAAGCTCTCAGCACATTTTGGTAGAGTAAAAGGCTGAATATGGTTAAATTTTATTAAATGTGGCACTACCAGCAATTGCAGCATATATTTATAAAATGGAAAACACAGTCCTTCAGACAGGCAAGAGAAAAAGACATGCCAAAATGCAAGTTTGCCTCCTTCAGAGATTAGTAGTTCAAAAACATAATGATATATTGGAAAGTAAAACAGAACCTATGGCACTGAGCTATGTATTGGTTGTGAAGATGTTGTCTGTGTCCTGCTAGAGAAACAAATGAAAGGCTGACATCGATGTTCTGGTCTGGGAAACTATGCAAGCTGTTCTGTAATGCTAAACCAAGTCCAGTCTGTCATTTTACTCTTTCCAAAGGAGCAAGCCAAAACCAAGGGAAACAGAAGATGACGAAGACTTACGATAAGGTTTTCATTGTGCCTTTTGATTCCATTTAATCACTGGCAATTTTACCACATTTCCTTAAGTGCAGGTGTAAAATCAAATTTAGCTCCAAATTACTAGGTAGCCAGAACCAGTGATTTCACTGAGCATGAGTCATAGCATGCCTTGAACAGGTTATTATTCTTGCATTAAAAAAAGAATCAGCAGTCTTAATTCTTTGTTGCCTTACATCAGGCGTAATTATTTGTACCAGGGTAGAGTGAGGGCCAAGTGCCTTTACCTCCAGCATTAAGGCTTAACATCCATTCGCTGCTGGGTAAACATCTACGCAAGGTTCAGTGCAACAGAAAATTATCTCCAATGACTTCATAGTTGCCAAAGTCAATGATTTGAGTCTTGCCAGCACAAAAACATATATTTCACCTGACAGCTGACTGCACTGGGTCCTAATTCCCTGTAGCCCCACTGTTTCCTTGGTAGTGCAAGGCTCGGCACTCTGCTGGAGGGTCTCCCACACGCTCCTGCCATTAGGGCTCACCTGCCATGCCAACACTCAGTAAGTTGATGCCGGCTGCTCCCATGCTATACTACTCTGTAAAAGTTTGGTGGGGATTGAAAAGCCAAAAGGTTTGAGAAGTCACTCCCCAGCTCATGCCTTCTTGAAGCAGAGAGCTGGGAGACACTGGAAGAAAAGGCATGTTGAGGAGGCAGCCAGACCTTCATGTGTATTTTGTGAACTGGCTGTCCCCTGCAGCAAGAGAGAGAATGACATACACCTATAAATTTAAACCCAAATAAAGAGATGAAGATATTCCTGTTTGCTTACTTTAACAGCTGAGATTAAAAGTCTGAGTAGCTGAGGGCATGGATGCAATAGTGACAGATGTTTCATTTAATTTCACCCTTCTATTTCTCAACACTAACACGCAGATACATCATAGACTTACAGACTGGTTTGGGTTGGAAGGGACCTTAAAGATCATCTAGTTCCAAACCCCCTGCCATGGGCAGGGACACCTCCCACTAGACCAGATTGCTCAAAGCCCCATCCAGCCTGACCTTGAACACCTCCATGGATGGGGCATCCACAGCTTCTCTGGGCAACCTGTTCCAGTGCCCTACCACCCTCACAGTAAAGAATTTGTTCCTAACATCTAATCTAAGCCTATCGTCTTTCAGTTCAAAACCATTACCCCTCATCCTACTGCTATACTCCATGATAAAGAGTCCCTCTCGATCTCTCCAGGGCCTGACTTGCTTGTGAAGTCCTGACAATGTACCGTGGCCATTTAACCTTAGCCTCTGCCATACCATGGGTAGAAAGTCTGAAATGCTTTTACCAAAAGCAGTTGGTCTGTTGGTTTCATTGGCTTTGCAGAAAGCAATTTAACTCTCCAGGCAAGGCTGACAGATTGTCCCTTGAGCAGGGTTTCTGTTTAATGTTCTCACTCACCAGCAGCCTGACATTAAGTTAAGAAGAAGGAGGAACAGGACTGAAAAGTTGTCCAGTCTGCAGTCAACATCCAGCATTTAATACTGAAAGGAGTCAACTCCTACAAGTGCTCGTGCAGGCAGGACACAATTAGTAGAGCCTTGGGGAAGGGAAAAAGAGAAATATGAAACTGCACAGGCAGAAGAACTGCATGGACATCTTGTTTACAAAGTGTGATAGGAAACTCAGGAACAGGTTCAAACAAATTGCCAGACAGCTGGGCTTTTCTCACCACCATGTTAAAGGTAAAAGATAACACAATTTGCAAAATTCCATTTTAAAAATCCATTTTGGTGTCCAAGTTTCACATTCTGCATCTCCTCATTAAGTAATGAGACAGATGGACAACAAATCCTCTGCGTAAATTGTCACTGCTAACACTGACACAAGTTGGGGATCCAGCTCAAACACCGCTGACCTTCCCCAGCTTCTACTAAAGTAATGCTCTGTCTTTTGCGCTGCACATCCAACTTCCCAATACACTAAGCAGTACCCTGAAGCAATATTACGCTATAAAGATTGCATTCCACCACCTCTAAAGTCATCTCCAGGCTGCCAAGCCACCCATCTCTAGAAGTAAATCTATACTTCTTATTCCTTCAACTTGTCTTTTTCCGTGTTTATGAAAGCCATTCATTTCAGCCATTCACCTTCCCTTATTTTATAAAAAGCAGTACAATCCCAGCAAAGGGGAAATCTGATTAGAGCCCAAGAGAAAAAGAGACAGTCTGAAAGACCATGAGAGGAGAAAAGAGAAACAATATGCATTTGCAAACAGCTAATTGTCCCATGAATTGGTGATGCAAAAGGCTGTAGTCAGGCTGATTCCTCTTAGCTCAATGTGTAAGGCCTTGGGACGCTCACTGTTATCAACATATGATCACATTGGACAATTCACAGTACTAGTTAACTATTCAGAATCTTCTGTTTTAATTCCACAAACTTCAAAACCCTCTTCACTGTTTATCCAACCAAAAGGGATTGCTTAACTTTTTCTAAATTAAAAAAAAAAAAAAAGTCTTTTAAAGGAATTCAGTTTTGTTATTTGATAGCTGTGAGTACACAGGCTTGACCATGTGGTAATCCTAGTGTGAAAACCAATCCAAATCCTTCTCTGTCTTCTCCAAGGCTCAGACATGCCCTACCAGTCAGATGAAGGCTTTCCAGATATGCACTGCTCAGTAACACATTCACAGTTCATACAACAGTAAGCCCAAATCCTGCCCCAGAGGTAAACAGACACTTGGTTCAAGATGCTTTGTTCTGGCTGTCAAGCAGAGAAAATCTCTTCAGCTGACAGATAATTGTTCATGTGATGGCAGGGAAGGATCCACAGCAGATATTTTAGAAAAATTATTCTAGGAGAGAAAAAATTGAGATAATTGTGTGTTGTACACTGTCCCCAAACCCCCCATTTTTAAAAGGAAATTAAATTTCTAGGAAGTGTTTCAGCCACCCACAAAGACCTGGAGTACATATATTCATGTAAAAAGGCACATATTCCTGAAACCTTGCTCATGACTTCACATTTGGAGAGGCCAATGCACACTAATTACTCTATCTAAAGTTCAGAGTAATTCTCTCACCTCTTCTACATTGAATGGTAACGTCTGCCTTCATCCTCTGATTTCTGGATAAACCACCAGTATCTTCCACAAGTTTCTAGTCTCCTGTGGTCTGTTCATACATCGATTTACCTCAGGGCTTGCATTTGCTCCTGAACATGACTACTTGGCTATGGCTTGGGTAATAGTGTCCCAGGGCTGTAGAAAGCTTGTTTGCAAGGCAGAGAAATCAGCGGCTTCTCTGAAGTTAAATCCCACATCCAGAGTCACTGTGGATGCCATCGCTCTGAGCTCTGGGCAGCGCATGAGCCCAAGCTTAGACAAGATGAGCAAAGACAGTACAAACATAGATTGTCTAATCTGTGACCTTCAGGGACAGTAGTGTTAATAATAAAATGCCTGCAACCACACTTCTGTATCTTAAAGAAAAAAAAAGGGTTGAATTAACCCATCATTACTGGGGGAGGAAAGCAACTTTCTCTGTGTGACTGCTGAATTCTATCCCTCTTTTCCCGACTGTTGCTTGCAGGGGTAGGTACAAAGGGAAACAACACAAAGCAGAAAAGCTGTCCCCAGGTTTTGGCTGCAGTTATTTGAATTACTGAAGGCAAATCACTGAAAAGGTTTAATCCTGTGGCACCAGCCTCAGCGTAGGTGGAAGCGTGGAGAACTTTGGCACGTATGCAGTTTAAAGGGTGGGAGCATGCTGCGGTTCCCCACTTGATGACTTCAAGGAGAGAAAAATACCCTTTCAGTTCATCTACTTTCTGAAATCATGCTGTGAATCCAGCAGCAATATCTGACTTTCATAATGCATAAAAAATGTAAAAACAAATGCCTCCTATAAAAAAAAATCACACACAGGACCGGCATAACTGGGTGATGTCATTTATAAGGCTGATATCACTTCTCTTGCTTTGTTTTATTTCATTCAACAGATGTTGTTTCTGTGGAAGGAAAATAACCAAGCTATTTTTTCCACAGAGATAATATCTGACAATGATATTTTTTTCAATTATTTGTGTGAGGCTGGGGTTTCAGAGGTGATGACAGAAATCCAATCTCTGGTCTTCTTTACCTCTCCTTAAAACAAACATGATGGGTCTTGTGACCTGCATCTACTATGCTAAAATCACATAGAAAAATGATATTTTATTTGTGGGATGCTTTTTTCTGAAAAAAAAAAAAAACACCCCAAAGAAAAACACCAAAACCAAAAGCAAACAAACTCACTGGCTTTGATTTATGAGCAGGATTGTGCCTCTGCCAACTCCACTACACAGGTTGTGTGGTCTCTTCTCCAGTAACTCCAAGCCTGCAGCAGTCAGACCCCAAAAATGCAAACAAAAAATGGTTTTCCTTAAACATTTCGATGGAAGTTGTAGCCATTTAGAAACTGCTTCAAGAACAGCCCAGCTGTATGTGCAGCCAGAGGCAGGGCATTTGGGTAGCAACGTTAACTGGACTGTCTCTCGATGTACATCACCCTCAGAGGAAGAGCTGTGGGATGGTCAGTCCAGCAGGTAGATGGTATCACCTTCACTTCTCCTCTAGTAGCTTGTTGCTGTGTCTTTCTTATTTCTTTGTTTCCTCAGTACTCTACAGGACTGACATCCAAAGCCATGACAGGTTCTGAATGTAAGTAGTTGTCCTTCTAGTCAAGAAGAAATTACCCTGGTGGTTTGGTACACACACCTATACACAGACTCCAATAAGAAACATAGCCACTACAGAGTCCAAATGTATTCCATCTTTTTCTGCTGAAGAGATGTATTGGGTTTCTGTGGCAAGGTTTTGGTAGCTGGAGGGCTATGGGGTGG
Organism: Tringa tobata; assembly: GCA_033628505.1. Classification (NCBI taxonomy): domain Eukaryota; kingdom Metazoa; phylum Chordata; class Aves; order Charadriiformes; family Scolopacidae; genus Tringa; species Tringa tobata. Next base: position 5,713,166 of record JAHREE010000096.1, read on the forward strand.
CTTTTGTGAGAAGCTGCTTCCCCCATGTTCCATAGAGCCAAAGCCAAGACAGACTTGCTGCTGGCTAAGGCTGAGCCCATCAGCGATGGTGGTAGCACCTCTGGGATAACATAGTTAAGAAGTGCGAAAAACTACAACAGAAAACCGCAGCTGAAGAGAGGAATAAGAACACACAAGAACAACAACTCTGCAGACACCAAGGTCAGTGAAGAAGGAGGGGGAGGAGGTGCTTCAGGCACCAGAAAGAGATTCCCCCTGCAGCCCCTAGTGAAGACCATGCTGTCCCCCCGCAGATCATCGAGGTCTATGGTGGAGCAGATATCAACCTGCAGCCTGTGGGAGCCTGTGGGTAATTCATGGGAGCAGGTGGATGCCCCACGGACAGCCTGCACTGGAGCAGGTTCCTAGCAGGACCTGTGGCCCCATGGAGAGAGGAGCCCAGGCTGGAGCAGATTTGTTGGCTGGACTTGTGACCCCGTGGGGGACCCACACTGGAGCAGTCTCTTCCTGAAGGACTGCACCCTGTGGAAGGGACCCACGCCAGAGCAGGACATGGAGAACTGTCACCTGTGGGAGGGACCCCACGCTGGAGCAGGGGAATAGTGTGAGGAGTCGTCCTCCCCCTGAGGAGGAAGAAGCAGCAGAGACAACATGTGATGACCTGACCACAGCCCCCATCCCCTATCCCCCTGCACTGTTAGGGCAGGGGAGGAGGTGGAGAAATGGGGGGTGAAGTTGAGCCTGGGAAGAAGGGAGGGGTAGTGGGAAGGTGTTTTTAAGATTTGGGTTTATTTCTCATTATCCTACTCTGATTTCACTGGTAATAAATTTCATTAATTTCCCCAAGTCAAGTCTGTTTTGCTCACGACAGTAATTGCTGAATGATCTCTCTGTCCTTATCTCAACCCATGAGCCTTTCATTATATTTTCTCTCCCCCATCCAGCTGAGGAGGGGAGTGATAGAGCAGCTTAGGTGGGCACCTGGCATGTAGCCAGGGTCAACCCACCCCAAGAGCTTATTCCTCTGTTGATTAGTGTTCATGGGCATCTATTCTTTGGTTTGTATTTTAGTGAGTTATTGTGAAACTGGTTCCGAAGCCACATCAAAGTTTCCAAAGTACATTATTTGTATTTGCACATTTTCTAATACATGCAGATTCGAGGAAGAATCCTAAAATCTTATAATGGCCATATTAATGACAAGTAATTAGGAGTTGCATTATTTAAGATATCTAAACTGTTGATTCTCATTAAAGCTAGAATGACCTTAGCTGAAAGATCAAGGTGGTTAGAGACTATGTTTGCTTTTTCTTTCTGGAAAGTTGAGCATTTAAAAGTACTAAAGCATAATATCCCAGCAATATTAATAAAATAGTGATTAGAATATTGAAAATAATAGTAACAATTGTAGTACAACAGGAACCAAGTCTATTTAGGGTGTTAAAATCTCACATCCAGCCACAGCACAAATGAGGAGAAAAGACTAACCCTTAGCCAGGAATTCAATTGCCAGTTATTCCATTTCACAATCTCATTTAGGAGGACAAAGTGCCTGAAAAAGCATTAGTTATCTTTACAAAAGTTACTTTGTAGAAAGGTACCATCTCCTGTTCCTTTTTGAAGGATGTAATATGTTAAATCGCTTGCAAAATGAAAAGACATGGGGATAACCATCTATTTCTTGCGAAAGACATAGAGAATCATTTGTACAAAATGAACCTGGGCTTTTTTCATCAGCTTTTGGTAATAAGCAAAGTACTTTTCAGATTTCATCCATATTATCAGCAAAACATCGCAGGCAGAGAAAAAAAAAGTTATATATCCTGTAACTCCTCTTCCCCAGAGATACCGTTTTACAAGATTCTTGTTCAGCCACTATTTATGAGCTTCCTTTTGCCACACAGTACGCAGTGTAGACTGATGCTCCATCTTTCCATAAGGACAGAAAGAAACAAATAAAAAAGAAGTAAACAGCATCTGCAGGCACCAATACACCGTTTCACTGAAGTGTGATGCCTGAATCCAGTTTAAGCGCCTCAGCTGTGGGAATTCACAAACTCCTCTTACTGATAGGCAGAGAGTGAAAACCTTCCTATCATAGATCTTGGTTCAGAGAGGGAAACATTTTGTTCACCCTGAGATTTGATAATAAACTGAATTAATTCAACATACCTTTAGAGACTGAAGTAAGAAGTCAAATTAAAAAAAAACCCTTGCTGTTATACAGTCTCTGCTCTAGTGTAAACTGTCCTCTAGAGCTCTGTCTCCTTCCAAAGGGACCCTATGGTAGCGCTGGTCCTAACTTAGGCTTCTTGATTTACTTGAAGGTGATCAGAAGAATCCCCGGAAATTTTAAACCCATCCTGAATTACATACTGGAAACATTTTACCAAGTTTTCAAACAGAATCGGAAATTCAATTTGTAGTTTTTTGCTTGTACGGCAAGCATAGCAAGGGTAAAATGAGCTCATAATGTGATGAAAATAATATTTTTCTTCAATTAATTTTCTCCTTGCAGACAAACTGAGCTACCGGGTAAAAATGTTGCCATTGCTAGCATTGCTGAATGCACTCGGGCTTGGACAGTGAGCTGCCTTCAGTCCTCAAAAGACAGAAAAGTTCAGTTCCAACTCACGAAACCTCTTTCATTGGGAACACAGAAGGGATTGACAGTTCAAACTGAATTTCAGAACTGGAACTGAATTTGCAGAATCAAAAGTTAATATGTCTTAAATTGTAAATTAGAGGAAAGAAAAAAAAAAGACAAAGAGTAAAGCTGGTGAAGTTGCTCTGAGCATCATTTTAGGCTGAATAATAAGATTTTTTACAAGTCTGGGGCAGGAGAAGCAAAATCTTAACTGACTTCGTTTGAATTTGTTGGGTTTTTTTAAACAAAATGTTAAAGTTTTAAACAATTCTGGGAGATGGTGAAAAAAGAACAGCAGAGAGTTAAGATAGTAACCTATAGATTGGATCAGCTTGAAGAAATACAGATAAATCTATGTCTTACTGCCAAGTAGTCCAAAATTCTTTAATGCGGACATTTCAGTGCATGTGTAAACTTCTCACTTAAAACATCGGTATTTCATGTAAAAGTTTTCCTTCTCTTTAGCTCCCTATGCTCTGGATGGTATTGTTCAGACAAAAAGTGTTTTTCCCCCTTCTTTACACCCTCTTATAAAGAAAATCAGGGCTGGAAAGGAGTTTGAAAGAAAACCAAACTTAATTGCATATCTGTTACAAGGTCTGAGTCATAGCAACAATTAGTTGAACAGAGTTGCCTTTCAGCCTAGCCTACAGCTACCAATTTAAACAATAGACTATTTAAAATGTTGCTTACCTTATAAATGTAGTGTAATTACTTATTCGTAGGAAGATTCAATCTGGCATAAATACTAGGTACATAATCGAAATCATGTATGAATCTTGCTACTAATATGCATCATTCCTAATTCTGTTATGTGCTATTGATGGTTATCACCATCAATTTACTTATCTAGCTTAAACATCTTGTATGAATTACGATGTAAACCTTTAAAAGTAAGCTTCACAATATAATACAAACTAAAAAGTGGAGCAAATCACTGAGACATTTTTATTTTTAAAAACGAAGAAACTATGGTCTTCAAAGGGTAGAAAAAAGTATTATGAAAAGTGACTGCACGAAATGGTGTCATGGGGTACCACCATATTATGCAGTGACTCCAGAGCAGACATGCTCCATTTGCAAAGAGGAAAAATCACTTTCTATGTACTTCTGTCCGTAACTCAGGCCTCTGAGACTCAACTGCATCAATAAATGTTCCTCTGGCTGCCTAAGGTCTTCAGTGCAACACCACAGCAATCCCATAAACTGCAATTTATGCCTCTCTGATACCTCCAAGTCCCCTGTTGTTTTCAGGGTGAACTTACCACAGGAAACAATTCTGTTGACGATGTGTGAAACGGGACAGAGGGGTCCCCTCACTCTCATTTAGTGGTGTTGGCTTAGCAGGTCTAACAGGAGCAAAAAGCAGTGAAAAATGAATTTTCACCACTGAAGTGAGCAGCTGTGACTCAGAACATATCAAAGCAACAGCTTTCTTGAGTTAGAAGGTATCATTCCCACTGAGTCAACCTTGCTTATAAATCCTTGCTGCTCCTTTTCTGGATTAGGAACATGGAATTACACACATTCTCCATAACAATTAGGCATGTTTGCATGAATAACCATCATGAATAAACCTTGAAATCACACACATTTGAAACAGAAATAACTTGAACGAATCCCCTCTGCTGAGAAGACACAGTCAGTTCTGAATATGGCATTTCTCTTCTGTTTGTATTATGGTCACATGTGAAATTCATTATGTGAAATTCATTATGTGAAGCGGTATATATCTGTAACTGGCAATGTAATAATTACAATCCAAATAACAAAAAGTAGAAAGCATGTTGCAGTAATATTCATGGCTTAAACCAGCAATGTGTTCTAACAGAGCAGGCAAAATAGTATGAAACAGAACTAATGAAAAGTACTGCAAATTACACATTACAGGGACTTCTAGCAATTTTCTAACTGGTATAGGTTAGGAACTGAAACTCAAGAGCAGCAGGGCAATAAAGCAGATTTCATTTATATTTCTGTTGTCTTGGTCCTAGGCTACTCAAAGAGCTGGAAAGAGCCTGGTGTAACTAACAGCCTTGGGCTTTGTAGCACGCAATGGCCACCCAGTGCTATTGGAAAACTTTGCAGGGCTGTGGGTTGTTTTCCCACAGAGTTTACTGTCTTCTACAAAAGCTTTTCGAAGGGAATCTTCTTAAAGCTGGAAAAAAAGCCTCAAGAGCTCTGTAACATCTGTGGCATTTTTATGTGCTGTAAAGCAGATACAGAGAGGATGAGGATTTCACCCAAGTAGTCACTAAAAGATGTTTTAATCCTACATTAAATTATTGTTAATGTTTGGAAAACATTTCTTTCCTTACCTATAGAAACAGCGCATCTTGAATTCTCTGTGAAGATCTTATTTTAATTTCATGATTGTTTCTTCATAAAACTATAATGACCTAGGATTCAGACCTGAGGAACAATTGGCATTTTTCCCACTGAGTAAAAACTAAGCTCTTATTGCTAGAGGTTCCCAACCTTATTTCTACCAGAGCTTATCTACCAAATGGGTTCGCAGAGAGAGATGTTTATCTCTCTCCACAGACAATTACTATCAACATTTTCTAGAGTTGATCTCTATAGTTCATTATTCAACATAACAGTTTAAGGCTTTAAATTCCATCCAGGTTGTTTCTTCTTCTTCCAGACAAATAATAAGCATTCTCTAATACCATCATTTTTGCAGTAAGTGGATTAATGCATTTTCATAGCCCATCTCAACCATCTGGGTGGATGAATACTGCCTCCAAATAAAACTCTCCAATGGAAAAGGCTCACAGCTGTTGTCTGTATTCACCACTTGGGTTTCATTTTTACATGGCATATTTTTTCTGGTTAGCTACCATTTGAAAGGTGTTTTTGCTGATAAAAGGTGATAGAAGGTGTCCAGGGATTAGATCACTACAGAAAAAAAGAAATAATTACTGCTGGGCTATGTAAGGATACAGACCTTGCTGACAGAACAGGGTCAGGAAAGGTAATGTAAGACCTACAAAAACATATAATTCCTCTATGAAAGATTTCTCTTTACTCTAATTCTCAACACTGACTGATCCTAATGTTCTTTACTGTTGATAAACACATTACGTAAATTACAGCTACCACTATCTACATTAATTTAAGAACAGAGGCAATTCATTTAAAGACTACAAGTATCAGTACAGTCCTCCTTTTTTTTGGGAAGACATTTTCTGAATGTGGAAGATTAAGCAAAAGTAACCCTATTGATTTCATGGGAAAGCCGCAAATGATCTGAAACAGGAGCAAAGATATTATGGCTCCCAGTTCAACATTTCGGCCTCTTCTGACATGTGTGGATGAGTGTGCACAACCGATACAACACACTAAAGTTTTTAAAGCTTCCACTGACATGCAACATTTTGGAAGACCTTTGGAAGATTTGCAGGGATGGGAGAAGATAATTTTTACAAGTATTATTTTCTTACGTGGAATGTTAAACCATTTAATCCTCAAACCTGTTGCTATTTTTGTGTAGCAAGTTTTTGCATTTTTGGTTTTTAAATATTTTCAATTTTTGGTTTCCTCCATGAATGTTTTTTAGCCACTTTTAAATAAAAGTTTTGAGGAGAACAGTTTCGCCTTAAGTCCTCACATGGAACTGTATGATGAAAAAAGTGGATTTGTTTTTTTGTTCTCCTCCACATTCCTAAGTTTTTTGATGTTGACTTTTAATGCCTTCCACATAATTTGTTTATTTATTTTATTATATTCTAAAATGCAGTGTGATATTTAAACCAGTGGTTCAACCAGTATGAGACAGAGTAACACAGAAAAATCAACCCCTTTAACAAAGGAAGATCAAAAGGAATAAATGATGTGAGCAACAACGCTGGTGAACAAGGAGGGACAAAATTGCCAAGGATGCACTGATGAAGAGGTTCTTGCAATGAGCTCTAGGCTCATTGCAATAATAAAATAATAATAAAAATAATAAAAGTACTTTGACAGATATCTGCTCCACTGCCTGCTCCAGATGTGTGCTCCGGACAGAAAGGAAGGACAAACCAAGCCCTTGAGGAAAGCAGGAAAAAACAGGTTTACTCAAGTAACCAAAGCTCAACTACTAAGTCAGAACCTCTTTTGCTATTGCTTTCATAGATAGTATGAGAGAAGCACAGTTCCCTGAAACCTCAGCAAGAAAAAGTTCCACACGGAGTGAAAGTTAGTAATACAGATCTTCCTGTCTTCCTTACATTAAAGTTTACAGAATAACTCACAATAGAAAATCAGGTGTGAAAATACATATTAAAATCATGTGCAAAGTACTGGTCTACTTTCAGACCATATCTGCTGCAATCTCACAATATAACCTCGCTTGAAAAGGTCTAAGAAAACAAGTATTGCATAATAGCCTGAGCAAAATCTTAATGTCAGCAACAGCAAAGAAACATAAAGTGATTTCTAAGGAAAACACTCAGATTGTAACCATTCAGATGATCATCACATGAAGGACTGTTTTTCCTAAGGCAAATTCCACTTCTTTTCCACATAGAAGCATACCCTTCTTAGGCTATCTTTATTTTAATGCACTTGCTGTTAGTTCTTCAGAGGCATCCAGTCAATATTCAATGTGACTTCAACCTGTCTGTACTCTGAAGTTTTGTACACCACCACTTACATTTAATTGGTGTTCTTCTGTATTCCTACTGATACTGTATTTTTCTCACATGGTTGGGAATGTATTTTCAACCAGTTGTGGTTATGGTAGATAAGTAAATCTCAGAAAACCTCTGCCAGAAACTTAAACAGGAGGAACAGAAAGATAAACTTAAGCCAAATGTACCAAAGGTTATAAATTCTCATAAAGAAATGGAGGCCAGAGACTCTGTTCCTTGAGTCCAAACCTTAATTTCATAAGGCCTTTATCAAGGGGTTTAAATTTCAGCACTGCATTTATAATATTTCTTTTCTAATTACTACTATAACATGAAACACAAAACTGTCATGAATCATCTTATTCATTGACTTGTCTCTGGCAGAGAAGAGTACCAGCTGCTTCAGAAGAAGGGGCAAGAAATCTGAACAACAATAGAATAACTTATCTAGTTTGTACTTTTGAGCCCATATTTTGAAATCATATGTCACTTTTCCAATTTTTTTCTCTTTTTTAAGTCCTTCCAAACTCTCAGCATCCTTGGTATTTTGTCACCGGGTTCCAGTGATGCACTATTGCTTTGAATAACATCTCCTTTCGTTAGGCTTATGAGCGTTGCCTTTCAGCCTCCCTGAATGCCCCTTTGGTGGAATGTCTAGGAAAACTTTGAGATAAGAAGAAAATTTATCTTTTTTTTTTTGCCATGTTTAGCACTATGGCCTCTTAATTCATGTATTTTCTAAAGGAAATAGCCTCAATCTTTAAAATCTCTTATCCTTAAAGCCTTTTTACCTCCACTCACTACTGACCTTCAGATAAACAAAAGCTGATGAATTTTCAGATAGGTGCTGTAGCTTTGTTCTTGCCCTAGGCTGATAATATTTCAGACCCAACAAGTAATTACAGAAAGTGGGGAGGACCAAAACAACTCTTCTGTTTATTTTTAATTTAACCAGGAATTGGTATTACCTGGTAAAGAAAGTGAGGAGAATGAAGTACCTTCTTTTTTTTTTTTCCCCTGGAAGAAGGAATTAAACAGGGAAAATAAAACCTTCCCCGATGAACAAGAAGAATTGATCAGCAAAGCAGCTTAGTTGTTTGAGGGGAAAAATTGCTGAACATAGGAAAAATTCAATTAAAAGCACAGGACAGTGGTTTCCAGCTGGTGAGACACTTTATTAAAAGAGGCTCAGACAGGAACTGGGTTGGGAAAGGCGAAGGGAAAGAGAAGAGAGTGGCACAATTCCCTGAAATGATGAGGGAGGAGCAGCGATGGTCCTGGAGCCCGACTGGAAGAGAAGGAGAGGGACAAGATACAGTGAGGACATCACTATAGTAGTGAGAAATCATCCTGCGATGCATGTGTGTCCAAAATCAGGACCTACCTTGTCCTTTCTGCTACCATTTTCTTCAATGTATTGAAGAAATGTATTGTATAGCATTGATATAGCATTGATGTAGCATTGATATAGCATTGTTTTGATACTGCATTGCCTTAAACTCACTATGTAAAGGCAAACTCTCAGAGAGTACAGCAATCAGCTTCTGAGAACCACAGAAAGAAAAAAAAAAAGTAAAAAAGCTCAGAAGAAAATCTGGAAGATTTGAAACAGTAAGGCTAGCAATTTTTTTGAGCTGTGTCCCAAGGTACCCACTGAAAGATGTGCACTGCAAAAGAAACAGACAGTATTTCAATGAGAAAATATCACTGGAGGGATCAGAGATGCAGGAACTGTATTGAAAACACTGTTCCATAGATAAGTTTGATGCAAAGCCAGGAACTAGCATCAAATGTCAGCAGTGGAGAGATTGTACATGTGTGAAGAAGAGACAGAGCCACGGCAGATGCAATTTAGGCATAATAAAATTGAAATGAGTAAGACCAGAATAAACCAGGGAAACCCAGAAGTGACTCATTGCTGTTTACAGTTAGCAAGGAGAGACGAGAGGTACTTCTGCTGGGCGACTTGGGGGTGTGGAGGAGGTTGAGGGGGGATTCTGTCCAGTCAATCGCAAGGTTGGTGCCAAGGGGCTTTTTCCATTGAGGGTTAGGAAGTCTGTGTAGTCATTCATTTGGAAAAATTATTACAGTTGCTTTCACTTTTTTTTCTTTTTTTCCTCCCACCACCATGTGGGTTTTTTGTTGGTTGTACTTTGCCTTAGACTGTGTAATGCTCAGGGCTTTCCCTTCACGGCCCTTCATGTGCAATGCTGCAGTCCGCTTCTCCTGCTGACACATCCCACCTACGTACCCCCCGTGGCTGCAGCACAACCTCTAGCCTTTGTTTTCCAGCATTCGGATTGCTTTTCCTACCACTCACCTTTTGCCACTCCTTAGACCCTAGATTTTGGTTTATAACCCTGTGCTAGGGTTATAAGCTTAGTAGCTTAGTTGTCTTTTAGACAACCATTAAGTATTGCCCCATAAGGTATATGCACAAACCTTAAGGGTTCTGCAATGTCTCTGACTGGTTGGCGAGTGCTCCAGTCAGCTCTGCTGCCATAACAGGGAAGAAAAAACAATGCAGGGGAGATGGACAAAATCTTGAGGAAACTATAAAATTACTTTGGAACAGGTATACAGGGAACACTTGGTGCACTAGAGAAAACACCCAGAAGGGAATGCTCACCTAGGGACACCCCCATCACTTCTTTTCCTGGCTGACCATTGCAGAAACTTCTGCATTTCTCTTTTCTATTTTTACCCTTTTCCATTAGAGCCAATATATGAGCCATAGAGCCAGCTATGGACCACACAAAAAAAATCAAAATTCTTTTTGCATCTTTGTTTCATCATCTTGTGTGAAACTACATACTGACAGGGAGCAATCCATCCGTTCATGATTTATTGGCCTGTCAAGAAATCTTTAAAACATTTTTCTGTATTAAATATATGAATTCCCCAAAAAGCAGAAGACAGCAAACATCCTCCCTTAGCTTAATACTGCTAAAAACAATTACATAGCAACGAGCTACAGATTACAATTAAATTTGAGCTCAACGTTAGGTTGAGAAGTATTAAGTTTTCTGTATGAAAAAGAATGAAATAAATATTCACTTAACTGGCAAAACTTTTGTGAAATTTGATCTGTTTAAAAGACCACATCAACAGTGAAATCTAGTTCAAGGAAAATCTCAGGTTCAAGTCACCTGTTTCGGTCAGACGGCTAATGGTAATTAGATCTTCACAAATCCCCTCATAACCAGCTCCTAACAACTTTTGAAAAGTTGGTAATTATCTTAAACAGTCTCTGACACTTAAATTGCTTGCTAATTTTACCATGTATTACAGAAACATGGCAAATTTACAGTGGATGTACTGTACAAATATTTGATAATTAATCCCCATGAAAAATCCCCCTAAGATGCATTAGTGTCTCTATTACTTCTACTGACGTTTTCCGGTGAATCCGTGGCAGCAGTCACGTCTTCCAGACTCACACCTACACTTCTAGGTTGTCTAATTTAGGATGAGCTGAACTGGTTTCTCAGTTATCTAGATTTAGTGGCTGATAGGGACCAAGTTCAGATGAACACCCTCTGCCTCAAAGATACCTAAAATACTTAAATACTTAATGTATGCTGTGTTCTATCTCTTTTTTTTTTTCTATGCCTTTGCAGCACCAGCCTACACTGTGAAATTTGCACAGCTCTCAGAAAAGAACCAGACCCAAGTGTGAGGTCCTTAATTTGTTCTCTCATAATTTTAAAGCAACTAAAGTAAAATATAACAATTGAACACCATTGAAATAATGGGCTGATCTACCAGCTGGGCAAGAGGCAAACATGCTGCAAATAAGCTCAGATGAGTTACTCACTGCTTATTTTTTGTATATTAATTAAGTAATTTAGAAGCAAGAACCAAGACAAAAACAAAGGAAAACAAATTAGATTATCTAATAGTCCTGCAAGCTCTTGCTCTTGCCTTATCTCCAGGACATCTTGGCTGACCCTTCACAACAGCTTGCTCCTCCTCCCCACATTCTTATGTCTTCCTTCTGTTACAAGCAAAAGGATAGGACAGAAAAAGCTGCCTGACCAGCATTAAAAATCCCATCTTTGCTGCTTTGAAGGATGGGATTAATCTGACCAGATGGAAATGCCTATAAGAGAGAGACCTACATCTCAGCAAGTCACCTAAGCTCTCTCTGGTAAATGGAGAGAAACTGGCACTTTCAGGACAGAATTAATCTCATCCCCATGTAGATATTTAAACTAGGTCATATGAATCACGCCTTAGAAGAGACAATTCCTCTCTGCTGACACTAAAGGGAGCCTGAAATCACTAGATATAGATGTTTACATCGGTTATGTCTGAAGTTAAGTGAGCTCAATGCCACCTGAGTTTTTTAGATTGCTTTCTTGCTTTAGAGGCAAAATGCCTTATATTCATTTTTTGGTTACATACATGGCTAGAAACCAGCCACATCTTCATGACCCCTTTTTCAAAAAGTCAAGCACTACAAAGGGATGTATGAATGTATCATATGATTCACTATAAAAGCAGGTTTTCATAAGAAATTAATAACATCTCAGAAGCACACGGGAAGAAGAGCGTATGAAAGTACTGATCAGCACTCCAACACCTTCTCAGCAAGCATTCAGGTTCTTGACTTCATGGGTCATCTAATAGAAATGAAATCATCTTTCAACGTTTCCCTTTTCTGGAAGAATTATGATGTATGGTTTAATTTCTAATAAAATAATGTTTCATATAATGTCTAGTCACTGATTCGCTATTACCATAGCCATGATAATCTAAGGATAGAAGTCAGACCAAAGGGCATTGTGTACCCGGAATGACATCTGATGGTTTTCAACCACTGGAGAGAGTTAAAAAAAAAAAAAAATCATCTCTTCCACACAAGCTTTGTTTCACTCACAATTTATTCAGTTTTCCATTTTAACTAGGAGACACCTATATTGCAAGAAGTTCAATCCTTCAAGAATTCTTGACTTTTGCTTAGTGCTCAGCTAGAGATAGATTTCTAAACAGGCACTTAAACAAAGACTGTGCTAGTTATTGTTAATCTTTCAAAAGTGGTTATCACAGAGTTGTTGATAAAATATATATTAATTTCTGAAGGAAAGAAATGCACATAATGCCAGGTTAATGGAAAACAGATCCTGTCAATCTAACTAACATGCTATCTTTTTTCAGATGGGATTACAAATCTGGCTGACAATGGTAACAATATTGATATAATATACTCAGACTTCTGTAAATCATTTGACACGGCATTGCATGACACTTTATTTAAAACAAAATCAAAATGGTACACATTAAATGGATTAAAAAGTGTCTAACTGACAGGATTCAGAATGCAATTACAAATAGGACAGCTCATCAGCTGTATTCAGTGGGATCCTCCGGGGCTGGTCCTGGCCTTATGCTTTTCAAATGTTGATCAATCTGGGAGAAAACTCAGTTACTTACTACTGACCAAATTTAACAATGACAGAAAAAAGGTAGTGTGGTAAATGGTGCAGAAGACAGGTCACTGATACAGATCGATGTATTTTTTAACACAGACAGCAATAAAGTCACAACACTGTCAATAAAGAAAGCAACCATTCCTTATGGGCGCTTTCCAGAGAGGTCTGTTACTCAGCAGATGGCAATCCTGCCAGATACGGGGCAGAACATGAACTCCCAGGGCAGCAATGTGGCTGATGGAGCCAGCGTAACCCTGGATGTACACATGGTATCTTTAGTGGGAGCCAGGACATTTATTACTTCTTCAGGTGACTGCAACTGCTCTGAGGCCACGTGCAGCTGTGGCATGCACAGATCAGGAAGCCTGCTGTGAAACTGGAGAGAGCTCAAAGACAAGTCATGAGAGGGATGAGAGCTCTGGCAATCGTGCTTTGCAGTAAAAGATGCCAGGAGCTCAGTTTATTTACTTAATCAAAGAGATGATTAGGTGATGCCTTCACCACAGCTTAGAGCTATTCAAGTTGGGAACAACCCTTTGCAGTGGACTCCTCAGTCCAGCGGATTAAGATGTATCAAAAAACTGAAAGTGACCCAAAAGCTGGAAGCTGAGACTATATTAATTCAGACTAGAAATATGGCATACGCCTCCAACAGGCTAATTAACCCCTGGAATAATAAATTTGTAAAGGTTGTGAGAGGTTCTCCCTCATCAGAAATTATTCAACAGAAACAGAATGTTTTTCTAAAAGGTATGGCGGGTGTCAAGAGACGTATCCTTCCTCCAACAACTCATGGTTGTTTTACAGTCTGAGCTGGCAGACTAGATTAATTATGATTGTTCTGTCTAACTTGAAAACTTGGCCATTTATTTTTGTTTGTAAATGAAAACTGAAGTTTGGAAAACAAATCTGGAGCAGGCTGAAAATCCTGTCCAAAATATCCTCAAATATGTGTGAAGTATCTATGTTAATTTTCTTCATCTGTCCTGCAAATTGGATGAAAATGCTTCTCTGAGTTTTACTTCTCCAGTCAATCCTCCTTTTCTAAGATTTTAATGATCCTCTGTGCTATCAAAGGCAGGGAAGCCTTTCCATTTACTTCTCTGCAGATTCCTATTTGAAATCTGAGAGGTTTACCTCTTTGGTGAAAGTGAGACTAAAACAAAAAAAGCTCGTGCCCGGGTTTCTTTGAATTGTTTTTATGGTATTCAGATTTTGGTTTACTTGTCCTTCCAGAAGTCTGGAAGCTACTCAGTTATCAGGAGAATTTATACTACTTCAAACACTCAGATCTGTCTGGAGTTACAAAGGGGAAAATCAGCCACCTCCTCCTCCTCTGAGAAAACAGTGATGGCTCCGCTTTTAATAATAGTTTTTTTCATTCTGTTACTTTTGCATTAGTCATTAATCTGTAGCTATCACTCATTATTTTGGCACAGGGACACAGGTGGAATGCAGGCTGTCTGAATGTGTTCCAGAGTTCATTTCTTTGGTGTGTGTCCATAACTGAAAAAATATCAATTCTTCTTTTGGAATCTTCTTCTGCGTTTTTACTTCCAAAAGACACTTTCTCTGTCTCCCACTGTCTGTAAGGATATCATGGAAGGAAAGGGGTGGGGACTTCCCCTCCAAAAACAGGTACAAGCATTTCATACATTCATACACACATGGGAGCCTGGATAGGAGCAAAACGTCTCAGCATGTCCAATATATATATACAACCAGTAGCAGCAGCATTAAGAGGGGACACACCTGTGAAGGCTAGCCCTGGAAAATGCAACACTTCACTCATCCACAGACACAGAATATATTTACCCAACTTAGTGTGAACAAATGGGACAGGAGAAGCAGATGAAGTTAGGAGTGAATGTAGATAGATGCTAACCATGAGAAATGGTTGGGCAGCCTTTAATTGTGGCAAGCTATTATCAACTCCATCCATCACTGATTAATGGTCTTCTGCACTTCTCCCCATCCGGGTGTTTTCCAAGAAAAAAAATTACTTTTGCCTGGGTTCATTGCACGTTCCTCAACATTTTGTAGGCAGCATTGCTCTCAGGATTGTTGATCTAATTTCTCTGCAATCTCATAAAAATCACACAAACCCTGGCATCTGAAGTGCATAGGGCAAGCCTATCAGCAGTGATTTAAAAGCAGAGGTTTTAACTTTGCATCATTTTTATGTAAACATAAAATTATCACATATAGACATGAGATTATATTCCTATTACTTGCACATATTAAAATTTAAATACTTTTACAGTCCTATATCTTTTCAATTCTCCTCTAACAAAAAGGCCAATTATATATCTCTGATAAGAATAGCTCATCAGATAAACTCTAATGAGCCCACATTAAAATGGGACACAAAATAGAATTGAAATATTTTTCTTGGTACTAGTATCTATCCAGAAATTTCTGAATGAAGAAAATAGTGCCTAGCTTCTGTATCTTCCAGCAACTATTTTTGTGGCTAACTCTTCTAACTTTAGACAAGTACCCCTTATCCTCATAGCATGATATTCACATTTGCTTAGTGTTCATAAAGAATTCATAGTAGTGGATTTTGTTTCTTTTACTGTGCTTGGCATTTTAGTATCTTTAGAATTTTAGTATTCACACATTTATCATGGATTTTAAGGGCGTATTATTGTGGACTATGGGTTAAATATTGTCCCAATCTTATTATATCTAGAAAACCAGAGCTGCTGCTGTGTTATTAATCTATTCTAATTACCACTTTCATTCAAAACTCGTTATGGTCATGTATTGTAAATCAACACTTGCAGCTGGGTGGAGTGGTAAAGTACGTACTTAGGTATTTTAAATGCTTGCAAACCTGGCCAAGTTTGATTTCAGAAGCAAAAAAATCAACCTTCAAGTTTCAAATAATTTACTTATTATTCAGGCAGAACTACTATTTGAACTTTATGAGGCTGGATTCAGATGTCCTGGTTGCCAGAACTCCTATTAACACCACTGGTGTGATTGCAAAAACTGGGCCATAAATGAGAATTTTACCTTCCTGCAAAGCGTCCATTTTAGTAGCAGGTACAGCAAGCTACCAAAAGAAAGAAATGCTGTGGTATTACTACTGCCATAATTTTGAGAGAGCTTTCTATGTAGAAGTCGGTCCAAGAGATCACTAATCCCTTTTTGCAATGAGTTATCTCTTCCCTAAAATTCCATCTTTATTTAATGAAAGGATGACAGCAAGACATACAGCTCAGCTGTTTTTAGCTCTCAAGGCTAGATCCCGCAGTTGTTAAACAAATCCCTTATAAAGTTCAAGGTCTTGCTTATTTTATAGCCTAGGCAAACATTTTATAAACAGATGACAAGATATATTACAGAAATGCAACTGGATATTCACAACCTACATAATATTGTCTTTTTCCTTGTCCCCAAAACTCTCAGGGTGGAAATTCCACACCAATTCTGTTTGCTTTCTAATACTAACCTACAATTTGCCTTTGTGTCCTTCAGTAGTAGAGGAACCGTCCTTTGACCTGCCACTTATATTGTAGTTATGAGCATGCAGTTATGAGTAAAGTAAGTAAGTCAGACTGTCAGACATAACCAGAACTACAAAAATGACTAAACTCAAATAAGAACTACCCCTGGGTCTATTCTTAATTACACGAGAAAAAGTGAGAAACCAATCTTTCCTGCTTACTCTTTTTAAAGTGCTATATCAAAGCAATTCATGTGACTTTTGAACTGTTCCTCACTTAATAGAAAGGTGCTAGAGGATGGTGCATGATAGGACATTTAAATGAGGAAAATATGCATAGGAAAGCAAGGACCATGTTTGGAAATCTGCAAGAGCTGGGAGTTCAAATTCTTTTTACTTCATCCCCCATTTTCAAAAAATACCATAAGACTACAGCAGAACATATTTTGGCAATCTAGGCCCCAGTCTGACAGATCCATAAACTCTTTGCCTTTGGAAGACCAGAAGAATTCTTATTTCAGGTGGTGAAATATGTGATATACACAATTTCATTACATAGCTCTATGATTAATACATACTGGGAGAGGGGAAGAGTTACAGCTGTGTGTAAAACTGCAGACAGAAGTCAGCGTCTCCATTGGCATTTGGGATGTTTTGCAGCTTTTGGCAATGAAACAATTTGCTATTTGTTATGATGATTCTTCTGACTTTATTGCTCAATCCACAACTTAAGTTGGAAACTGCTAGGTTAAAATAATTACTTATATTTTTGAAATGCAGGTGCAACAAGAGGACTAACACGGAAAACTTAAGTGATTAAATGATGCTAGCTTCTAGGATCCTCCATGGGTCCTGGCTATACTCCATTCCTACCACAACAGATCATCTGCATCATCTGAGATCCTCAAAAATGACAATGCATAGGCCAAAATTTCAGCCATAAACAACTTCATGGTTACCATTTGACACAGGCTAGCATACTCTTTTAGTGGCCGCACAGGAAATACAAGGGAACATATGTAGAAAACTTCTGTCAGCATCATGGTGACCCAAAGTTAGCAGTCAGAATGAAAAAAAAAAAAAAAAAAGGTACTTATTTAACCCAGTGTTCAGGTAGGAACTCAGTTCTGTGAGATGCCAAGTGTACCCATTAACATGAAGACAGCCTGAAACTCAGGCTGAAGTAACTCTGAACCTCCTGGGAAGCCTTTGGCACTTCAAAGGCTATGGATTTGAATTCACACCAAAAAAACCCCACACAAAACCCCTTGATCTTTACATGAAGCTCTGACGACCCCAAAGCCAGTGCTGACTGCTGCTGAGAATGAGGTGCTTCAAGGTGAGAGAGCCCAGCTCTCACATCAAGTCCCATGCTAAAGTACAAATGAAAGACATCAGCTCTGCTACCCAAATTCCCACAAGCACCAGCTGTGCCTTCAGTAAGACCCTCACACTGTCAGCCAGAAATAGCAGCCCAGATTCACAGTAAAATCTCTCAGAACTACACACAGAGTTCATCAAGGGAAGAGGAAGGCAAAACTCCTACAAACTTTTAAGAAAAGTGAGACCCCAGTCCATAAAGTTTTTCAAACTTAGCTCAGTCTATGGAACCTAAATATTTGCAATCTTTCCCATAGTTTTACAAGAAATACTGCTAATACTAAGGGAATTTAAAATACTTGCCTAATCCAAGAGCAGAAAGTTTTTAATGGCACCTCTAATAATGCTTTGCATATAAATACAGAAACTATTTTCAATACACAGTGGACACAAGTAAAACTACAACCATTTGACACTGGGCAGGCTCCTGCCATAGTTAGTCCATGCTTCTGAGACTTAGTCATGCTGAAAATACAGTAACATTTTTAACTACTGCATATAGTAGGAGTTCACTTTTTCAGGCACACTGCACATTTCCTCTGATCCTGGAGGCACTGCTTTTAGATTTTAATTCCCTGACTTCTGTGCTCATTTATGGTATCTTCCACTGAGCAACAAAATTGTGCATATATGAGAGAGCAAGAAAGAGATGAGTCAATAATGCAGAATTTTAATAACACTGTGTCTAGTAAATAGTAAGCAATAGCTTTATTTATTTATTTATTTTTCATTCAAGCTGAATTGCATTTTAGAAATGTAGGTCCAGAGAAACTCTGACAGAGAAATTTTGCTCATAACTTCTCTGACATCTTTCTTTTTTTAACCACTGACTTTTTTTCTGCTATGGCAGGAAGAAATAATTATTCACATAGGCAGGTAGGTGTTCATGGTCAATACTGTTCTTTAGTCAGCTGTAAAAATAGGCTTTGATTAAGAATGCATGGGGTACACCTCTTTTTATAAGTCTGTATACTCCAACTAAGTTCACATGGGCAGTTTCAGATAGACTGGCAATCAAGAAGCAAGAGTCCTACCTTGAACTTGAAAAATCTGCTTTCTTTAAAGCCATAAACTGCAGCTGCCATCAGAAACAGACCCAATTGCTTTTCTTTTTCACTTTCCAGGGCAAGCAAATCTATTTCCTGTTACAGCCTGTACTTATAGTTTAATTCTATCTTATGACTTAAAGACTAAAATATTTGAGAACCACTAAGATTTTTTCCACCCATTTTAAAGGGGGGGGGGAGAATACAAAACACGAAACAGATGTTTTATAATGTATTTCATTTATTTTGGCCACCCATAAAGCTGTGGCTTATGTTAGTGCCAACCAAGTTAAAAGCAACAAAGTTTTGCAGAAACACTATGTAATACATTTTAGAATGACCAGGCATGGGCAGCACCTTTCAATAAACTCCCATTTATTAAGTAATTTTCAATGTCAGAAGAAGAAAACAGGAGTTACTGAAGATGCAAGTGACACTGCCATACTTGGGCTGTTCCTGAGTATTTCCAAAGTTTATGCAGGTTTTTTTATGTTGTTGTACGCCAATGTATAGCTTGGAAAGCAGATGATCAATGTATACACTGAAAGCAGATGAGTTTGATGAAATTAGAAAAATTGAAGATAAAATCCTTAGAACAATATCATGCAAATAACAGACACTGTATATCAAACAATTATTCCAGAGACACAAAAGCTGAAGAAGTTCCAACAAATTAAAACTATCTTATCCAAACAGTTGTCAAACTTGGAGTAGTACAAACCTTTCACTTTTTTCTGTGTTTATGAATGGAAACAAAGACATTTCAAAAGTTAACCCCAAGAGACTCCTAAGAGTTGCCGTGGTACTTACTGATAAGGTATCTTGTGGAAATTACAGTAAAAATAGCTATATTGAAATTTCCCCTGTACCTATTCTTATTTAGGCTGAGAAATCATTTCTCAACAACAGACCCACTTTAACAGAGCACCTTCAGCACAGCACTGCAGGCTGGGGGACAAAATGAGCAATAAGGAATGGTTAGTCTCAAAACATTTCTTTATTGACAATTTACTGCATAGAACACAGGGCATATAATGTGGATATAATTTACTAACCTGACAAAAATATTACAGGGAAAGCATAAGGAAAGGACAATGGATGTATTTTAGGAAGACAGAACAGCATTAAAAGTTTTAACCTGTATTTTTTGGCTTGTTATCCACATACTTGAAGCAAATCTATTTTTCACCTTCCTCCTCAGAAGTGGCACAGAAAGTGAATTGCAAAAGTTAATTGGAAAGTAATAAAATGTGAAAGCTTAGCAATTTAGTACGGCAACCAGCAGTATAGACTTTGACCACATACATAGGAGCAGACTCTTAAAACGTGAGCTTTTAATAGAAAACACTTTTTTAATCATACGGCAAAAAAATATTTTGACCTAATAAACCAATATGAAGTTCATTATTATCAAACCAAGTGCAAAGACAGAAAACTCACTTTAATTCAGAGGCATGCTTAGAGCAGTTCGAAAGCAAAATACCCTTTACAATTATTTCTCTGGGTAAAACAGTTCTAACTGTGATTATTCAGCATTTGCCAGTGCTTTTCTTCCCAGACAGACACATTCATTTGAACTTGAAAAAGCCAGAATGCCAAAAGTACCTCCCCAATATGTTGACTAAGGACTGTAATTCCTTTAAATTATGCAACTGGATTCCCACAGCTGGCCCACAGCTTGGCTTAGAGCTTAGTTCAATGGCAATGATCCTGTCTGCTAATATTGTCCTACTTGCAGAGAAGGTAATATATCCAGCAACTTATATTGAAGTTCTGACACTAATTAACAGAGCAAGCAAATGTTGACATGAGTGACAAACGCTGGTTAATAGTTACTGTGAGACCAGTGCTGCCAGCTGGCATTTCTCTGTAGCATTTTGCAGTAACAACCCCCTGTTTATTTCTTAGGACATTGCTTATAATTTGTTTATATGCATTTTGTTTCAAGTTAGAAACAAATCAGCACAAAAAACAACCCGGAACACAGCAGCAAGACCCCCGATTTTCAGACAAGTAATCAACAAGAAAGCATGCAAGCACATTACTTGGAGGATGCACGGGGGGCTAAAGTATAGGAATTCTTATCCTATATAAAGCTATGTAGACTTGCACAAACAGCCTTTGGCATCTTGTTTCTGGCCTACCTGGACAGTAGCAAAACATGTTTATCAGATCACACAAGCCCAGAACCTGAACTGCAAGCAGTTAAAAACTGAAGGTCGCTAAGCTGCAAAATTAAAACATGCTTCTATGCTTTAGCTACACAGACAACGATAAAACAAAGCCTCCACAACCACCTGTAATAATATGCCTGTTCAGCTAGCAATTCCAAAGTACTCAGCAACACAAGGTAGACATTTTCTGCAGCTGGTTTTACATGTACATTCCTGCCAAATTGTTGTCTCGTCTCCTCTTACCTTCACATTAGTCCGGAGTGCACAGTAACATGCAAAAAACATTGCAGTAAACAAGGAGCATATGGACCAGTATTCAGCGTCTCTGCTCTGCACAAACGGTACACACACGATCCCGAGCATGTGCTACTAAGGAGCATCCGTTCCCTCTGTCAGTTTGAAAATGCATTGATCTCTGTTTTTCTGACTACAAAAAGACATGTCTTGAAGGCACTGAGTGAAAGCTACATATCTCTTCATCGACTATATATAGAAATATGCCCAGTAATTTCAATTAGCAGAGAATTCAGCGTCTGAAACTTGGACCTCAGTTGCTTTTCCTTCCAGCATTTTAAATTCAGGGGGGAAAAAGGAGGGGGAACTCACCCAGAGGGGAAAGGTGAGGAATTAAAATGTAAGCAGCGAGTTACTTATATTCCCCCCTGGCTTTGATGTTTTTCTTTTCAATATTTTACAGACGTTATACACGGAAAAACGAAGAAAGGTTTCTCTTCCAATTCTCAAATTTACTGTAGATTCTGCACTGTTTCTGTCTGCTCTTTTTAAAGATGCAGCATCCCTTTTAACAAAGCCAACGTCATCAATCATGACAGATTCAACATGTTCTACTTACAAATACAGTCTCTGATTAAGGACAATGGCTGGCTGGCTTATTAACGTTTCCTCAAATGCAAGTTCAGTCCCCTGTGCTAATCTATTTTTAAATAAAAAGTCCCACCTACTCCTTCACTTTCATTTAATAAAAATGCAGCGGACTAGTTCTAAAGATCCTGAATTGCATTGTGCTCCTCGCTCAGACACTGGACATCGTTTTCAAACTGGATGCTGGGATTAGAAACACAGAAAAAAAATTAAAATGAAAGCAGAAAAATCCTGGAGAAGGCTGTGCCCTCACATTTGTAACTACATATTCTGAATTTAAAATGCTCAAATATCTTTCAGAAGGAGGGAACTCAGAACCTAGCCAGAAGGCAAAGCTTTAATTCACAAGCACAAAAATGAGATCAAATCATTTCTTTCACTCCTGTCAGCCACTGGGATGCTACAAATTAACTGATTGTTTACTAGACTGCAGGGACACAAAGTCAAAGGCTCAACTCTTTGTTTACAGCATCGGGAACCACCGCTATTCATACTGAATTATGAAGCAGTCTTCAGGAATAAAATCAGAAAGGAGCCTCTTTTTTTTTTTTTTTTCACTGCAGCAGATACTGTGGGAGGCAAAGAGTAGAAAAGGCTTTACTACCTTCCTCTCTATCAGCACAGAGCAATTTGTGTAGGATAAGCATAACTTAATAGAAATATCTGCAGTGACTTTTAGGATTTCTTTAAATAATGCTTTACGTAAACCCCCTTGGAAATCTGCAGAAATACTGAAGTCCTGTCAAAGTCGGTGGGTATCTTTCTGTGGGCAATGAGGTGAAGAAGCTTAAACAGAAGGACGTGCATTTCAAGAAGAAAAAAGGGGGGAGGGGAAAAGACGGCAGGGTTTTTTCCAACATCTTCCTAAAGACAGGCTCTCAGAAACTGTCGTCAACTCCAAGTGAACAGCTATTTTTAGCCCGTCATTGTTTGTGCCTTTTTTTAGGAACGAAAAACGCAGTCGTGTTTAAAGCTAGATATTGCTCTACGTTGTATCCTAAGACATCTACTTAATTTGATCCCCGGCTCCATCTGTCATACAAATTAAGTAATTAGTTATCACAACCTTCTTTGGCACAAGCAATGATTTCCAGAACAAAAGAGATGAACCCCGTTCTTAAAACTAATGCCACAATTTTTATTAGTAATTAAACTGGGGTCTAGATGCCATAGTTCATAAAGCTGGGGTATCCCAAAGTTACAATATTTCAGACTTTGGCTGAAGCAATAACCATCAAATAAGCTAAAACATAGTAACATGTTGCTCAGCAAAAGCATGGGAGAATTAATTGATGTAATTTTCTGACACTCTTCAAGTGAACAGAAAGGGAAAGGAATCATGTTTATTTTGCAGTACAGTACATTAACAATTAAAATTAAGCATCTTAGTCATTGAAAAATTATCACAGAACTTGGGGAATTCTGATCCACCAGAGAAATGCAACTCAAAAAACAAAGATGAATAGATGCACAGTCCTGAACAGCAAGGCAAGGCT
This sequence comes from Tringa tobata, assembly GCA_033628505.1. Lineage (NCBI taxonomy): Eukaryota > Metazoa > Chordata > Aves > Charadriiformes > Scolopacidae > Tringa > Tringa tobata. The sequence goes on from JAHREE010000096.1 coordinate 5,736,296, forward strand.
CAGACAAGCATGTAGCTGCATATGAAAATCAAATTCAAGCCTCCTTTCTGCCAAAGGAATTACACAAGGTTTCAGTCAGCAAAGTCTTTGAAGCAACTTTCTTCTTCATGATTCTAAAAAGTTAATTTTTTTGGTTTTAAGCAAACAAACCCAACACGAGGAAAATAGGAGTCTCACTAAAAGAAAGCAGGGCTGCTAAGTATACGATTCCCAAGCGATCATCTGTATAAAAGACTTTTAATACATTTAGGAAAACAAGAAGTGATGCAGTCCTGAAGTCTTCACTCAGAAAAACCTCCCGTGACTCCTGAGTGTCTGGGAGGAAAAGTTATATCTATCCTATAATATCTAGGAAATTACAGACCCCGACCCTCATAACACCGTCAGAGTGAAAAGGGAAGACTCTCATCCATGTGGCAGACGCCTCCTATAATAACTGTGGGGCATTCGAGAATTTGCTGGAAAATTGAAACCTCTGTACCAGCCAACAAGGTATTACTTTGATAGCAGACCAGCCTAACACATTTAGCAGGGACTGCTTCAGGTTACCTACACAAGCAGATCTCTGCAGGGCTTGTTTGCCTCTGCGAAAACATGTCTTATTGCAGCAGCCTAATTTTTAACGGCAGCAATCTCATCAAGGACATACAACATTTTATTATGACTAACAGCTAGCCAAAATTGCCACATATTGTTGATAGTTACGGTCTTTGACACGGAATTGATAACAATGAGTTAGGAAAAACCTTGCCCCAGTCTGCCAGACATGTCAAAAATAGAAGAATATTTCAAGGGCTCAGGGCTTCTTTAAACAGGAGAGACCAGGGAAGAACCCCACAGGCAATAGAAGTTACTCCATTTAAAAAAAAAATAGGTTAAGTATAAAAACAGTAGAGAGAGTAGTCAAACAAAGCAGCATTACAGACCCTCTTTAAAAAAACCCACAACTTGTGACCTCAATATTCCTAGATGAAGGAAACCACTGGAGCCACTACCTTGAGCTGTGAAATTTCATCAGTACATTATCCTCCTGGGCCTTCAGAAGGGCAAAAGGGAGTGCTCGAAAGGAAACCCTGGTTGTCTGCAGAGGTTCAAAGAAAGCAGAGGGAACATGCTGTCCTGGAAGACTTTGATCTCATGAGGCCCCGAGTGCAGTCTGCTTTGGAGGAGTGACGGGGTGGGGAGAGACCTTTGCCACATCTCTCACTGCCCAGTAGAAGAGCAATAGGAGCTAGTAGCAGTACTAATAGTAATAATAGTAGTAGTAGAAATTACCCTATTGCCATTGTATCCTGAAACTGTGGACAAGACAGTACGTGGAAAAACTTACAGGGAAACTATGAAGCCATATTGGGGTTTTTTGTTTTTTTTTTCCTCAGGTATCATCAAAAGGGTCGTATTTTAGAGGAAAATAACAATAAAAGCAACAGGCTAAAAATGCAGTAAAGAAATCAACACCCTCCAGTGCAATGTGCCCCACTTCACGTAAGCATAACGTTTGTGAGTAAATATTAAAAATTGTCTTTAAAAGGCTTGCTGCAATGAGAGAGATTTTGTGATCACCCTCTGATGATCACAAGGAAAGCAGAGATTTTCTGGAAAAAAACAGAAAATAGAGGGAGAAGGGACTGAAGAAGAGGTTGCGTTGCTCTCTGGATGGACAGAGGGAGAAATGACACTCCTTTCCTCCAAAAGAGGGGAGAGTGGATGTCTACAGGGGGTTGAACGTAGTGGTGGAGCTTTGCAAAGCCATCTGTGGGGTCTGGCCATGCAATGCTTATTAGTATCAACATTGATAATCCGCACCACTGACTTCCAGCAGCCAAGGGTGTAATTCTCCCTCTTTTTGCAGTAATGCTGAAGGTACTGGCTTGTGCAGTCATGGCACTATGGCTACGGTCATGCTCCATCACATCCTGTCTTTGCACACTGGAGTGATACAACCTATATAGCACCCTCGCCCTACATTGGTTAGATGTCTCTTTTTCAACACATGAGCTTTAAACTAGAATGATTTTAGTCCTTTCCCCATTCCTGAGACTTTTATTTGTCCTGAAAATGTTATTTTCCACAGCTACAAGAAGTTCATTACACTGAAAATATCCATGTCAGGGAGTGGGATATTGCAGGAAGCACTGATGCAGACTGCAGGTCTTGGGTGCAGCGGGGTCTACAGTTTCCAGATGGAAAACATTGACTCCTGAAGAGTGGATTGAGTCTATGGGGCTTCTGGAAACAACTACAGAAAGAAGAACGTGGAATAAAAGCCATAATTGGCAAGAAGGCTTGCTAAGGCATTGCACTATAGCAAAATCTAGTAAAACGTAAAAGACAGAGGAATTAAATCAGCAGCTTGAGCTCAGCACATCTTAAAATTTCCAGAAAGAGAAAGAAAAAGCCTCAACAGATTATTTACAAACTCTTATCTCCAGATTGTAAACATCTCTCTTGCATCCTGGCATTCTGATGCAAAAGTTGCTTTGTCAGATATTCTTCCTTACTTCCAGGCCAATAAACAGCAAAGACCTTCCCCTGGGCAGATTTAACGAGCCACATGTTTTCATGAAAGCATAGGTTAGTTCCCCATTACACAGTCTTCCTGAAAACTTTCTGTTTCCTTTTTCCTACACAATTGTGTTAATATAATTTTCTGATTTTTGAGCATTTAATACTTTTCTTCCTAATATCCCAGCTCTCTGCTTTCTCTCTTCTATAGTTGCTTTGAGGAAGATTTTGATCCGATATATGAGAAAACCATATAATTTACTTGCAAGTCATTCCTTCTCAGTATTGAATTTATACATGTTGTATGAACTAAGCCATTGTTACTATTTCAAAGCAGCCATGAAACCATTTATAATAAGCAAATTTAAAGAAATTAAATGGCCAAATAATAAATTTTAAAAATGTTAACAATGGCCTGATCCTGTGAGCCTTCTCTATGACTGTGAATCTCTCAGGAAGGGCCTCCTCATTGCTCCCCATGACCCTATAACAGAATGCACAAAACAAGGAACAGAGGCCCAGAAAGAAGGATTTAGATTAAGCTTCACAAAGCATCTTGAGTTACTCAAAGCCCCATTTTAATTCTGCTGTACCTGCGGATCAAGTTTATTTTATGCCTCACCCTATCCAACCGAATGAGAAGACATGACTCCACTAAAGCCTTCATTAAGAGACCCAGACTCATACTTTACACTGTGAAGACTTTTAAGCTCTGAAGATCCCTAGTTGAATTTCCTGAATTTCACTCAAATTGATGACTAACATGTCTCTACAATGTGCGTTTCATTTTGTAATGATGAGAAGATGTCTGTGGTTCTTCTTGACCTGCATCTCATGATGTCATAACACCTTTGAAAAGGTATGTCCATCCACGGTCATGATAAAGGCCATGGCAACCTGGAATCCCAGCATATTATATAGTCTGTCTTTCTTGCTGAGGGGAGATTGACCATACGTAGACTCTTCTTGGCAAGTGTTTCTCTATCATGTCCTTCAAAATCTCTCATGAAGGCAATACTGTCTTTGCTTTAGATGCCCCTTATTCTTACTATGGGAATGTTTCTGCAAAGATCAAGAAGATGATCAATAAGAAGATACCGTCTTTTATTCAAATGAGGTTAATTTAGCAAAACTGTTCTTTTGGGATTTTATTTTTATTTTCCAATCATGGATAAATTAGCAGAAAAGATGTGAAGCCCTAAACTCTATAGTTTCGAAGTGCTGGAAGAGCAAATGAATGCTCAATCTTGCCATCTGTGCATGGTACTTTTTATACTTTCATCTTTGTAGGGTAACATTGTCACCTCAATAGCACTGTGTGTGTAGGTGGCTGCCCATTTATTCTTCATTGTTCATATGTACACACACATTCACATGCATACAGGAATACGTTTGTATGCAAAGTGCATGTTTGTGAGGCAGGATACCAAGGGCAAAATAAGAAACAAAATATCTTCACTTTTGTTCCTTGTATATATGTATATATATGTATATAGAACTATATACATATATATACAACTATATATATAACTTCTATAAGTTAATATACAAGGTTGTCAGACCTTTCTGATACACACTGTCTGTGATTCAGCCCAGAAAGATGAAAAGCTCAAAACAAGGTAAAAAGACTAGACCATTAGAAGCCTATGCTTGTTTTCCCCCAACAAAAATAATTTACCATGATTATTTGAGAAACTTGGGGAAAATGATATCTATCTTTTCATGATTTGCCATCACTCCCCAATTATGAATTAACATTTTACTTTTATAATTTATGAACTATAATTTATGAACTAAGCTAATTCATTTAAGCATAAAATCCACATTTCCATGGTAACAGCATGAATGAAGAAGGAATGAACTTCCAAAGTTCAACTGCATTTATTACAGTACTTAAAAATAAACCTCCAGCAATTTTAATCCAGGAAACTACTGTAGTCTTTTTTATGAAAAAAAAAATATTAAAAATTAACACTCTTATTTTAAATTTGTACAATAACAACACAATTTTGTATTGTACTTGATGAAAACCTGTATGTGTCAAAACACCTAAAATTTCATTTTTTTGTACTGTGATTTTAGCCAAGGAAACTACTTAAAGGGAACCTATTGTTAGATTGAGCAATATGATATAAAACTATGTAATGGTGGAAGTAACCTATGATTTTTTTTGATGTAGCCAGTATTTTCATTAAACAAGTAAAGTGTTAGATTTTACAATAGAGAGTAAAATGATGGATATTCTTTGGCCATTCAACTCTCATTCAACTGAAAACAGTTATTAGTTTAATATGTTAAGAAACCTCAGCTAGAAATATGATCAATGAGATAAATAACTTGTTTTGAAAATATGTTTAAATTTAACCAGTTATCAAAAAGTTATTTCAAACCTGCATAGCATTTGAAAACATAGTTAATGAGTGAAACCATTTACAAGGAAATTGGTATATTTTCTTTTTAATGATTTAAAATCAAGAGTCAAGATATTTCTAGAAGCCTTATGAGTCAAAAGAAAATTATTGGGCTCAGTAAAGAATAAATAAGTAATCTAATTATTCTAATAAAGTAATAAATCTTTTTTATGTCTTTAAAAAAGAAAAGAATTTTCAAAATAAGTATACTACTAAATGAAGGAGGAAAAAGATCTCTTAGTGGAGAGAATTATCTTTGAAATGCAGTGAAATTACTCAAAATAATGTACCTTTACAGATATAAATACATGATCCCCTTGTAATCAGAGGATTTACAAATAAAATTTGCTAATTTGTCTATAGAATATAAGAAAAGTGTGCTCAAATCAGGCATCCATATTACTTATTTATAACACCCAATGTTACAAAAATCCTTGTCAGCAACCTATCTCTGTGAAAGCTGGTGATGCATGCTATATCTGTATCTCCTCTGGGACCTGTAGCTCCCAACAGTTGAAGACACCTGGCCAACCTAGATACTTTTTCCTCCAGTACTATCCAAGTCATAAAAATAATCCCTAGACTAAGACTTTAAAAACTTATCCTAGTAGGAATAATAAAGTCAGCAAAAAGCACCCACAACTGATACTTTTCCTGTAGAGTTTTACCAATGATTTCATTCCTTACTTCAGCTCCTCTTTTAGCTATCAAGTCAAAATATTTTCAGCTGTATTTCAGCTGTTTTCTTTTCAGCTGTACATACACAAGTCCATGGGAATCGATGAGATGCATCCCACGGTCCTGAGGGAACTGGCAGATGCAGTTGATAAGCCAGTTTCCTTCATATTCGAAAAAACATGGCAGTCAGGCAAAGTCCCCAGTGACTGAAAAAAAGGAAACGTCACACTCATTTTTTAAAAGAGCAAAAAGGCGGACTGTAGAAACTACCTAGCTGTCAGCATCACCTCTGTGCCTGGTAAGATCATGGAACAGGTCCTCCTGGAAGCTATGTCAGGGCATACAGATGGGAGGAAGGTGATTAGAGACAGCCAACATGGCTTCACAACAGGCAAATCATCCCTAAATAATCTGCTGGCCTTCTACAATGAAATGATGGAGTTGCTGAATAAGGGAAGAACAATGGCTTCTGCAACGGAATTCTGCAAGGCCATTGACGCAGTCCTACACAACACCTTTGTCTCTAAATTGGAGAGATATGGATTTGATGGATTCAATGGATAAGGAATTGGCTGGATGGCTGCTTACAAAGAGTTGCAGTTGGTGGCTCCATGTCCAAATGGAAAACAGTATCAAGTGGTGTCCCTTAGGTGCCCATATTGGGACCAGTACTGTTCGGTATCTTTATTAATGACATACACAGTGGGATTGAGTGCACCCTCAGAAAGTTTGCAGAGCGGTGCAAGCTGAGTGGTGCAGCTGATATGCTAAAAGGAAGGGATGCCATGCAGAGCAACATTGACAGACTTGAGGAGTGGGCCAATGTGAATCTCATGAAGTCCAACAACACCAAGTGCAAGATCCTGCACCTGGGTAGGGGCAATCACCAGTATCAATACAGTCTCAGGGATGAATGCACTGAGAGAAACCCTGCAGAGAAGAACTTGGGGATACTGGTGGAATAAAAATTGTGTGTCAGCCACAAATGTGCACTTGCAGACTGGGAAGAGAATCGTATCCTGCACTGCATCAAAAGAAAGAAGGTCAGAGGTTGAGGGATGTGATTCTGCCCCTCTACTCCATTCTGGTGGGACCCCACCTGGAGAACTGCATCTACTCTGGAGCCCCCAACATAAGAAGGACAAGAACCTGTTAGAGCAGGTCCAGAGGAGGACCACAAAAATGGACAGAGGGTTGGAACACCTCTCCTATGAAGACAGGCTGAGAGAATTGGGGTTGTCGAACCTGGAAAAGAGAAGGCTCCGGGGACACTGTATTGTGGCTTTTCAATAAGAGGCTTTTCAATAAGGCTTATAAGAAAGACAGAGAGACTTGTTACCAGGGCCTGTAATGATAGGACAAGGAGCTATAGTTTTAAACTGAAAGAGGGTAGATTTAGATTGGACATAGGGAAGAAATTTTTTATGATGAGGGTGGGGAGACTCTGGAACAGGTTGCACAGAGAAGTTGTGGATGAGCCATCATTGGACATATTCAAGGTTAGGTTGGGCAGAGCTTTGAGCAACCTGATCTAGTTGAAGATATCCCTGTGCAAGGCAGGAGGGTTGGACTAGATGACCTTTAAAGGTCTTTTCCAACCTAAACCATTCCACTAATACCTCTAAAGCTTTTTCCTATTTTTAAAATACATATTTACTGCAGAAAATTCTCAGGGTGCATAACTTTCTCAGAAACAGCACTATTACCTATGTCTTTCACTTATCCTTTCTGTATGTTACTCTGCAACCTCATTGATGCCTGTTAATTGCATTGATTGCCCTGTTGGAAGTGGAGCATCCAGAAAACCCAGTGACTTGAGAAAAGGTTGTTATCCTTCATGATCTTCTGTCACTTACAAGCTGATACCACTCTGCTGTTGCTGATACAACTGCTGTTGCAATTTTACCCATATCCACTAGGCACTCAGAACGAGTTTTAAAACTGAGGAACCACTAAAAATGGGGAAATGTATACACACATATATATGTATACATATATACATGCATGTAAATATGTATATAGCAATCAACTTTTTGGAACCATTAAGAGGTTAATTTTCATATACATATTACCATAATGAGAAAAGCACTGCTCACACTTCTTACCTTCCCACTTTCTGCTATATCCCTCTATACTTCCTACACACCAATTGAAATATTATTTCTAAATTGCTAAAATAAGGTGAATGATACTTTCTTTCAAACAGGATTCCTAAAAAAAAAAAAAGTACTCCTGAGCAGCAAGTGGAAAAATCTACATCTTCTAAATCAGACAACACAGTTCTAAATCCGCTGTTACTTCTGAGAATTTTACCTGGTATTCCTGAAAACTGCTGTTGAGAAGGCATATCTCAGCAGTGAGACCTTATCTCTTTAGGGTCTGTAATTAACGGGATGATGACAAAAAGGTAATTTTTAAATTTTCCACTGTGTAGTGATGCCCAGCACATACTGACCAAAGCGCTATTGTCACCATTTTTGCTGTTCTAAGTTCAAGGCAATACCTCAAATATTGTGGACAAAGCATGATTATTTCTTTCTGGGCATCAGGCTTTTGAGTAACTTGAGCTGTGGAGAATATGGCACACAAAGCCAAAATTTGAAAATGTCCTTAAGAGTTTTTTCAATTTAACCCATTGGGATGTTTTGATTCTTCAAAGAAAAAAAGCTGACTATATGAACAATAAAATATAGACTATTAACATGTAACAATAATTTAATACTATAAAGCAAATGTAAATGACAGCAACAAAATAGAGGATTTCAATGTTATTGAAATTAGTCTGGAAAGTTGAAATTATTCACTTCAACTTCTTATCACTGAAAATTTTATCTCAGCCTCCAAATATTTTCAACAAGTTACATCTGAATAGAAACTTTTTACACTGATAGTATCTGAGCAATCCTATTATTTCCCAGCAGTTAAAGAATATTTTTTCACTCATAATATTTATTCTATTGTTTCCAAGCAGTTAGAGGTTTCCTTTTAAAATATCATGCCTTGCATATTTCTTCCACAGATATCCTCTTCTCACTTCAATATTCCCTTGAGTCACATGCAGTGAAGATCAGATAAATTCAGAGAATGTCTTCAGTTGAAATATTTTATAAAATGCAAATTACTGCTATAATCTGATGATATTTCACAAGCTAACTGACTTTAGCACTGCTTTCTCTGTAACCATTTATAAAAGCTAAAAATCTCTGGCTGTGGGACTGTCTATAAACATTTTGTTATTACATCTATATGCAAAATTATTCTCAGTGTAGTACACAGGGTCAATATCTCTTTTGCACGGAGGACAAGAGTGAGTGTGACATGCATGCTGACAGCAGAATATCAATTGACTAGAGCCCTATTTATCTGAGAGGAAATTTTTCTGTTCTCTTAATACTTTATTTAAATAGTTTTAGAAATAGCACTCCCCTTGACCCAAAGAAGTTATAGCATGCCCCATTTCACACATTAACCAAAAATAACATCAAATCTCTTAGGAAAACAAAGCCAGAGTCTACTGTCAATCATAATACAAGTAACCTTTTAATTTCAACAGGGTCATAAAGATCTACAGTCCTATAAAATACAAGAATCTGGCCAAAAGAATACATAAAAGCAGAGTAAAATTCGATATACACTGAGTAAAAATCTACCTCTATTAAGGACAATACTAAAAAAATCTAACTCATTTCAAATTATTTTAGTGAGGTTCTTTAAGATAAAAAAAATGTTGATGCATACATCATGATAGTGAGTTTTTATGTAAACCTCAATTATAAAGAGTTGCTGCTCCCTGGCAGTGTTTTGGCAGATTATCAACTCTACTTTAGCTCAACAAAAGAAGAATAATACAGTCTGAGACTATCTTTTTCTATCCCATGCTCATCACCACATTCAAATTGAATAAACATATTGAAATATGCTTTGAGAGTTGTTTGCGAATGTTTGTCCAATCACAATGACTGGAACATTGGTTACAACGTAAGGGCATCGTGTGATTATCAGATAGCATTCTGAACACAACAACGCTGTCATCTGAACAGTTTCAGATAAGCTTGCACTTCTTGGGTACCTTTAATCCAAATGTGGTTTCCTGATTTTGTTACTATTTTGTTTTGACTTTTGTTACCGTAAAAGTGATGGAAAGTATAAAAACTATTAGTGATTGCTCAGTTTGGTTTTGATCTAGATGATAGAAATATTGTGCCAGTCTCTAGCGGAAATATATTTGAAAGGCAGGTGGGCAGGGGATATTCCAGTTTGTTTTTATCAATCAGAATCGAGGAAAGTCCACTAAGAGTTGTTTGCTAGTGACTCAGCAAGACAAGTCAAACTGGACTATAAAAAGATTTTTCTCCTATTACAAGGGAGGAGGATAGGAGGATCTATTGTGAGAGCTGACTCGTGTCTAGAAAACAGAAGAATGGGTTGGGGTTAGTCTTTTGTGAGCTGAAGAGATGCAATACAGCTGTTGATTTTTTTTTTAAAAAAAGCGAGAAGAAAAGAAGAGGAAAAATAAGTAAAATAAATAAATAAATAAAATAATCATACACCGTAAGAAGGGCTTTTTTCCATCCTCCACCAAATCAACACAGGAATGTAGCTCATCTCCCCACCTTTGATGACTCTTGGTCCTTCACAAAACCTGTGATGTAATAACGTAATGAGAATTAAATTTAATGGCTGACAGAGAGTGTGTTTATCATTTGTAATGATAAGAATGTTTCTGTCTAAATACTCGTTGAGAAGTCTGTGTATTATTGGATGATGATGCTGTATACAACGCTCTTGAAAAACAAGCCAAACCACAAAATACACTAAATGGGCAAATGATTGCTGCCTGCTGATTTTGGTGGAGTTCTGTCCAGGAAGTCAGACTAGATGATAACCCAGGCCTTCTGGCCCAAATCCAGATGTATCTCTCTCCTAATCTGCACAAACAAATGCACAAGACTGGAACAATCTGGAAAAACTTGAAACTCCCCAGTTGTAACTGTCTGTAACAGAAAGCCGTCGTTTCATACTTTGCCTTTGTATTGTGCTCTGCTTCTTGCCCTATGTTTTCTACAAATAGTGGAATTTCATGCCAATTTATGAGATGGATTTTTGTAAGAGATGTAGAAATTCTGAAGCTCAAACTGAAGCTGTTAAAAATCAAAATTAAGCTATGTAATGCTCAGAAATGTTGGCCACCTGCAATAATTAAAACTTTCAAACATTTCTCAGTACTTCTGATACATTACTTTTCTCTGTCACTTGACAGCCCTCTGCACTGAAATATCTTGTTGAATATTTTAGAATCAACATTACAGTACCACCACTTCAGTGGAAGGATTATAGTTAATTTTTCACAACTGCATCATTTCAGGGCATTGTGACATACAACTTCAGTGGGTTTCTTTAAGCAGCAGTGTCCTAATGTCACATTGAACAGTTGTGTCTATGGCAACATATTCCTATTATCATGGATCTCATATATCTACCATCATTTCTGAATGTGTTTTTTTTAGAAAATTAACATAGAATTCAATTCTAATTGTTAAAATCAGAATGAAAATGGAAGTTCATGCATAAAGGACCATCTGCCTACATATTGCCCTACACAGCTTGAATAGGTGAAAATGTTTTTGCATTAATAGAACTGGAAAACGTTTGAGACCAAAACAGATCACAATTTACTTTCCATTTCCTGGCTTCTGCTACTACAAGGAAGATCTGTTTATTCATTATTTCATTATTGCATAGCAAACAGTGTAATATAGAAAGTTATTTCTCTATACTAGAAAGACAAGCTGGTAGCAGACAGAGCCTGGATTGAGAGCGAGGGCACTCAGGTCCTCCCTTTCAGTTTACCAGGTGTGGTAAAAACGGCTGCTACCCCTTAGTTTACTCGTCTGCAAACTGGTATTTATGGTATCATTCCCAGTAATCACTCTCAAAATTGACAATTTTCTTATTACAACTCCCAGCTGCAACTGCACCTGCATCTTACCTTTCAGTAAGGACATGCTTCAATCTGAAAAGCTTTGGATGACAAATATAAGTAATCGTGGTTAATATTTTCAAGTCATTTTTAGCGACTGATTTGAAATATTTGATTTCCTTAATCTGAGCAAACACATCTCCATGCTCATTGAATCTTTGTGCTCTACCACCTACAGTGTGCCGCTTTGTGCTGTACCACCTACAGCATTTCCCAAAGTATTTTTCTCTGTGTGAATGTATTTATTTGTACCTTTCTCTATCACAAGCAGCATACTTGATTTCAAGAATGGAACTTGATCTTTCTCACAACCGTCCCAGCACGTATTGGAGACATCTCAGGCTGGGGACCCAATATTTCTAGGAAAAGGGAAAATTGATCAAGCACTGCTATATTCTTAGAAAAATACCAAAATCTATGAGATGTCACTTATTAATATTTATCTGGACTTTCCACTAGAATATACCATCAATGTATTCATATCTCTGTTCAAATAACCTCTAAATTATTGTGTCAATGTTTTCCTGGTATGTGGTTTTACATTCCACGAAGCCATAGTCACCAAAGTTAGCTACACAGCACCCAGAGCAGCCTATAATGTTTTCACCTTGCCTATAAGAAGAATCTTTCACTGCTCTCTACTTCTTATTTTACTATATTATTTCCAGTTACTCTACAATCTCTACACAAAACAAGTTCAAGGTGAGGGCATGAGAGGGGAAGGGAATTTATACCCTCTAGACAAATTTTCTGAAGAAGCCTCTGAAAGTTTTATGCCTGAAACAGAATTCAGAGCTAGGTAGGTAACATGTCAGAAGGTCCAGCTGCAGAAATAGGACACAGTAATAAACTAGGAAAGGAATATTCTTTAATTCTAAGAAAAAGAGAAACCACATATGAAAAATCTTAGTGGAGCAGTAGTTGCTCGCTGCCCTTTGCAAGTCAGCAGTTCACTGCTTCAGGCAACAGCTTGTGGCTCTTAGGACTTAGTCTAGTTCCCTGCTTTGTCATAGGCACACACCAGTGTGATAAAAAGCAAGATATATAACCTACAAGATGTCAGCTTTTTATATATGAAGATTATATGTAGAATATAAGATGCTACCAAAACAGTCACAGTAAAAGCACTGTTAAATCAAGTTTAGCTAATCCCAACTAATCTGGGACATAGCCTGACACCTAAAACCCATCTAAGGCCTCAAAGAGCCACCCAGTCTGCTAGATCTGCAGGTTCTCCAGAGCTGCTAAAGCCTTTTGATGCCTAAAGTAATTTGTATCTCCTCATTTAGCCTGGAAGTTGTCTTCATCCTTAAATTAACACATACTCAAAGTATGTATTCTGATAAACTGGTAACGTCCAACCTAAAACCTTATTGCAAGTCACCTTGGGGAGACAAGCACTTAAACCCTGACTAAATCCTCCCTTTCTTGACCTCTGCCTAATTATCTCGAAGAAGTATAAAATCCAGATGAAGTTAAAACTAACATTAGCATCACATTAGTGGTCCAGCAGCAAAAATGGTGCCCTCTTGTCACCTGAGATCCTTGTGTTTGGCTCACTCACTTGGGACCACTTAGATCACTCACTATCATTTTCAGAGGAGGGCTATGTGGTGACATACTGAACAGACAGACTTCTCCTCTTGGTTCACCGTTACTCACAGTGGAAAAGATAGAGCCCTAAATTAAGCAAATCATAAAGTTCTCCTGCGTTCTCTCTCCCTATGGAGAGTGACAAGTGCCTGAGGCAGGTAGGTTGTCCTCTGCATGTCCTCAGAGGCCTACCTCACTCCTTGTTCTTGCCAGATATTTAGCTATGACAGGCAGATGACTTATCCCCTCTGCTTTCAGGCAGGTGCCTAAAATTTTACCGAGAGCATGCCCAAATTAAGCACTGGGATTAAGCTTGATATGACTGATGAAACCACGCTTGGAAGCACTGCTTTATTGCCATTTTTATTGATGTAGCACAAGTCACACACAACTGTATTACTAAATCCGCAGACTGGAATCCATATAAAAATCCAAATAAAAGTTCAATAAACTGAAGCCCCTTTCCGCCCAGAAACTAGACTAATTTACTTCACATATAAAGCCACCATTTTCCAAAGGAAAAAGGCTCCTTCAGCGTGCAGAGAAGGTTAATCAAAACTGCATCCCCTCTTTACACGTGGTCCCTGGAAATATGATTCATCTCCTTGCTTTCCTCCCAGATAGTTACAAGAATGGATGGAGGATTTCAGGAGCTCCTTTGCACCAGTAATGCAAAAGCTGAGTCACCTCTTGATATTCAGTCCATAGCCTGAAACAGCCTAACCTTGAGAGGAAATAGTCAAGATTTATAGGTAAAGAAGGTGAAAAGACAAGATCAGAAAATAAGTGAATCTGTGTATGGGAAAGCCTGAAACCGGGAAAACCAACGATGTGATGAACTGCCAGAGCAGCTCAGAACTCAGCAGCTGGCTAACAAAGAGCGGACAGCTATGAGGAATGTGGTCTTGAAAGGCAGGAATGTTAATGGGCACTCCTTCATCAGGCTTGACTAGAGGGATGTTAAACACTAAATTAAAACCTAAGCATTGACTAGAGACCATACGAAAGGATAGTCATTTGGGAACATTTTCAGCCTGTCATTCTCTCTTCAAAAGCCAAGACAAAAAAGATTTTCCATGAATCAGAAAAGGCTGAAATAGTCACCAGTCAGTTCAGGAACCTAATGGATGGTAGGTGAAAAAAGTAATTTTCAGAAAGGAAATTCAGACCCATCCTCTCCAACAGCTGCAGGCATCTCTTATCTCCTGGAAGCCAGAACTGTTCAAATCCCTTTAGCAAAACAACATCCTAAGGATACAACTGGATGTCTGGGGACTGGTCATTATGTAGATGGTACCCACCTGGGACCTATCCTAATTTAGCGAATGTACATATCCTTCCAATGCTAGCTGACTTTGTGCTTTGTCCCATCTACTTTTTTATTGCATTTCAAAAACAGAAGAAGCGTCATCATTCATCTTAGTGCTGAATAATCTTTCATGTAATCTTCTTTTCTGGAACTGGGAGTTTTTTAAGATAATGTGCATATTGTCTGAAATTAATTTATGCACAGCAGTTTTTCAATGCTGTTTAACAGTATTACTCTGGCTCATGCCAGTTAAATGTGTTTCAGTAGATTTGAGACCAGATTTCTGCAATGTAATCTACTTAGCATTGCTCATGGCAAGTATCTGGAAACTTCAGTACATGTGCAGTATGACAGCCCACTGTCTTTCAATGCTTAAACAACACAACAGGAATAAAGGAAAGGAATAAAATAATTTTCTTGGGTCACACAACTAGCTCTAAGCTCTAAATTTTCAGTTCTGACTTCAAAGTACTCAATCGTATTGCCTGGGAAATCATATACACTGGTGGTAGCTGAGAACACCAATTGTTTGTAAATGCAGTGAGCTCCCCAACCCCCTGCTTTCAAGCACTTTATTTCTCAGGTTTTCCAAAATTTTGCCCAGTATAAAAGGAAAGGGAAGTGAAAAAGTGCCTTTAAAACACCTTTGTGACTTGCTGAAGTTATCAATGTCTCTCGACAGAATTGGTTTGGATATTACAAGAACATACTGGCTACTGTGATGTGGCAGCCAATGGTCTCAATATATTGGGATTACAAGGCTGGGCTCAACAAACAGCAATGCAGCCAAGTCAGAGGACAGTGTCACTCCAGGCACTGTAACCCCTGTGCCAAGTAGCCTTGGGATGCCATTCAGTGTAACTACCTAGCTAGTTCTCTGTGAGGCAAGAGAACATGTAGCTGCCATGCCTGGCACCTCATAGTGGAAGAAAAACTTCATCTTAGACTGCTTTTGTCATAAACTGTCTCCTGTGGATGCATTACCAACAGTTCCCAGAGGCCAGGCTTGATTATTCCCAGAAAAAGCCATATACCGAACAATATCTCCCAGCCGTAGTTGCAATAGATGTTGTATAAATTAATGAATAAATAAGAAACATAAAAACATAAAAGCAAATAAAATATAAAAATCAAATCATGAAGCTAGAAAGAGACAGCAAATGGTAAAGTGAAGATTATAAATAGTTCCCTTCAATTTCAAAAGCTAACATGATGGCAACTTCAATGGTTATAGCTTTGATTTAAGCACACATAGAAATACCAGGTAAGCTTATAGAATCAACTGACCTCTCTCAAGCGTTAAACTAGATATGTACTAATGTATGTTTTTATGTCATGAGCAATAAAAAGAATACCTTTGACCTAGGTGACAAACACAGTACACTTTTTGGAAACAATATCCACTAGTCTGCTGTAAGATAACTGTGGTGGTTCTTAAACTGCCTGGGAAAGGAAATCCATATGGTGAATTTATCCATAAAGAAAGTACAAGGCTAATCTTGCCTCAGACAGGGAAGAAATAAAGAAATCTGTTTCTGTGGTTCAGTGTCAAATCACTGCAGCAAGATATAAATATAACAGTGGCTTGGTTTTTCTCCAACCCTTAACATACTTCCCTCTGTTTATCCTTCTCTCTTTCTTTGGCTACGTATTCCCAGAAGCAAGAGAAACTAATGGCTTTCTGACACTTCAGTTTGATAAGACTGACATTTTCTTCTCACATTCCCAGAAAGGACAGGGAAGACCTTGTAAGGGAGACCTTATTGCAGCCTTCCAGTATCTGAAGGGGGCCTGCAAGAAAGCTGCAGAGGCACTTTTACAAGGGTGTGTAGAGATAGGATGAGGAGTAATGGCTTCAAACTGTAAGAGGGTAGATTTAGATCAGATATCAGGAAGAAAATTTTCACTATGAGGGTGATGAGACACTGGAACAGATTGCCCACAGAAGCTGTGGATGCCCCATCCCTGGAAGTGTTCAAGGCCAGGCTGGATGAAACTTTGAGCAACCTGGTCTACTGGGAGGGAGTTGGAACTCAATGATCTTTAAGGTCCCTTCCAACCCAAACCATTCCGTGATTCTGTGATTCTATGACAGAATGAGACAGCCACCCTCCAGCACACTGCCTTCCACCCCCTTCCCCACTTGCTGGTACAAGATGAGAGAATGTGGTCCACAGCAACCAGCCCCTGGGAGAGCAGCATATGGGCACCCATCCCACTCTATGGGACCCAGTTGCCCTATTTCCCACTCCTTCATGTTGCAGAGGCTCACAGGGTTCCCACTCACCCCACTGCCCCCAGTCCCACATAGGACTGAGTGGAGATGGACAGGGGGGTCCCTATTCTCTCCTTTGAAGGAGCCAGTCTTACTTCCAGTCCATTTGCTGGAGCCCAGCAGCCTTATTTCACAGAAATATTAAGAAGTGAAGTATGCTTCAGCCAAAGCGATTCTCAGGCTTCGCACTCCAGCATTCATCGATATTGCAGCCTTCAGGGTAGTGCATCGGTATCTGTTCTAGCCCTAAATAAGCTGGCTGAGATACTGGAATTAGTTAGAACAGCATGGTGTTGTCCATAGGTTAACTTCTTTTCCCCAAGCAGATAGATTAGCCTAGAGCAAACATATCCTTGACTGCAATATACATGCAGGACTGTGCCTCCCTGCTGTCCAGCACGCTGTCAGAAAATATCCACTCAGAAATTGAAATGGAATAGTTGTGATCTCTGCAGCTCATATCAGCCCTAACGTGTCCCATACCAGAGGCAGAAAGCAGCACGAAGAAAATGCAGTATTGGTTGAGTTTCCCCCTACCCTGCAATGACATTCTCCCTGGGGGTCTCCAACCAGCCAAGGCAACTGGCAGCACAGGAAGGCATTAGAGTGAAGAAAGCGTTCTGCTGTGTAATCAAGTGTTTAAATAGACATTGTAAGTAGGCTACGGCGCACATGTGCACAATCCTACAAATATTAACATGCCTGAAAAATGATTAGTCAAAATTCAGTCATGAAAAGAATACCATTGTTAGGACCATGTTTCCTCCGTCATTTTTATAATGGAGCAGAAGAGAAACACAGAATTGGCCAGATATGAAAAATAGCATAACACCATTTAAATGGCTCACTCATTAATCTTGTCTCCCTTGTGTTACATGTTAGATGGAATTAGAGATCAATTATAAGAACACTATGTTTGAAACTCTGACCTAACTCCAGTCCTGCTAAACCTTTATCAAGGCTTACAGTTAGATACATCTTCCAAGCAGTGGCCCATGTTCATGAGAGTTTCTTATGAGAAGAGCAGCAGCAACTTTGAAACTGTCATGGACAAGCAGCAAATTGGTAGCAAATAAGTTATTTGATAAATTAGTCTCTTTTTTTGAAACTGCCCACACATGGCTTACATGCTTCACCAAACTATTCTATTATTCTACATCAATTATGCTACAAATATTTTGTGCTGATATTTGTTTAACTTGTGAAGAGTTAACAGCAGCTTATTGTGAATCTTTTAGATTCTATTTTTCAGTTATAGTGGCTAGTTCAGAGTGCATTATATTAGTTTCTGTTTATAGGCAGGTAAGTTTAACTCCTATGATCAGCTCCCTAATGTGGAACCTAATGTTCTTCCAAAATCTGCTGTATTTCTTAGGGATTCCTGCTAGTAAACATGTTTGCTAGAATAGCTGGAAAACAAACATGAAAGTGAAAAGCAAACAGCCAGAGTCCATGTGGTTATTTGCCCAGTGAATATTCAAAGGCAACGCAAAGGGGTTATAACACTCTAACTCTTACAAATGTTCAATAAAATGCTGAATACAAATCTAGCATTACAATCTACATGTTTGAATTTCTTTTCCTGCTTGTTAAACTATATTAATTCAAAAAACCTTTTATCTCTCTAAAGAAAGGTGGGTGAGACACCACAGGAGAGAAGGTAGGAGTAAGTCTGTAGAGAAGAGAAAAAATACCAAACTTTAGTCACTGAGAATAGGAGCAGAGAAGATGGGCCATGAAGCAATTAAAGGTGGATGAAACTACCTGTGGTAATGAACTACATGTCTACTGAGTTTGCATCAGAAGAGGGCAAAACGGGAGGGTCAGAATGGCAATGGTGCCTCTTGGTCTCATCCTGAATGTAAAACCCTGTTTGGGGAGGCTTTTCTGTCTCCAGCCCTTCAGGAACTGATATTTGTGTGGGAGAGCAGAATGCCGTTCGTTATTACTCACCCCTTTCAATTTGCCAGCACAACTCAGCTCAAATATTATGCTTGCCCAGAGGAAGGCAGGGAATCCAAGAAGCTCCACACAAAATTCCTGAGCAAAGAACCAATTCGGATCTTTAAGTTTTGCCATGTAGCCATGGACACTCCACAGCCCATAGCTCCGTTGAAACCTCTGCTTAAAATTGAAGGGCTTTTCAAAATTGGTCATGTTATGTTTCAGTGCATGCATGATGCAATTCCCAGTTTGTACTGGTGAGGTAGGAATTGCAGCTGGAGCAAACAGTGTGTATGACTCAATGTCCAAGTGGCGGCCAGTAACGAGTGGTGTTCCTGAGGGGTCGATACTGGGACCAATACTATTTAATATTTAACATCTTTGTCGGTGACATGGACAGTGGGATAGAGTGCACCCTCAGCAAATTTGCTGTCGACACCAAGCTCGGTGGCACAGTTGACACGCTGGAGGGAAGGGATGCCATCCAGAGGGACCTGGACAGGCTGGAGAGGTGGGCTCGTGCAAATTGCATGAAGTTCAACCAAGCCAAATGCAGGGTCCTGCACCTGGGACATGGCAACCCCAGGCACAAATACAGGTTGGGCAGACAATGGCTGGAGAGCAGCCCTGAGGAGAAGGACTTGGGAGTGCTTATGGATGAGAAGCTCAACATGAGCCGGCAGTGTGTGCTGGCAGCCCAGAGAGCCAACCGTGTCCTGGGCTGCATCAGGAGAAGTGTGGCCAGCAGGTCTCAGGAGGTGATTCTGTCCCTCTACTCTGCACTTGTGAGACCCCACCTGGAGTACTGTGTCCAGCTTTGGAGTCCTCAATGCAGGAAGGACATGGACCTGTTGGAACGGGTCCAGCGGAGGGCCACGAGGATGATCAGAGGGATGGAGCACCTCTCCTATGAAGACAGGCTGAGAGAGCTGGGGTTGTTCAGCCTTGAGAAAAGAAGGCTCCGGGGGGACCTTATAACAGCCTATCAATATCTGAAGGGAGCCTACAAGAGAGCTGGAGAGGGACTCTTTGCCAGGAAGAGCAGTGACAGGACAAGGGGTAACGGTTTTAAATTGGAAGAGAAGAGATTTAGACTAGATACCAGAAAGAAATTCTTTACTGTAAGGGTGGTGAGACACTGGAACAGGTTGCCCAGAGAAGTTGTGGATCCCCCACCCCTGGAAGTGTTCAAGGCCAGATTGGATGGGGCTTTGAGCAACCTGGTCTAATGGGAGTTGTCCCTGCCCATGGTAGGGGAGTTGGAACTAAGTGATCTTTAAGGTCCCTTCCAACTCTAACCATTCTATGATTCTATGATTCTATGAACTCTGGATGAAGTCCGTGCACCCCTAAAGAGCCCTGGCTTGGCAGTTCTCTCTGCCTTGTACCCTGTCAAAGCTGCTTCCTTTTGCCCTGATGCCCTGATGTTCGCTGTTCTGTTCATTATACTCATTTTCACTTGCAATGTTTGTATTGTTTTTTTCAAGCCTCCAGACCAGGCATTTGCATTTGCTCCTTCACTTTATAAAGCATTTTTCTTCAACTGTAAGGGATTTTTTTTAAACAGAATTCATAGCCAGTAACTCCATTAAGCTCATAGTTTAAGCTTAAGCTTGGTCCCAAGTCCAACAATAAAGTCCTCTCAGTCATCTGTGTCTAAATCATGAAACAGAAGAGCACCACCAAACCTTATATAGTAAAAGTCTTAATCCTTAAAATGCATCATTAAGTTATTCAAAACATAAGAAAACCATACCCATGGGTGAGAGCACAATTCTCCCACCTAAAATATTCATAAATTAATCTATGCCAATATGCTTAGGAGAAAAAGCAGGTCCACTGGAATTTGAGTTTTATATATATTGGAAAAAAAACTTTTAAAAACAAGAAAAGTGCCCTGAGTCCTCCAAGGGGGAAAACAAGACATCTTTGATCATGTCCCTCACGACTATCACTTGGGACATGATGTTTCACTAGTTGCTGACAGAATGCTAAAATCCTCACACCCCTGTAGCTCAGGCTGCAGTGAGGCCCCCTGAGCTATCGTATGTCATGAATCATAGAATGGTTTGGGTTGGAAGGGACCTTAAAAATCATCTTATTTCAATTACCCTGCCACAGGCAAGGACACCTCCCACTAGACCAGGTTGCTCAAAGGCCCATCCAGCCTGGCCTTGAACAGCTCCAGGGAAGTCATACATTTGTCACACAGTTCAAAGCAGATACTGCTCAATGGCATCTACGTTCTTCTAAAGAGGTGGACACTGACTTCTTTGCCTCTTATTCATACAATTGTCTTGCCACTGCTCCTTGGTGATAAATGGCTATTTTCTAGCAGTAAACCCATGCATGGGTCATTTAGCCTTCAAAAGGTTAACAAATCAGTTAACATGCAGACACAGCAAGAAATTAATAGTGCTCCCAATCTCATCCAATCAGCCTACATACTTGCATTAACTAGGTTTACTACTGAGCAGTGATTGTCAGGGATAGTTAAGTTTCCTGTTGGCAATGACCACATGCTTTTAAATGGTTTGAGAAATTTCTGTGTTAATGTGCTGCTGCCAAATCCCCAGGTTGCCCATTAACATTTGATGTCCTGCAAATGTCCGAGGGCCATAAAGTGTGCACAGCACTTATCTATTGCAAGTTCAGAAATCGCAGTGAACCCATGGAAGACATCCATAGATGTCAAGTTTAAATATAAAAATGCAAGCCAAAAAAAAAAAAAAAAAAAAAAATGTAAATCCTCCAGATGCAGCTGGCCAATGTGTCACATACCACTGGGTACTGATGAAGCCCTGGCAATTTTTGAAATCAGTGCCAAGGAGATGGATCAGGTTGGTATGAAATAGAAAGGACCAAAGCAATTTGGGACTAAGCTCCCTGAAATGAAGTTTTTCCATTTGCAATCCCTAACGCACTACACAGGAGAAACTACAATGCATAAACTCAATGGTGTGATGAATGAGAAAGGAAGATGCAATCACAAAGCTCATTATTCAAGGCAAAACACATTTGTGCCAGACATAAGTCCTTCTTGGGAACCATTCCTGATTCTGAATTTTTTCATAAAGATTCCCACAAACTTAATCCAAGTTCATTAGCTCTGGAAACAATGGAGACGTCCACTTTTAACCACTTCGAGGAACGGACTTGCTATTACACACCCCCCTCCAAGTTCTTGAATCGGGTGTAGCTAGAGGCATGCTGCTGTTTCATCTGAATTTCTACTATTTTCTTTCCATATTGCCCTATTGGAAACACTACTGAGCTCAATCTAAGTTAGACTAGATACCGTGATGGTGCTCATACCTGATATCTTCAGACTGCCCATGTTACATTAATAATAACATATTCATTTGCTCAGTGCTGGCTGACAAAGCTGAAACTTTTAAAGAACTTGTAAATGAAAACCGTAGGAAATTTTGCAAAGCCAATTAACAAATATATTAAACTAAGAAAAACAGCTCATTTATGCACACTAATGATGTCACCAATTTCAACTTTCAATTTCTGAACAAATATTAATATCAATTAATAATGCATGCCACTTACAGAGCTCTTTTCATCTTGAAAGAGCTTTATAAACATTAAATAATTAAATTGTTTGATCTTTTTCATTGTAATTTTATATATATATATATATATAAAATTGGAGGCCAGGGAGGGAAAGGCCATTAGATGCTTAGGGACTTCATTACTACAAAGGCAAGGGCAGAAAACTGTTTTTAATTTATGTACAAGCTGCTGCTTCTTCCTCATGAATGTGTTTCTCCTTCAAAGAAGCTCCCACCCAGGCCAGATGACCAGAAGAAGACAATCCTGTCACAAATACATCAAAATCTTTCCAAGATTGTTCCAGCACATAAAACCAAAAATTAACTAGCTGGAACTATTTTAATACCATTTAAGAAATAGTAATCTTCTTTGCCTCGTGACCTATCTGAGGTTTTTTGGGTTTTATTTGGGTTTTTTTATTTGTTTGTTTGTTTAATGGGGAAAATCTAATTTGTCTGAGACATCTTATCAGCTGGACAAATACGCTGTATGGCTCTAACTATCCAAAATAATGTCCCTTTTCTATCGGTCCACACTGAAGTATTTTAACTCAACATGCACTAACTCTTCCCTCTTTTTTTTAACCTTGCAATGCAACTCTTACGGGGCTAATAGGAAATCCCTGTAAACAGTGCATAAATCCCTCAGGGGATACACCACTTATCAGCCAAAATTGTGTTTTCACCAGTCTTGAGAAAAGAGCTTATAATTCCCGTATCAGTTAAATACTTTATATAATTGAGCAGTTTTACATATATTTAGGCTAGGAAGTTCTTGAAATGGTTATACAACCTCTTTTTTTCACTGCTAGATAAAGGATTTTCAGCTGAATTATATATAACAACGATGACACTGTTGGACAGGTTTTATCAAAGATCATTACAGTCACTAAAAATACCACAAAAATTCACATGCTCCATCCTTGTGTAAGTTGTTAATCAAAACTAGAGATGCTGGGATGCATCAGTCTAACGACTATGAAATCTCAAGGGTTTTTAAACCCTCAGGAATGATTTCCCTTGATAACAGCCTCCAGGTAGGAATGATTACCTTACTGACATTACCTGAGATGTAAATTCTATGAATTCTGCCAAAAAAATTGTGTGACCTATTTATGGCTGCAGTGAGATATACCTTAGCTCTGAAATAAAAAAGTTCAATGTATGGGAATTACATGCTCTGGCATATTTTCCAGGATCATTTATTATTTAATTAATGCATTTTCAGTAACTTTATTAGAATTAGTGATAAACCTGTAGTTTGTGATAACACAGACATCATATCACAGTGTCATAGAATCAGGGCCTTAGCAAATGACAGGCCTAAATTTCACAAGTCATAATGTTCTTAATGGTTTATTTGTTTCTGCATATTTTTCATATAAACAGATTTACAAACACGTTACATTTTAGTACTGCCATTAAGAAAATATGATTTTTATAGTGCTAGACACACTTGGAGTAACCTAACTTGCTTTACATATTTATGAGGGATTTTTAGTTACATCAATAGCTACCACCCAAGCCTAGACATTAACATATGTTTTAATTAAGATAGGAATATTATCCAGGATGACAAATATATTGTTTGTTTTTCTCCATGAACTCCAGAAGAACTTCCATTATTATGATAACCAGTAGTACTGGCTATTTGTATTCTTGCAGCAACGACAGTTCCCAATGACAGAATACGCCCCTTGGTGTCAGGTGCTGTACAATAGGTACCAATAAAGATACAGCACTTGCTGTGGGAAGTTTTCAGTAATATATAGAAGGCAAATTCCAAAAAAGTAGTACATTGTCTTCTTCAGCTCCTACAGGAGAAGACTGAGCACAAGGTTTAAGCTGAGTAAAACTTGTATCCTACAATGTTATTATCATCCCACAAGGTGCAGTGTCCCACTGCATCATCATCATCCAGAACTGCATTAGGGATGCAGATAAAATCACATCTTGATGCAGTATAGTACTTGATATCACTGGGTGCCCTGACCTAGGCAAATGAACACATATTACCATAGTAATGACTAGAAGTTGGCTACTGTGGTTCATACTAAAGTGGCATCATGTTGAGCAATAATTTTTATTGAAGATATAACTAAAAGGAATTGCAAATGGAAGGAAGGAACATGGTTGAGTGTCACTGTCAAAGAGTGGGTTACAAGAAAGCTGCAGTGAAAGAAAAGGAAACTGCCAACACAAAAAGGCAAAATGCCACTTTCAGATAATGAGAAATTTCAGCATCCTCTTGCTTTTTCTGTCCATATCCTGGCACTGGTTTCAGAGCTTTCCTTCTTCTATATCTCCTATATGTTCACATCAGCCTGAAAATGCCATGGTAACGTTTCCTCTGAATGCCACTGCATCACTGCCACCCCCAGAAACATTCTCATTCACCATCCTTGACTGTTCAGCCTCCAGATTTCAGCATATTCTGAATCTGACTGCCTACTTCCAACATGTAAAGTAATCTCATACCCAAATATCTGTCCCACCCACCAGCAGTTCCCTTCATTTCTGTATTCAAGGACTCTGTTCTCCATTTCTGTGTTCCAAACTGAAATGTTATTGATGTTATTTGTTAGTGTGTTTGTTGTGGATAATATTATATAACATTTAGTATGAGATGCCTTCAGTAGGTGCTTGAGGATTTCAAATAGGAGCACCTGCACATAAAAAATATAATTCTTGTTGATTACAATCCACTGACCAGGGACCCAACTGCCCCAAATGATTTGCAAAATCAAGCATTTAATGGCCATCACATTACTTTCAGTGGCTGATGAGTTCCTGAAAATTGTACATTCCATGGTTATATACACTTTAAGAAGAACTTTTCCTTTTTCCTTTGCCAACACAATATATTTTTAAATCAACTCAGTCAGATGGGCTCTGTTACCTTTTGTGACATGAACAGGGAGAATGAAGATTCAAAAGAAGTAGAAGAAGGAAGGTATTGTGTAGGTGGGAACCTGCTTACTGATGTCAAATGAAGCTATTCCACCCATTTCAGTGACACTTCTGCCTTTTACAGAAGCAGGGGATTTGGCCAAGTGAGCCTTCAGCCATTTGACAGCAAGAGTTGTCCTCTAAGAGGAAGATCCCCTCTCCTTCATGTCAGCAACCGATTACTGAGTCAAACAAGCTTTCTGCCACTCTTAACATTCAAATCATCAAAGACAAACTATCTTCTCCATGCACATTAAGTGGCTAGTTGACAAAGTCTCCCATATTGATTTTCTTAGCAGAAATTGAAAGCCTGAACACTGATACTTCTCTTGACTCCCAAGAGAGCTCTGAGTAAGCTAAAGTCAAACCCATGCAACCACCAAAGTTGGTAGCAGGAAAAACACTCACTTTCCATTTGAGGACATCTCCCCGAAAGATCTCTTCAAGCAAAATTTCCTGCCCTTCTGCTGAAACAGAAAGGATTTTCCTCTTAAAGCTTTATGGATTTCAGCTTGAAGGATGTTTAGATTTCATGTTTAGGTAATTTTACAGAGATGTTTACTATTATGAGGCACAAAAGGTTCTTTCAACATTTTGGGTTCTCCATTTAAACGTTAAAGGCAATCTTAATTCTATTTATTAAAAGAAAACAAAAATTCAAATCAAAGTGAAGAAGACATAGTCCTCAAAAGGAAGAGTTTCTTTCTCTAAGGAGACTAATAATTAGACTTTATTCTGCTTTGTCCTTTTTTTTATTTTTGATAGATCTGAATTTTCTTTTATTTATAAAGCATAAGCTAGAGCTTTTGCTACTCTGGCAAAAATTTCAGCATCTGCATATTTGTACTGGTTTTGGCTGGCATAGAGTTAATATCTTCATAATAGCATGTATGGATCTTATGACACAGTGTCAAGGCGTTTTCTGCTCCTCACACTGCCCTGTAAGCAATTAAGCTCGGGATGCACAAGAAGCTGGGAGGCGACACAGCTGGGACAGCTGACCCCACCTAACCAAAGGGATATTCCATACCATGTGATATCATGCTCAGTAATACAAGCTCAAGGAAGAAGGAAGAAGGGGGGGAGCGTCTGCCTTCAGGGTGTATGGCTTCCCAAGTAACTGTTACTAGTGATGAAGCCCTGTTTTCCTGGAGATGGCTGAACACCCACCTGCTGATGGGAAGTAGTGAATGAATTCCTTATTTTGCTTTGCTTGCACAAGCACATTTTGCTTTGCCTCTTAAATTGTCTTTATCTCAACCAATAAGTTTTCTCACTTCTACCCTTTTGATTCTCTCCCCCATCCCACTGGGGGAGAGCAAATGAATGGCTGTGTGGGGCTCAGCTGCTCACCAGGGTTAAACCATGAAAATATTAAATATGATCCAGAGAAATATAACCTTGCCTGGACATGAGAATTGATCTATATGAAAAATGAAAATGGTGGTGTCTCTTTGAGACTCTCTTTTCCGTTTCAACCTCGTTCCTATCCTTTATTCTGCATCAGTTTGGTGGAAAGGCACAACATATACAAAATGCCAAAGAATTACTTCAGAGAATTAGTGACTGATATTCCTCCAGTAAACTCGAGAGCTTTGGTGGTTGACTTATAGAAAAAAGAATCAGAATAAGTGGTTTCAGACCACTTGCATCACTATCAGTGGATCAGAAATAGTATCAGTAATATCAGACCTATAAGTAGTTTCTGTAGCAGGAGTGCAGTGTAATATTTCATGTTTGGGGGCTAGGTGGGACTGTGATTGGATATTGGATTGTGATACAGGAATGACATGAACAGAATGTCTGTATGGGGATGACTCCACAATACCAGCTATAGGCTGCTTTATTCAGGCTATGCTAGTATTGAGAAAATAAACAGGGCTTCGACCCACACAGGTACATGCATACTGTTCAGTTATTAAATGACCAAACAGTTCTAGTTCTGGCAAACCAGAATTCTCCCAAGTCCATCCTGGCTGTGATCAGGGAGTCAGTATGGGTCACAGACTACTTCCAACACAGGCTTTCTGGATGCAGCCATCCTACCTCAGCAATAGTAAAGATCTTAGCTGTGTGAATGCAAGCCATGTTGTGGCAGATCGGATCAGGGCCAGAAAATGGTTTCTGACCATTTTTATTTGTTTATCAGTATAATAACCTCTTCAGATCTGCTCAGATCATAAGTATAGTAAGAAAGAAAACACACCCTGATGCGTATTCCTGCATACATGCAACCATTCCCCCTCGGAAATTCCTCTCAATGTCTAGTTGGATGGCAAAGCACACAAAGAATCCAGCTGGGATCAGAAAGCCTCACACTAGTGATGAAACAGGGTCCTCTATTTCCTTGAAAGAGTGTGGAAAATCATGTCTATACTTGCTAAGGAGAACAGTAAGCTTTTAAATCACATACCTGTGACAACAAAGTCCTGAAACCCTCCTTATTCTTCACCCTGTTATGGGCCCTTGAGAGCCACCTATCCTCACCTCTCCAGAAAAATCCTTGCAAACCATCCCTCCCTACATGGCTGGCATCAAGAGGGTTTTGGGGTGTAACAAGTGACTCACCAGGATCAAGGAAAGTGCCACTCTGCCAGGAATGGAAAGGCAGAAGAGACTGCTAGATCCATCAGGAGATTGCATTTTATATTACAAACCTGTGCTTCAGACAGACAGAGCTGAAAAGAAAGAGAGGAAGCTGTATGGCAACAGCAACAGAGAAAAATCAGACCAAATTCTGCATCTCACAGGGATGCAGGCAAAACAAACTCCAGATGTTGGATGGACTATGGCATTTTCTGCCTCTCCTGTAACAAGGCAGAGAGACACAGGATACAATTTAGACCCAAGCCTCAATCTTACTCAAAACCTGGTGCGAAGTTCAGGATAAAGATTCTGATCCTGATCCAGAGCCACATCAGTCATTAAAAAACAGAAATTCCCAGAAGCAAATGTATGAAAAACAGAACCACTCACAGGTATAAGATTTTGACAGTAAACAGATAGAAAGATCTAAGATTCTCCTCCACTTCTATCTGCGAGCAAGACCAGATCTGAACTACCTCAGTGCCAAGTCATTGCACCAATGCCAAGTTGTACAGATAAATTCAGCAGAGCTAAATACTTCTGTTCCAGTTGCTGTAAGTTCCAAAATTTAAGTATTCAGATGATAAATCGCCCAAATCAAGTTTGTTTGCTCAGTGCTATTTTGGCACTTTTATCTAAACACATAATACTGATCTCACTGGCATGGTTCCTCTCTATATATTCACAGTATCACCTTTTAAAAAATACTTGAAAATTTTAAAAAGGAAAATGACACCGCATGGTAATGTACTGAGCTTCCTCTTCTCCCTTGTTCATCGTCATGGTTAGAGTTGTTAGAGCTATACCACTGTACCCTACCACTTGTACAATGTGGATCAGCTGTGAGAGTGATGAAGACAACTACTTTTCTGGTAGTGTTTACAGCTACTTGCTGTATCAATAAATAATGGGATCAGGACTCTGCAAAGGAGTTTTTTCTGTTTCATCCTCTGGGTTCTTGTCTTTCTCTGGCACAGCTGTCAATCTGCTACCCCTGTCCAGTTCATCACCTTGTGCTCTTCTCAGGTTCTGGTCTTGTTGCCCTTTCTCAGCCTCCTGCAGGCTTGAGTCTTTCTACCATTGATTTCCTGCTTTCAGTAAACCTCATTAATTTATTCTCATCCAACATCATCCTCTTTTTTCTACTCCCCAGGTATGCCTAACCCAAGTACAGAGGACCAGCATTGACACTACGAGCAGAATATGGACACATGTTCTCTTTCTTATGAAAGCCCTGACTAGCCTTGGGTAGACCCTACAATCCATTTCTTTACAGACACCCAATGTTTCTGTTAAGCCAGTACGAAGGTACTGGGCCCACTCAAAACTGATGGAGTTTCAGTGACTACAGGGCCACATTTCAATAGACGCTACCTGTAGTTTTTATTTTTGCTGCATGGGAGAACAGGCAAAATCCAGCTTAACTCAGGTTCTAAATTCCCAGAGCCCTATGACAGAGGTAGAATCACAGAATCACAGAATCACATGGGGTTGGAAGGGACTTCTGGAGATCATCTAGTCCAACCCCCTTCTAGAGCAGGTCTACCTAGAACAGGTTGCACAGGAACTTGTCCAGGTGGGTTTTGAATGTCTCCAGAGAAGGAGACTACACCACCTCCCTGGCCAGCCTATTTCAGTGCTCTGCCACCCTCAAACTAAAAAACCTGATGTTTAGGTGGAACTTCTTATATTCAATATAAGCTATAATAGTAATCTGAGAGGTTTATGACCCACAGAGTCATGAAAAGCTGTTTGGACATGATCTTTGGACAACAAAGGCAGCAGACAACTTTTCACGCATGGAGAGGCCTCCTGAAAAGAGCAGAAAAGAGCTCACACTAGAATTTGGGAAGAAGCTAATTGACCTAGAGAACAATGTCAGATAATTCATTCCATCCTGACTTTTGTCAGAGGGAAAAGACCTACCACTACTAGTTCATTATAGCTGAGGTGGCAACAAAGGACTTCATCTGCACTGATTTAGCTAACACTCCCTACTGTTTATCTTTGGTTCCACTGAACTCATTGCTTAAAATATATCACAGAGCTTTCACAGTCTTTTCTTTCCTAGTTCCGTGCCTTTGACCCTGGTTCTCATAGGCAAGTTTTTGACATACACATTGAAGCATGACTTAATGATGGAACATAGTTATCAATTAACAAAAAGTTCTTGTCTTTGAAGCCATGTCTGAAGGACATGCTTTTACTTAGTGCTAAATGAACCTGTGGAAGCACTTTATGGACTGCAAACAAAATAGAAACTCTTTCAGAAAGCTGCAACCTTGCAGTTCCAGATAAATAAATCATGTGGACTCCATGAACATTCAGAAACTGAAGAAAATATTCTGATTTGTTGTGAGGGTTTGGATTCTGACTAGACATTCACTTGAAATTGTTTCCTTTGAAATCAAACTTGAAGCTATTCTGAGAAGTACTGTCTCATGAATAAAAAACAACAGCCAAAAAGTATTAAATAAAGTCAACTAGTTAGCTATACACTTCCATGAACCCCATTATCACAGCAGTTATTTGTCTCCAGGTTCCCTGATATAGAAAATCACACTGATGGGTAAAAGTTAAAATTGAGGAGACAATAAAGGTCTCAAACGGCATGTTTTCAAAAGACTACTGTGTCCAATGTGTACCGCAAAGACTCTGGTAGCCAAAGCAACTGGCAAAATGGGGTCCTCAAACTCAGCACTGGAAGTATATACAAGGTCACACGGGTGCAGTTGTGCTGGCAGTTCTGCCTGGAGAGGTGAAGACAAGATGAATCAATTCGATGGTTTCTATACTCTCTGAAGTGCAGGCTGAGCTCAGGAAGTTGGAGAGAGCTCTATGCTCAGTTGGGTTTGCACATGCACAGAGCTGAGCTGGGTCTGAGCTCCGAACACCCCAGAGAGATTTTCTGAAAGGTGACTTGGCCAACAGCCCCACGTAACAGAGCCACCTGGAGGAGACTAGTTCTCCTTCAATAAATTCAGCACTAATGTGGATACAATGAGCCCATCTACTGTTTCTAAGATAATCTAAAATACTACTTTCCATGCTCATTCCAAATCAAACGTAAATCAGCTCCTTCTCTGACTGGCCTTCTACTGACAGTCACGTTAATGCCGTTACTTTAGCCTATGTCCTGAGAACCCAGAATACAACCTTCAAATGTTGCCATGACATTCAAGAAAAAGTTGCTACAGGCTTTTGTGGCATTCTGGTTTCAGAAGAACTTGTCCCACTAAGTCACTATGTTTTCTAATTTTAACACAGTTTTAGGAAAGTAAGAAAAAGCAATTATGAGCACAACATACTAGGCTTAGACTAAAAGGGAGGTATGCTTTCCTTTCTCCTCTCCCATTATAAAGGCTCCTTACTCTCTCCCTCAATCATCCTTTAGTAACATAACTATCTCCTTTCCTTCTGTTTTACTCTTTACCTTCAAGTTTATTTCTCTTATTAGAAGACATCCCTCCCAGATCAGAAGCTTTTTATCTCTGCTTTATTTCTTTCTTTATCAAGGTATGCATTCTCTGTCTCTTCTATGTTATTCTTTAACCTGTCAACTTTAATACTTTTTCATGTTTCATATCCCCCTCCTTCCAGGACTACCTGACTCCCAATTTCAGGAAATGAGTTCTTCTTGTTACTGTGTTATTCTGATTTTGATTTACTATTCTCTTATTCTGTGTTGACTAGTCTTTCTTCAGAACATGGTCATGCAGCAAGGATGGTTTAAAAGTTTAAAGAGAACAGTAATTTTATTGTAAGCAATAAGGAAATCCAACATTCTGGCTCTTTTGGCAAGTAATGGAAAAGAAATATTTCTAAGTATGTTGTACATTTGAAGACCGGTCATTCCCCAAGGCATTACAATCTTCTTAGATTGTTGTGTGAGGACCACAAGATTTAAAAATATTGACCAGGTCAAGGCTATACTTCAATATATTCTTTGCTGTGTGTGCACATTCTCCCAGGACCATCTGGAAGAATTACTTTTTCCAGTAGTAAAAAAGTAGAGAAGATACTAGTAAATAATTAGAGCTCTTAAAGGCAATGTACTAGCTTTCTAGTCCACAGCACATGATGGCTAATTACACCCCTGGCTCAAGCTGCAAACTGAAAGCATTTTTACTGTATCCAAGTACCGATGATATTCCTAAGAAAGGAATGAAAAGGTTTACTTTTAGCTCAGACCTGTTACGATGACCTCCACCTTTATGATGACACTGGAGGGAGCTACTAACAATCAAAACAGAGAGCTCAAAATACAGAGTATTTTGGAGGAATATTGCTTTGGGCATTTATCTGCTTTCACCTCTCGGTATGATACCAAGTGCTCAAAAAGAGAAGCCATGTTAGACAATGGAAGTAACATCACCAAAAGTCAGCATGGGAGGCGTTATGGTGGTTCCATGCACCGTGAGTGTTTTTCAGTGCATCTTTTGTAGTTTGCCACGGGATGGATGATGAATAAGAAAAGTTGATGAAATAAAGTGTTATTCTTGTAAAACACAGATGGAACTTATAGACTTCCAAAAAAGTACTTTAATTCTTTCCTAACAATTCATGAAAAGCAAGATAAAATGTAAGGAGTTAACTAGAAGATCCAAGCTATTGAAAATGTTACTTCATGGTTTAAAAAAGATTAATTGTTTGCTAATAATAATGGGGAAAAGGTCCATTGGTTACCTGTATTTCCACCCCCTACAAAACCTTCTATGCTGCAGAAGCTACAAAAAAGGCTCATCAGTGGTAAAGGTTTTCTGAGCATTTAATTTAAAAGGTCAGCCCTTAGCAGGAAAGGTACTGTAAAAATGATAATAAAGTTCATAATAAAGATCTACCTATCTACATAATTATAATCTCTGTGATATCTAAGCAGCTATTAAACTATGTAAATACAAAGAGATTGAAAAAAAAGTCCTTTCTATTTTTCCTTTCTATTATAATGTTTGTCTAAGCTTCTTCTATAAAAAAAGGAAAGAAACCTTTCAATCCCCCATTCTTGTTACCCGAGGAAGAGATCAACAAATATAAGTGAAGCAACAATATCTACCTTAATTCTACTCTTTTCTTTGTGGAGGAGGAAAAGAAGAAAGGAGGTAATAAGTGAAGGGCTACCTCATTGCAGTGACGCTTACTTAGCTCTCTGTAAGTCAAATCATATACAAATATGAACATAACTTTAAAATTGTGCTGGATAAACATGAATTAACACTCTTCTAAAAGGTGTTTTTAAGTAGAACTTACCCTGATTTTCTTTCTTTCCAAGAGCATAGCTCTTCCAAATGGGACAAATTTCTTTATGTCTTCACGTCTTATGTTTAGAGACTGAGTAAGTATACTTAATAACTTTTGTAAATGTAGGAAAAATGTAGGTGGGGACTGCAAGAAGGGATGAATTCACAATACCAGGTGAAGCAGATAACACATTAAATAATATTTTTATTCTTACTTTAAAAAATAATAAGAGGCTAATAACAGTCTGCAGAAAGATAGTGGAGAAGCAACTGGAATGTTTTGTACAAGTGAACTGTTCCCCTTTCTCTTGATCCAACGCTGAACAACAGCAGCAAACACCTTCTACGATTTCATACCCATAAATACAAAGCAAGTCCTTCCTAGACTAGAAAGTAAGCAGAAAAAGTTCACCATGCTAGGAAAACTCAAAGGAAGGGTCTCTACTTGTGTCTCCTTTCTGTAATCCCATTAATTCACCGCTCCTGCAGTTCCCTTCCTATCTACATTGTTCCTTCTACATTTCATTTACAAAACCTATTAAAAAAAAGAATGTTCTCATAGTTTACAGTATTATTTTTTCTATTCCACTGCTAATAATTGTTCTACATTAGAACAATCCAGAGGCTTTTGAACCTCTGATCTTCCTGCTCTGTCCAGATATTAACCTTTCCTCCTTGGGTACAATATGTAACAAAATGGAACAGCTACTGATAGGAAACACTCTTCATTTATAATGTAAATAACGAAGTAACTTGTACTGTTGGAATGAAAACAAGATGGGCCTTTGCAAGTAAGGGAGAGTATTATTCCTAATAGATGCATTTTTTCTTCAGCTTTCTTGGTCTAAATGAAATGCAGCTTTTTTTCTTTTTGGCAAAGAAAGCAGGAGCTACAACTAAGCATAAAACTAGTTCCATAGTTATAGAAATGCCTAAAGTATAACGGTATTAGATGAAAAGAAGCTAAGGAAAGCACAATAAGAAAAAAGTTGGCAACTAAACCCTTATAGAGATGCTGTTTGCTGATTTAACCTATGTTTTCACCTGGATGTGGAATCGACTGTGCAATTTTAAAGCCAGACTGGGGTTTTTTACTGTGTTAATTTTTTTATTCCTTTTCTTTTTTTTTTTTTTCCTTGTAATCAGTGTAAATTAAAAAGACTGGTAACTTCATAAATCACTGACTGTGATTTTCTTTTACTGCAGTACAACTACAACAATCTGGCAGAGATAGCGTATTATGCCATCAACTCATCAGCTTTTCTCTTACTCTTGCCATGGAGCAGAACTAATAGAATTCAGAGAATCCTAAAGAAAAGCTATGCTGGCACATTAGAAGTCACATTTTTGTGTTATGACAATCCTAAAACTGGTTATTAGAAAAAGAGATTCACAGTTCTTATGGGAAAACAAATAGCCCTATCCTTCTGCATCTTAGGAATACAACAGCAATACAGATTTTCAGTTCAGATTATTTATCCAAAGCCCCATTTGAATCACCATATTTACTAAAATTATCCCTGAATACCCCTAGATCTTCCTTAGTCTCTGTAAAAATCATTAAGTGCCCTCTAAGCAATCCTGCTTTAGCAGGGGAGTTGGACTAGATGATCTCTAGAGGTCCCTTCCAATTCTAACAACTCCATGATTCCGCGATTCTTCTTCCAAGTCCACTTAAACCTACTGCATCTCAGTAAATGGGAGTGACTATGGCAATCAGAATTCCAGACTCTTAATAATGCTGCAATAGATGGATCAACGAAAAATATTTTTCAAGTAAAAATTTTGAGCCATATTATTCCATCATTTTAAGGAGAACTTGTAACTGATCTTTCTTTCAGAGTCATTTTTGCCTGACTTCCTAAACTTACTGCAATTCACTGTCTCTACCTATTTTTAGAGTGAAATTTCTGTGTGAACTCCTGACTGCTGCAGCACTCTCTTCTCCGACCTTCCATTTTATCCTCCAGGTCCCGAAAAATACATCTGCTAGTATCACTTTTTTCTCTCATTGCTTTAATTATGCCCCTCATTCCCTCAAGTTGCTCCCACAACTCGTTACATTCAAGCCTCTTTCAAAGCCCTGTGGAGCTCTGTTCTTACTTATCTCCCCCCAGCTGTCTCTGCTTTTCTTTCCACACCAGTCTTGACCAGCCCATTTGCCAGCAGAGCATGGAAAGACCTTTCAGTTTCCTCACTTACCATTTTGGCCACAAATTCAGTCACAAGATTTGCTCCTTCTCTTTGATTACCATCTCCCTGAAGGCTCATTTCTGCTGTGCTGCCTGTGGTTAATCTCTAGCTAATACTGCCATAAACGTTTAACTGTAACCTTGTTCCAAAAAGCAATTGTCCACACTGTTTATACGCTCTCCATACCTAATCTATTTAAATGTGTCTGTTGTGAACTCCCAGGGAAATGGTGTGCCAGGAGTCTTATCAGGGAGGAGCACACATCACAGGAGGCATTTCATTCATCATCATACCCCTGAAGGACCCATTTCTACCCTCGTTTAATAGAATAGTGAAGGTCTGAAGTGGAAAATGCCCACTGGATGACTTATCCTGTCTCTTAGAAGTGACTAGGTCATTCTCCTCAGGGTATAACAAAATAGGATGTCCAGTCTCTCGTTAAAAATATCCAGGGAAGGACCTTGCCTATTGCTAGTTCCTTTCTATATATACTTTTTTTTTAGCCTGGGGATTGCCTTTCCCCAAGCTTCCTTTATTCATTGGTGCTTTATGCATACTTACAGAGCACATTTTTTACTGTAAATAATGGAGCTGCAATCTTTTCATTCATAATTGATAGGTTCTCTGCTCCTGCAGCCTGAGTACATTTTATGAAGAACCAGTGATACATAGCTCCTTTTGGAATATAGTCCATGATTTGTATTTTTTCTCATTAGTCATTTCTGGAGTCCCCCAAAGCCATAATCAGAAGAGAGCTGTGCTGCCTTGAGCTGAAATGTCCATCCAGCTCCAATCCTGCAGACTCATGGACATCAGGCCTATAGCAGACGCCTAAGGTAGAAGAACATGAGAATTGGGTGAGTGGTGGTACTATAACAATATTATGCTTTTCTGTTTAGCCATGGAACTCTATCCATTTTAATCCTACAGAGATGATTGTTATGTTACTTGTTAATACACTTAATTTATCTAACATGATTTTGTGTCTTTTTTATGCTTTAGCACCAAGGTTTGTAATAAGCATGTTAGGGCTCTCTTCCACTGTCCAGTTCTCCCTTCAATTTTTAAATCTTGTTTAGAAACATACATACTTTTATCTGGTCATCTATTTTTATGTATCCTTGGATTTTACCCAAAATTCTCTCTGTTTCCTACATGTGGTCCATGTCGTATCTTTTTAGGGTATGGCTACTCCCAAAGAGCCATCCTTCCTGCAAATGTATGAGGAGGAGGTCCCACGCGTGGGCTATTTCATGCAGAACCTTCCTACATTTGTTTCTCTTCATCAGTACTAAGGCCATTTGGATACAGCAGTCCAGCCACCAGGTGACCTATAAAAGTCTTACGGATGAACTTTTCTGCTTGGCTGGGTTGCTGCAGGGAGCTGGGGAAGCTGCACTGGCTAAGAAGCTCCCCTGGTGCAGCCATAAGTGCCAGCTGCCCCTACATGCCAGCATCCCACAGGATAATCATGCATAAATTGGGAATTTCTACCTCTTCCCTCAGTCCTGCTGGATTCCTCTCTGCATCACATTTTATTTCCTGACTATTTGAGGGGAGGGAAGGGAGAATATTTTGCAATTGCTATTAGAGAGTGGTAACTCAGTGCTTCATTTTGTCGCTTTCCCTTTCACTTAATAAGTTTTGCTTTTCTTTTTTCCCTTTGTTTCTGGAGTTTGGAAAAGAGCTGAAGGCTTTCTGCATCTTCCCCACCGCCACCCTCCACCCTGGGATTCTGCTAACCTGGGATTCCCAGCCAAGGAAGGCATTATGCTAAGTGCTGCACTATCAGCAACAGTCATAGCTCCATATATATATATTTTCTAATTATTTTCCCCTGGTGAAACTGCAAAAGTACAATTCCAAGACTTTGTGGGGAGGGCAGGTCTGTAATGGATAGTAGTACACAGATGCTGAGTTAGCAGGCATTGAGCTAATTTGGAATGTGAAGTAATATAATTATGTCGGTGCAGAGATCTCCGGAATATAGCTGTGTTGGTGCTGTGCTGCACCCTCTAATGAACTCTCCTGCCAGGCTATACCTCACTCAGCCACACAGGTCTGGGAACCAAACCTCCCTTCTCTGCATGGCCAGTTTGCACTAGTAAAATCAGAAATCTCTGCACCTTACTCCATTCTGCAGTGTTAATTAAATTAATATGTTAGCAAGCGTCGCACATATGTGTCTGCATCTATATGTATGTATGCAGCATATATTGTATATGTGGCATATTTTATATCTAATGTTAAGAGATGTAATTATGCTAATACATGCAATTTATTAATGAAGTCTCCTGTTCGGAAAAACCACCACCAGAACACTGGTAAAGTACTTTACAAATCAGCTGAAGAAGAGCAATATTCAAAATAAAATTAGTCTGGGAGACTGACAGCTGAACCAGCCCCGTGGGATGGAAAGGGAAAGACTTCAGTGAGTCAAGTGACCTTCACCTGCGATTNCCTATGACTCTTGGCCCTGTAAAAATTTGGCAGCCGCCCTGATTTAGACCAGTCGTCAGTGATTTGAGCATACAGTTGGTCTCAACAGAAGGCAGATCAAAATGAATTTAAAATTAGAAGGGTGTTGCTTCTCTTGGATAATAGCTAGATTTTCTAATGCAATTGGCCTTTTCCCCCCAGATGAAGTGTCTTTGATCTTAACATTGAAAAACTGTAATTTCTAGGGGTTTACTGCATGAATATCTGGAAAATTCAACAATGTAGCTACTCATAAAAATTATTGTAACACTGCATAAAGATTAGAAGTTAACTATTTCTTGGTGTTAGCAATAAAGTTACACTGGAAATTTTTTAGACAAGAAAAGATCTAATATAAAATATTCTGAATAGCAATACTCTGAATCTTGCTGTTGAGCTGGAATGCCAACTAGTAGGTGATGTGTTTGAATCTGGTTTTGTGAGGTTTTATTCGTACAAAGGATGGTGTTTAAAAAATGCAGGAGACACCATCAGTTACCTGGCACTGGGAGAGTAGCATTCTAGCTTATTGCAGGAGCCAGATCACTTTGGTTTTGGCTTAAACTGTTACTGTTCACAAAAGATGAACCTAATTTTTAAGGCTGTTAATATTAGCTACTGCAAATAAGCAGCGGTTTCTGCATGCTCTGTCAAGGGCCTGACTTCTAAGAATAATAAGTTTCATCTTGGTACAAAATGTGAAATTGTAAGCATGCCAGAGAGATATGAAATGCCATAAGTAATTTAGTCATAATTAGGTTCAGTGGCAAAGTCTAAAGCAATTAGTGTTACACTCAGTCTCCAGGAACCATACAGTCTCATGGATATGGAGAACTTGAATAGGCATAATTTGTTTTTCAAAAAGATCTCACCTCTTTTAGAAATTGAAGCATGAAAGTGACTAATGTTATTGTATGTCACTAGCAAAACGTTCAAAATCTTTGAGAAAAGGAAGAAAATACTATATGGTGATTGAAGGTTGGAGGTCTGTTCTGCTTACAGCTGGGAAAGAGTTAATTTTCTTTCCAGTGATTGCTCTGAACAGAATGTCAACAAAGTATATCGTTTCAGTTGTTGCTAAGTGATGCTTATACTTTTTAAGGAGTCCTTTCAGCTTCCCATAGATGCTGAAAAAGAGCCTAGACAGACCAAAGGAATGGCCAATGGAATATTCTGTACCATAGACGTCATGCTCAGTACATAAATAGGGGTTGGCTGGTGGGGAGGGGGGAATCCACAGTCACTGCTCGGGATGGTGCCAATTCACTGGGTGGTAAGAGTGACTGGTGTCATCATCATTATTATTATTATTATCATCAACATCATCATTATTGTTGTTATTATTATTGTTATTTTCATTTTCTATTATTGTTTTATTAAATGGCCTTTATCTCAACCCACAAGGGTTTTTTCCTTTCCCACTCCTCTCCTTCCCTCCCCCTGCCCTTCTGGGGAAAGGGGGAAAACTGCACAAGTAGCTGCATGGTTCTAGCTGCCAGCTGGGGTTAAACCATGACAAGGTCAAATAAAGAAGAGCATCTTCTTGTTCTGCTAGCATGAAGGTGAATCAAAAGAAACGCAAAGATTACATGCCTGAAAAGCCAGAGACTTAAATGAATGTAAAT
Organism: Tringa tobata; assembly: GCA_033628505.1. Taxonomy (NCBI): domain Eukaryota; kingdom Metazoa; phylum Chordata; class Aves; order Charadriiformes; family Scolopacidae; genus Tringa; species Tringa tobata. Next base: position 5,775,619 of record JAHREE010000096.1, read on the forward strand.
GATCTCCTAAACATATAATGCAGTAAATTACTAAACTATAATGTAACTAAAATAACATACATGAAAAATGTATAGATATGCAATAAAATATTTATGAACCTAGTGGCTATGAATGTAACAAGAAATCCTAACCCTTTTTGTCAGTAACCGGTTACAGAGAATCACAAATCACTATTAAGGATGGGTCTGACCAACTGTTCAGAGACATAGTTCAAAGGAGGTCTTGTTGCATCTGCAAATGGAAAACTCAGTGTGAACTGAGGCAAAAATGCTCCTTTTTATTACCTTAACACTATTATAATATAGTCTTACCCTATTTGCAGTAAATGAATTATTCTACCAGCTAACTTAGGAGGAAGCACTCATTTAAAACTGTGATAAGTCCCAGTATAGCTTAAGACTCTTCAGTACAGCAGAAATTTCCACCAAGAAGTTGCTGTAGGAGGAAGGGCAGGATGACATCAGGCTCTTCTTACCACATTATCTGAGTTTTCACTTGTGCTTACAAGCCAAAGTTAAGCAAAGTGTAACTTCATAGTAAAGACTATCCCGAAGTGTGATCATGTGCATCCGCCCAACAGCTTGGTTTGCTCCCTGTTACGTTATTTGGTTCTTGGTCCCTGACCCACACTACATCCATACTGCTGTGCTCACTGGCTCCATTTCAGATGAGCCTATTTGGTATCGTCAAAATGGTATTGCTGAGAACTGCTTATTGCACCAAGAGATCACATGAACTTCAGCTCAGAAAATGCTAGCAGCAGATGAAGAAAGGGCATAGAGTTTTGAGAAAAGGCTTGGCTCTCCCAAAAATGTCTGACAGAAGCAGAAAAGAGTTTTGCACAGACACGTGACTAAAAGAGGGAAAGAATCAAATCTAGCCCTGTATTTATTTTGTGATTCTTTCCTGACGCAAGAAGTTCCCAGGCTTATAAATTAATGTTGAGCAATGGAACAAATGGACAAATAAATTAATATGTGTTGCCGGATGCTCTAGGCTTGATATTGTGAGCTGCTTTGCACCTTCAGAGCTTACTGAAGTCTTGAGGAACTGAGGCTCTCACACAGAAGAGGAGTGAATATCTAGCAAGATCAGACTGTTGGTAGTGCCTCTGGAGACCATGCACTTCTAGAGCAAGAAGTAAACCTTCATTATGTCTCTTTTTATTCCCAAGTCCCATTTTGTTTAAGGGACTAGGCAGGTTCAAAAAACCTTACTCATTTCCATAGTACTATATAAAAATAAGGCCAATGAATAATGGAACTGCTCACCCAGCTCTGCAAGACTGTGATGGATAGCACATATCCATTTAGGAGATGTGAGTTGTCGAAGAAACAGACACAAGAAAAAACATAATAAAAAGACAGATCACCTTTGAAATACACCTGCTAGCTTTGCCTGCAGATAAAGTAGAAAAATAAAGACTATTTCTTCCTCGTCTGTAAAAGTGATGAGATATCAGGTATATTTTTGTTTCACTTGTAAAACTTTTCAGGTGGTTCTCCCAGAGGCCATGCTGGAAGAGACAGAAACAGGCTTTCAGCTGTACTGTTCACACTCACTTAATGAGTGTGCAATTGAAACTACTCCACCCCCGGTCTAGATCTCTTGCTCTACAGAGGAGCACTTCTCACTGGTGGTGGAATCATTATCCCTGGAGGTATTTAAAAGATGGGTAGATGTGGTGCTGAGGGACATGGTTTAGTGATGGTTTTGTCAGCGCTAGGGTGATGGTTGGACTCAATGATCTGAAAGGTCCCTTCCAACCTAGATAATTCTATGATTCACGGACTTCAGCAGAGATTACTCATCCTCTTGTATTTCTCTTCTACAACCAGATCTTTTCCCAAATGCTCCCACAATTAAGAACAGGTTTTCAAAAGTCTGCAACACCCAGAAGCTGTCATTGTACAATATGTGGCTGGGTAGAAAGCCACATCAGAGAAGCTGAAGCTGCTTTTACCAGCGCCAGTTGCAGGTCTTGAGGTCATCTGAACATTAGGTCCCGCTTAGACACATTTCCAATTGTAAAATCAACCATACATCCCATGAAGAAGCCAGCATAAAGTTTGTAGATCAGGTCAATCCCATTAAAATCCCATTAGTTCTTGGGTGGCTCATTGCATAGACATGTTTTTATCCTCCTCATAGCCTTACTATGGCTTTATTACTTCTTTACTTCTTTAAAGTATATTTCACAATGAGACTCCTAGCATCATTTTCAATGTGTTCAGGATGCAACTCAGTGTCTCTAAGACAAGATGAATAAAATCTTAAATCCTGTTGTACTATTTAAAATAACACTCTGTGTCAATGAAGAATGCAGCATTTTGTTTGTAGATAAAAGAATGCAGCTAGAAATATATTTTTTCTTTTACTTCAGCGAAAGGTTTTTCAAGATATAATAATCTGCTTCCTCAGTGCAGCAAGATGCTATTTTGATAGCATTAATTTTAAATAAGCTCCCAGCCTTTCATAGTTCAGTGCACTAATTACTTTCACACAACACAAACGCAAGATGATGCTTCTTATACACGGCGTTGTAAGGATGCTAGAGCCAGGGAAACATGGAAAGCGGAGTTAAGACAACAATGTATAATTTCTTCATCTTCTTTTACACACAGGGGTACAAAAGCACATTCAGACTTAATGCAGAAAAGCTAGATAAGGATATAAACCTGGAGGAAAGAGATAGATATAACTAAGGATCTCTTGTTCTTTTAATGTTGGAGCACAGAAGAAATACATGGCTGCTTCATATCGTTAGCCAATAATGTCCTTAAAAGCTAGCAGTGGGCCAACACAGCTAGAATCATCTGAGATATATTTGAATCATCTATTTTATGATTAACAACAAAAAGAATCAAGACAATATTTAAAGTTTGGGGTTATCTAAAAACAATATTAGCTCAGCACAAAATTTTTCTAAGGTAAAACTATTTTTCAAATACATCATTTTTTCATTAGAGGAGAGAAATTATCCAATATTTCTTCACAACTTACTTGCTACAGTTCAATATAAGGTTCACAAAAATTATTATTTAAATCAATTTCAACTCTGTGCAAGCTATAAGCTGGAAGTCACAGAATGAGGGCAAAATATTTTTAAAACATTTTAAAAATAATTTTCTGTACAAAAAGCAGAATTGGATCCTACAAACATCCATGGTTTTCTTCAACTTTATTTCCCTCCTAGCCTTAGGGAAGAGAACAGCTGAGAAGGAGGGCTGTATCCCAGTCAGAATGCTCTCAAATCATAGTGCTAAGATTTAAACGCTGCAGTGCTCTGTATGTTAACTATGTTGGAAATGTTAGTTGGCAGATCCTCTACAAGCCCTTATTAACTCCTTATGTTAATTTCAACATTTTGCCTGTTAAGCATCTATAAATCAATTCCCAAAGTCCTTCCTGGGCTCATGTAATAAGGCTATTTAACAGATTGCTATGCTTGGTATACATACCAACTGCTCAGAAGGAGTATTGAATCAGCTGGCTTGATCTCTAGTCTGAATTTAGATTAATCTGCTAGTCACTTGTCCTGCAATGCCCTTCTCTGCCAGTTTAAAGTGCTCTTGAGAAATCCTGGTTTGGGAGACTTAGATGTCTCATTTAAACTAGAGTCCTAGGCTTTCTCTGTAGTCAGTAGAAGGACAGCCTTCCTTGGTTTGGATAGGTTTAATCACCCTTTGGAAGCAGTTTTCCCTCTGCGCATGCTTTTGAGGGAATCGTTAATTGTGGACTATGTGCTCTGAATGTTGGAGGAAAAAGTCAGGTCAGCTGAATCTGGGTCATTGGCTCCATAATCGGGTATAAACTCACTGTAATTACTTAACAGCCTTTAGAAAGAGAACCATTAGAACCAAGATTTATAGTGATAGTTAGTCAGGAGGCAGCTACGCAGCTGGGTGGGAGAGAAGATAAAAATGCCTTCAGGTGATGGTGGGAGAGAAGGCAGGGTCTGTTCCCTAGTTGTGTGAATCTTGCAAAAACTGAAACTTTCTTTAAAAGAAAGAGAATAGGATACTCAATCCGAGCGCTGTAGAGCAGTGTTTACAGCCTGCCCTGCTTGACTTGGATCAACTACAGAGAAATTTCTACCTTAATGGCATATGCTTTTCTCTTCATCCTGGACTGGAAATTTCATCAAGATGAAAAACTTTTGCAAAACTTGTAAAACTTTTTCTTTTCTAATCAGTATATTGCATTTCAACGAAAACTTTTCAAAATTGCTACAGCCCTGACAAGTTCTCATGAGGGTACTCCTATACTCTCTGTATGTGAGTTAATCCAAACCACAGCCTCACACTGAGCTCCTGCTGAGCCGGTTGACACCAAAAATCTTAGCTGGCCAACCAAGTAGAGGGATGTGCGCTTCACCTCTTCAAAGCGGGAAGAGAGGGAAGTTCCTCAGCAAAGCAACACACAACCATACAGATTCCCTACGGGCTTCCCCTCTCCCTACTTGCTCTTATCTAAATGCCATTAACACTATCTCATGCTAAATAAATAAAATCTTTGGCAGTTTACATGTAAGGATGTCCTGAAGCATCTTTCAGAATTTTGGTATTAAACTCTAAGCAAATAACCGTACACCAAGGCATGCTCTCAAAGATGAGCCAGAGGAATATTTCACATGGATGAATGTAAAGCCTAAATCTGCTACCATCTCACATCTCAAAATTGCCCAGCAATGCACGTGCACATCTGACTGGTGAGAAGATTATCACACAAACAATCCCAAATCCATGGATGATGGAAATGCTTTTAATATCCCTGAAATATGCGCACATTGATTTTCACACAGTCACTTTAAGTTGGTATGGTTGGTAGTTACCTATATAAGTATCTGGGAGGAAAAACACTAGCGTCTGCTAGGAAAGTAACTCACACATAAACAGGTAAAAGCAAAATGATGCCTTTATTTTTCTTCTCTTAACCAGTATCTACATCACAGAACCATTTAAACAAATGGTTTTCAGCTTCATCCTTTTCAGGATGTAGTCCTTAAGCTTTAGGTGATTCAACAAAATAAAAATAGTTTATGCAAATGTCCTGACTTCTTCCATGCTTTCAACTATAAATGAACAAACACTATGATTTTAAAAAGGGTAAAGGCATCATTTTAAATTCTTTTGATCTTTGTAGAAATATCAAAGCCTTCTTTATTATATTAATCTAGATAATTATACTACAAATGACAAAATAAGGTGCCTGGATGAAGTTTTCTTGTTATTTCTACAATTGTATACTTTGCAAAAATATTTTAGTGGGAAACTGCAAAATTTCATGTCTTCATTCAGTTCACACGCAAGTGTCAGAGTTCCCCAGGAGCAAGAATTCTGGATGCCACTAAACTGAACTGAGCATTGCCACCCCTCCACTGGGGCAAAGAGTCAGCACCCTATAGACTCTAGTATACATTTTAGTGTATATACACTCTACGTACATAGAATATATATACACTAAACATTTTTGACCTGCAGTCTAGCCCAGGGGCCCTGCCAACTCCAGGTTTAATACCTTGTTACTACTAGCTCTGGGAACTATGGGAAGTATTTTTAAATTGCTGTTAACAATTACACAGCACACACTATGCTATGGAATAATGAGGAAAAAAATTAAGGCTTTCTATGAACTGGTGTTGCTGCCTCTGCTTTCCCTTGCCGTCACGAAAGAGAACCGAAAATCACATTGTCCATTTCAAAGCACAGATAACTGGAACTTCTGAGCTCCTCCTCGCATTGCAATATAAAAGCCTGCAGAGGTCTCAGTTAAGAACCCAGGTAGGAACCATATATATTAAAGAAAACATGTATAAAAAAATAAACAGGTTGTCAGAATGCCTTCAAAGCAGAAAAATCAGTAGTCTAAAACCCACAAATAACTGAAATTCTCACTCCATAAATCTTGAATTAGGTTCAACCATGGTGAATTGCATTGCCTTCTGGCGCTAAGCCCTGCTAATTACTTCAATCCTCACTCAGGGAGCGGTGAGACTTAATATTACCATCAAAGTACATCCAGTCAGTCCTGCCTCAGCCATATAGAAGCCACAACTAAATTAGACCTTGAAACCAGGCTCTTTGTTCCCTTTTATACTGCTGGAGTTCTTGTCAACTTAAATTACATGTGAATCAACACAAAGTCTTAAAGACATAGCCGCCAGTAAAAATTCTTCAGCATGAGAGGCATTAATCACAGATAGTAATTAACATTCTAAGAATTAAATACAACTATAAAATTATATGAATCCTAATAAACAAACTCATTAGTACTTATTTTCTTCCTTTTATAAAGATTAATCACGGGTCATAACACTGGAAGTGACAGGATTCCTGTGATTACAACCCCACTACACAGTTAACATTTATTTCCCTTTTCCTATAAACTGTCATATGGCCCTTAAGGAAGAATAGGCAACGTCTAATTATTTTCTTTAACATCAGAGTGATATTCAAGAGCAAAACTCAGCAAAATCTACATGAAATGAAACTCAGCATTACAGTGAAATCCCAAATTATGAACTATTTTTAAACTTTTGCAAAAAAACACCAACCCAACAGTCTTGTCTGTCCTCTTTGAAATATTTAATGCAATCAACACTTGATAACACCTAGGTATGTTATCTGTACTAGGAGTGGAGATGCACCCAGTGCAGTTTCAATCCCTGCCTTTATGACCTGTGAAATGCAATGTGAAAATACCTAAGCTGTTTCCAAGGAAGTCAGCTCACTCCTGGATGTATACAGGTGGCTCGGGTACAGTGCCACATAAAAAAAGCAAAATAGCTTCCAGAGCCAACCCGGTTATATCTGTGCAGCACTGACCTGCACCTTCGCACCATCTGGACTGCCTGCTCAGGTCAGCGCTAGCTCAGAGCTCTCTGTGCCCAACAGTCAGCAAGGTCACAGACCTCTTTTTTCTCCATTGCTTCCTCCTGGCTGGTTCTGATAGCCTATTTTGTCAATGTTTTGCATGAGCTATGATTTTGCTTTCTTTCAGATGATTCTGTTCTCCCAGTTGGGCCAGAAGTACCACTTTCTTCCATTAATCTTAATTAATTATGTTCCATTAATACATTCTCCCTGTGAAACCCATAATGTGCTGCCCACTGAGTAATATTCCTACTGTGGTGGCACTGGAGCCCATCAGAAAGAAAGGAAGACAGTAGAGAAATAGTTCCTGGTGCAGGGAGCCCAGGGTGTGGTATCAGACAAATGATATAGAATTTACTTCTGGCTGAGGGCTAAATAGCATTTCAAATCTTTTTCAGAGACCACATGGAAAGCTTCTGGGCATGATTCTGTCCTAATGCAGCCAAACACTGATTCACTCACCAGCAGCTTAAACAAGTGTACAGCAGCATATACATAAGCATAGAGACATGCCCTAACACCCATATTAACATTCCTTCAGTGAAAAGATAAGTAGCCAGTGAGGGAAAAGAATGTCTCCATTTGAATGACAGTGAGGCATGGTCCTTTCTTCCTGAAACCATTTGCTATACTGAAAGCCTAGTTTGACATGGTCTTGCCATTCCTCTGTACTTGCAGTGCCTGAATCAAGATGTGGATTGAAAACTTCTATTTTTATCTCTCAGAGTACCTGGGAACCCATCTCCATTTGCTAACCTGACCAGACTTGAGCCCTTTTTCTGGCCTCCTGGGGTTCCTTCTTAAAAGGAAAATCCCCCAGCTACTTCCCTGATGGATAATAAATGGGAAGAGAGCTGCAGTTGGCAATTGGGCTAGCAGAGATGGAGGAAAACTGCCTCCTTTAAGACAAGAGAATATGACTGCTGGGGCTGCAGCCAAGTAAACTAAAGTCCTGAGCTATGTGTACTGTGGTTTATCAAATATCTGGATAATGATGCAAACAACCAAAGAGAGCGAGAGAAGCGGGAGAAGAAAGAGAAGGTAGAAACATGTAACTACAATCAGCTTCAAAGTCTTGGCCTCTTTCATAAGGCTGTTCTTTCAATCTGTTTCTCTCCATCCCCTACTGTCTTTTCTGGCAGTGGCAGAAACAGGGAACCAGGCTTCTGGACTTCCATCCTAGTTCTTCCTCTTCCCCACCATGACAGGAGCACCTCAAATCTAGTCAAGCTTCACCTTCCATCCCTAGGAGTGCAGAGTTTTGTCAAACTGTAGAAAATGCAATTCCATAATATGCTTAATTTCATCAAACTAAGAAAGTGTAATTCCATATTATGCTTAATCTCATCAAAATAATTGCCACTGAAAGGAATAATTACACCTTTCCTTACTTTTCCAGATCCCTTCTCCTGCCCATCCATGCTTTGTTTTGAATATCATGGTTGTGCAGCTTCAGGGTGTCAGTTTAATTCATTGAGCTGACTGAAAACAAACATACCAGACTAAAAATATACCTGTTTTCCATGGATCAGTACCGTGATGTCCCTTCGTAGGCAGCTGTGAGTTCAATGTTTAAAACCCTGTCACGGTCAGCCACAGAACAAAAAGCAGTTTAAATTACCAGCCATTGGGGTTCTCACTCAATAAGATAAGATACCTAAGTGCCATTTGAGATACCTTAGGGTAATCCAGCTGACTTGTGGGTGCCACACAGGCTGCTCATAAGACCTCCACAAGATCTACCAGTGTCGTGCAGGTCATGAACATGCTGCAGCACCTCAGCTTATACTGAGCAGTCATGTATGTGCAACTGAAACAAGCCTTAGATGTTTTCTTCAGAGATGAACAACATTGTCAGTACTGACAAGTTCTCCATCAACAATAGTGTAGACACCTACAGTGCTTGAAGACTCCTAATAGTCTACAGACCTGTGGACCCCATACATGGATCAAGGCATTCATTTGGAACTGAAACCCATTGTGATGCATTTTAATTACTGCAGGCCAAGAACAAATCCCAACAGCACATCTAGAATATAATATTTCCCAGACTGGATTTCTATGTCCAAGCATGCTTTCTCATAACACAAGTTGGTCAATTTAATCTGACACCAGCCATCTATCCAAAAGAACTTACTATCTAATAAGCAGTTCGTGGCCACTGATTCATGGTGTTTGGAATCAGTAACAGAGGAGTACGGACAAATTTGCACACACACATATTTCCACACTGCTTCAGCAGCGCTGTTGTAGCTAGAAACTTCTTTTGCCTCCCTCTGAGAAAATAGACCTGAAGGTTTTTGACTGAACTTCTCATTTTAAAATACAGTCTGCACAAGAAAAAGTTCAGGAGATTTACTCTGGAATGAAACTACTGAAAGGCATTTCTTGTGTATCAGCAAGGCGAAGCAATAATAAACCTAAATGTCTTTTGGAGATAGGAGAATTGGATGTTCTTACAATACATTAAAAATAAATTAAAAATATTTACAATTCAAATATTGTAAAAATACAAATATTATGCATGCAAATATTATGAATATTTTCAATTTATCAACTTGATGAATTAATCCAAGCCCCCCAAAATATAATCTAACTCAAAAATAATGAAGTAAGGGGTGAATGAGCAGAATAAATTTAACACTTTGCTGGACCGAAACAAAACTCTCTCTCTGTCAGCACACTAGGATTTTTTTGGCAGGGTCTTTTGACCGAGGATGTTACGTTGCTAGCCTTGGAAGGCTCTACTTCAGAACACAAATACACAATCAGCACAGCCAATTGCCTTTCGGTTGAACAGGACGGAAAGGCGAGTTGTAATTATGTTTAGAGGCATGCTAAAAAAAAAAGAAAAAAAAGACACCATGGAGATTGGCATTATACAAATGTATATGGTAACTTAAGAGTAACTTTTCATTTAAGTGCATGCTTTGAGGATGTAAAGCCAACAGTATGCATGGAGACATTGTGTTGCTTTGGCTAGAAGTGAGGCTTTGTGGGCATGTTTCAGGTAGGAAGCAGATTTTGGCCTCAACTCAGGGAAGATTCAGGCTCCCAACTGAACCTAAAGCAGAATTATGAAGAATTATGGAGAGCTAGGTCCTTGACTTTTAGTATGTTGTATCCAGATGGAAGAAAAGGGTGTCACTGACATGAAGCTATGGGGCAAGAAAAAGGCCATGAAACAATGAGAATGGTGTCCTGGGAAGGATCCTCTATGCAGGAAACCTTTATCCGACCCACAAATCATCTGGGAACACCCAGGTATAGGAGGTATTCCAACAGGGGACAAAAGACAAAGGCTTTGAATGAACTTTGATGAATGAGAAGTCAGAAGTTACATACATAAAAGCACAACGCTGCTCTATGCAGCCACATATAAGGATGTGCAAATTCTGCTGCTGCTGTAACTCATAAGCCCTTGAAGCTCATTCGACAAACATACATTCTATAAACCCCAAACAAGGAAGGGCACAGCTAACACAGCAGAATGTACATAATCTGAAGATAACTCATTTTTATTAATATGTAAATTAGAAGGTTTTTATCTATGCATATAGTTTATTAGTCACAAACATACATGGTAAATTGTATTTGGAATCTCAAGGCTAAGTCTAGATAGCATGTTCCCTGGTAGAACATCTAATTTTTTCATGTGGCTGCTCGAAGCAGCCATGAAGCATGCAAAACAGGCACTTAATAAGGATCTAAGTTATTATTACAGCTCTAAGTACTCCATTTATATGTCCTAGTTGGAAAATTCTTCTTCCAGCATACTCCTTCTTGTTAAAAGAGGATTTATCCCTAAACAAGCCATAGTGTAACACCTCCTAGTATAAGCACTGGGGCTGAGCTCACCTTTCTTTAGACACTTAACTGGGACACCTTAATTGGGAGTCTGCTCAGCTCTTCTGGTAACTGATGTAAAGAGCAAGGAACTTCCTCAGATTGTACCTCCCTCCCTTTTTCATATCTGAGGGGATTGTGCTCTTAACTTTGCTACTTTAGTTGAGTAGCCAAAGTCAACCTGGAGAAATCCGTATCTGCATCTTCTGGGAACAAGCTATATTTGAATAAATATTTATTGCTTCAGGAAGGTCTTTTGATCATAATGAAAATCAAGCTAGTCTCAATTTTTCATCAGATGTGCTTGATATTCAGGTTTAGTATTTTATAGTAGAAATGCCTCAGGGATATACCTGTCTGCACAACACTGGCCAAGTGCCACAGAGATTCCTGCATTCCCCCAAACTGGGAGAATTTTGTACCATATACCAAACACTCTATTCTACTTTCTCACATACTCCAGTTTTAGATATAACAATGGGTCACACAAGAAAAAAAGAAACTAGAAAGATGTGTTATCAAACTGACGGCATGTCACTTAATTTACTGTTTTCATGTTTTTAACATAGAATTGGTTTAAAAAATCTTCTGCATAGAGAATGAGGGGTTTGGGCTTCGAAAATACTGCCCTACTTACAGCAAAGTAGGGTTCATGAAAGCGTGTATGTAATGTGAATCCACAGAGCCTTATTATTTACTTATTTTTAATTTGTGAGCCTTGGTGCACCTAACATCTTGTATTGTGTTGAAAGGCAGTGGGTTCACCTCAGAATGCTTGTCTCCTACAGTAGGCTACTGTACTGTAAGGAAGCAACTTTTCAGTCTTTTACCAGCTAAACCAGCAATATAAACTAGAAATAAAATTTTATTTTCATGGTTATTTTCTTCCAATGCTGCTGTCTGTGCTGGTGTGGTTAATAAGAAATCATGATTTTGTACAAAGATAACATGGGCTGCAGTCCCTCAGAAAGAGACAGAAGGATGTGGGAGAAAGAATGAAATAGGGTTCATGGTGAAATAGGTAGTACATGCATTTGAAATTATTCTTCCTGCTGATAGTCCTAATGATACCATTTCAGAGGACTGAAGTGCTGCTGTCTTTTCATACTCAGCTGCTGCCAAGAGAAGATTGGACCAGATAATGTGCTAAACCACATCTGAGAACAATCACTCTTGATCTCAAAGAAGGTGAAAAAGAGGATAAAAGGAGAAAGCAGGGAAAGAATATCTCCCAGAAAAGGAGATTAGGGTAACAATAACCAGATTTATACTTTTTTTTTTTTTCCCTAAGATGAAGAAATCACACAGTGCTTCTCCAAGAAGCACTTGGAGACAGATCATGTTTAGGTATTGACTGCAACTTTCCTAGGATAGTTGAATACGTTTAAATTGAGCTGTGACCTTATCTTAAAAATTCAGATTGCCCAGTGGTTTCTTCTTTTCTCTTCATCATCTCTGAACAACCTGAATGTAAATGAAATTAATTTAATAATGGGTTAAATCAAACCTGTTTGACTTTGAACGGGAATGGAGTGGAGCAACAGGCATCAACCCCATGGAGGGGCACTGGCAGCCTCAGACCTCAGATTGGGCATCAATGTATGAGCCTTTTTCCGCTAGTGGGGAAAGCTGCCTGTCTGGCTTTGCACTGGAAAGGGGGAGGAACATGTAGGAATAGTCAGGAGAAACAGAAAGATGGTCTAAGGAATTGCTCCTTGGCTCCCATCAGCCTGAATTTCTTTATGACTCACCATCATTCCACCCCCTCGGCACCAGATGGGAAGAAACTCAAGTTGATCCAAGAGGATTAAGTATTCCTTAAGCTTCAGCTCCAAATTTGCAAGACCTGATAGCTGGACTCATATAAACTTAGTTTCAAGTTTACAAGTGAAAGACACCAACTTATTTTCAGATGAAGGCAGAACAGATCACAGAGCAGGAGGTTGATCGGCCAAGGTTACGCTAAGGTGCATGGCTGACACAATAGCAAAGTGCATGAAATGTCTACAATGAAAACACGCTTTGGAGGTCTGAAATAGTCTATGCCAGCAGATGTTTTGGGTAAAGGGTATCAGGACTTAAGTGGACCACTGGTACTGGTTAACCTATGCATATGCAACACAAATATATACACAACACAGAGCCTACATAAGAAAGGCAAGAAAATCTTTATGTGATTTAAGAAAAAAATGATGTATTCAGGAGCACATTCAATTCACACATTTGCTTTGCAAAGCCACGTGGCATAATTCTGTTCTCAGTCATGATGGTTCAGTGAAATGGCACCATCCAGGACCAGGGAGACCAGAGCTTCTTGTACACTTTGCAAGTGGCATTAATGCAAACAGAAATGGTGAATCCAAATGTGAAAAGCTGTTGCAATATTAGTGGCATACGGCAGGGACACATGAGACTTGCCATGCGTTGGCTTTTCAGCTCTGATGCATCACCAGCCAGCCTGGCACAGCTGCAGTACAGATGTGCTGTACAACATTCTTCACTGACGATGTGTTTCCCACACTCTCTAAGATACCGTATTCACTGTCACTCAGCTGAGATTCCAGTGAGATAAATGGCTGGGTAGAGGGGACAGATGCTATTATTGCCGTGGTCGATGGAAAAATAGGGACAGCCAAAATTGTCCATCTTCTCTGGTGGCAGCAGCTGACCTCTCCACCAGTGCATGCACATGAGCTGGTCATCAGCCCGTGAATACCTCCTGGATTAATTGCAGCAGAAAAGCTTTAATGGCTGGCCATAAAATCAAAACAACACTTTCTCTGCTGCCACCTCTCAAAAAAAAAAAAAAAACAAAAAAAAAACACCAAACCAACCACAACAACCCAGGCTTTATTAGATCTGATGCTGTAGAACAACCTATTTACTAAATAATTTGTTAATCATTTTGCATGCAGTTTACATAGAGAAATTTCACCTTGCGGGTTGTTTACATACTGTTCAATTTAACTGCTCGTTGGGCACTTGCTATTCACAGCGTGTAGCTGCTCGCGCGAGGCACATGGTTTTCTTCCCGTTGCCTCACAGGATTTCTGAAGCATTTCAGACAGATTTTGTAGATTTTTTTTTTTTAGGCTAGAAGGGGGGCCTCATTTAGCATGACCTTATGCATACCACAGGCCACAAATATTCCATAGCTGACAGAAGGCGTTGTCCACATGCAAATATGGGTATTCCTATCAATCCCAAAACACAGCGTGAACAAAACCCTTCTTGCTTTACAAATAGAAATGAAATGAGAAAGATTACATCAAGAAGCTGCTCATAGTCTGAATGAGCAGTGTTTGACACATGCATTATTCAAGCAATCCTCTCTTAGACACAATAGTTCACCCTTTTCAATGTTCTGTTCCCAGATGCTAAATTTGTCAGGCCGGGGGTAGTCAGTTGTAAAACAAACTGGACCCTGCAACACCAACACCACCAACAATCCACTTCTTCATGTCAGTCTGGTTGCAGATGATGGACCTAAGCACGTGGAGATGCAGGGGTGCATTAGAAGGCAGTCAACATAAGCCTGCATCTTTCAACACAGCAGAAAAATATTTCAGAAGAATCACAGAATCATCACATGGGCTGATATTGGCTGCCAGGGGAATATCTGTCCTTTTGGGTGTCTTATCCTCAAAATAATACTTGGGGATTAACAACTGCAAAATTATTCTTCCAGCACAAAATCTGGAACAAGTTAGAAGTGCCTTACTATAATTGACTGGAAAATTTAAATACCCTGGTCATCTTTTAACATGAAACCCAGGAACCAGTCTCCTTGAAATTCATGCTTCTACATGCTTATAGCTAGCGCTTCAGAAAATTCTACTGATAGATTACATAAAGGGGAGAGGAGGAGATATTCCCAAATGTTAAGCTGAGCCAAGGGACACAAGGCGTTGAAGGGCTGACTACTGAAACATGCATTTTCCCGCTGATGATACAGGGAGCCTGGGGAGATTAGATTTAATAGATACCCATCCTACACAGTCCCATTCAAGATATTGGCTCAAATTCACTCTTGCCATTCAGATGTAATTTTATAATTAAACAATGACAACCAAAAAGGGTCTGTAACACTCCTTTGCAATGGCAAAATGAAACAGATGCACATCCTCTGCCAGGTGCTTGTTGGACCCTGTTGGAAGGGGTCCAAATAATAAGCTACTCACCAGATGGGTAGCAAAGCACAAACAACAATCTAATGTGTCTTCTGGGTACAGACAACTCTGACTTTCAGTGATGTAATAACATTAACATGTGACAGCATTTAAGTTGTCAGCGTTTTGAGAACTTAATTTGGTAGTATGCAATCTGCAATGGTTTGAGTCTCATAAACCAAACACCTACAGAAAGGAGACCAGAAATACAGCTGGCAGAGGGAGAACCTCGGCTCCACAGTGGGACATACAGACTTTGCTTCATTACCAATAAAGGATCTGAGACACCGAAAAACGAACCAGAAACCATCACCAACAGGTATGAAAGTTATTTGAATCATATTTAGTAAATTGTAAGATTTTAAATGTCCGTGACCAATTAAAAAGAAGTCTGGGGAATTTTATTCTCCTGCCTGGAAAATATATGTGAAATGTGCAGCACACCAGACAGGGTGATCGTTTTATAGCGTTTGCAAGTAATCATTGGAATAACCTTCACAACTCACCTCTGAGCTTCACTGGTACACAAAGCATGACCTGACAGAGACAAGTGAAGCTTTCCAGAGAAGAATATTACTCCGGGAGTTAATTTTTCAGCCTTAGGCCTCTCAGGTTTGCAAGGATGAGGGGCTGTGAAGGGTCCAGTGGGTCCAGTGTAAAGACATATTTGAGGTGAACAAAAGCAGGCTCCTTAGCTGCTTTTTCTTAAATAAATAATGTCAAGTTTTCTGCCATCTGTCTGTACATCCAAGTGGAAGTGGCATACATTATACTTAGAGCAAAAGTTGTTGAGTCTCAAGATTTATGATTCATCTGAGCAAAGTTGCCAAGTCTTGCAATTTCCTCATGGTATTAGGTGTTTTTCTTATAGTCCCAGACCTTTGACTCATGGTTATATGAGAATTTCAACTTCCATCTTAATGAATAAATAAAAGCCATTTTCCAGCTCTCCTGGTTATACAGAAATAGTTGGAAAACATGAGCATTGCAGCCCAAAAGGCTTCAGAACCAGAAGACAAATACAAGGAATGTGCCATCTCATAAAAGGCAGAACGAATGTTGCCTCATTGCATGTTTCCTGGGACTTAATGCTTAGTTTCTGAGGACCTGATGCTAGCAACACTCTCTGTGCAAAACCACAACCCCAAGCAAACCCTGCTTCTTGCCCTCCCCAAGCTTCTCTGCAGTTTTGGGCCCTGGGAGTTTGCTGGCCTAACTGAATTCTCCACTTGCAATGATCCAGTTTATTATCATGGAAATACTTATCATTGCACAAAAGACTGTGATTGCAGATGAAGACTCGGCAAAGATCTTGATTCATTTTATTTCACTAAGATTTCCTTTGCAATAAACCAGTAAACCATTTACATGGGCAGGACCAGTATTAAGCAGAACCAGATTCGTTCATTATTTTCTAAGCTCTGTTCCAAGCTCATCAATTCAGGAGGGGACCTTCTGATCTCCTTCCATGAGTTTTGAATCAGACCTCTTAAAGAATCACATTCATAAACATCTATTAAAACAGAAAATCTGGAATATTTACCAAACAGATTTTTCTAATTAATTCTTATTTTTGGTCAATAAACCCATAACATTTGAATCTCTCCAAAGAGATATAAAAAAATATAGTTCCAACCTTTTGAAAGAAAAATAAAAATAAAAATAAAAAAGAGCAAACAGTAATAAATTTAGGATATGCCTAAAACTTCTGTCAATAAAGCAAGTAAATCAGTAACAAAAAAAATACGTGAATCACTATAATGGGATAAATAATTTTGGGTAGCAGTTTTTTGAGATTTTTTCTTTTAGAAGATAAATTCCTTTAAAAATATTTGTTGATCTCTATTCATCCAAGAATTTCACTTCAGTATCACCCATGAAAATGAGCACAAGGGTTTGAAAGAAATGACATAACTTATAAAAACTTTCCCCTGAAGCTCTAAATGTGCCATACTGGATATTTTCTATCTACTTCTTTCCAGATCTTGGCTTAAACTCTGATTTCACTCCTGTTGGTTATCACATGACTATGGATTAATATTAAACAGACATATCTGTGTATGCGCTATGCCGACACCGAGTATAAATATTAATAGTCAATTGTGTGTATGTATGTATAAAATATACATATATTCAAATCATAGGAGTCTTGTGTTTTAAATTGCAGAGGAATCGGAAACTTACGTAATTAAAGAATCTACTGAAATGAATTTCAAATGGTAGAAAAATAATTCTGATGAACATCTGCTGGAACATATGGCACGACAGGATGTGCAGTATTATGCCACAGTAATACACCTTGGGTGCAGTATGAGGCATGAAGCCAAAAGGCATATTTAAAGGCAAAAAAAATCTGGACCAAAACAAACTAAATACCCAGAATTTTATTTTTTTTATATATATATAATAATAGTTTCCTGTTCAGTTCATCCTCTACATAAAATTAAAGACCCTCACTAACAAGTGCAGTACCCAGTTTGTCTATTAGGTCCCACCAAGTAGTTCAAGAAATCCAGCATCTTGAAGAGATGGTACTTTCTTAACGGAAATACTTCCAGATATATTTTTTAATAGTGCCTATGCAAACTGAAGACCCTAATATCCGTTGCCTTTCAGTCAGCTGGAAATCAAAGGAAATGTTTCTCTGTGGCTCAAAGTCAGACTGAGATGTCACAGGAAGCCACGAACCATAGAGAGATCAATGGCAAAATGGAAGGGCTTCTCTCTACCTTGACTTTGTAGCGTTGAGATCCTGTGGAAGGACTATGCGTATAAAAGGAGGGAGCAAACTGCATATCAGATGTCTCACTCAGCAAGATAAGACATTTCCCAGGGAGTGAGAACAATACAATTAAGCTTCTAGTCAAAAAAAGGCGAAAACATTATGTCATGATTCTAGCAGACTTTTACCTTTCTTACTTTTTTCCATGAGGGTTTTTTTTCTCTCCAATTCTGTAACCTATAACAAAATACTCATTTAAAGCAGTGATTCAAGAATATTGTCCTTTGAGAAGTCTCAGGAATCACAGTTGTCGTTTTCTCTGTATCCCTCAGAGAAAGGGAAGATAATTGGCACCACTGTTCCAAACTATGTCACTGTTCCAATGTTTTGTAAAACTCGAAACCTGCGTGGTTATGTGGGGGCCTGCAGAAAGCTTCTGAACAATGGAAAACATTTTGGCAAATACCGAATTACTCAGTTTAAAATGATATTTTAAATAGCAACTTCCAGACTGATCTTGTTACATTTAATTTGCAACTCTTCCCCCACCTACTTATTAATGGACTGTTCTCTGACACATGGTCAGTAGGCTGGTAACTCCAGTCACCTAATTGGGGTTTAAAAGTAGTGACAGAGCAGTTGTCACCAACCTCTGCATCTAATGTTAGAATGTCAACAGTTGCCAGAAGGAAGAAAGGAATAATAAATTGCTATCTGTGTTGACTTAATACACACATAGGGGTAACAAGGCAGCATGGGAGATCCAAGATTAACTTTAGCTAGTTAGTCTGATAAGGACACAGAGTCTTGAGGTCTCAATCTTGTTATGCCAAGAAGCTTACTAATAATGTCTGTTTAAAAGAAGAAATACTATTTCATTGAACCTGATTTTTTGCAGTGGGAAGGACTGAATGCGAGCAGGAGAGTCTGATCCTGAGTCTATGCTTTAGAAAGTAATTTTGTATTAGCAATACATTACACACATTTGTGAGTGTGTGTTGGTATATGCATGTGTGTTGGTATGTGCATGTGTGTGTAACATGAAGAGGTGTAAACTTGATGATAAAAGTGGGTGAACTGATGAAGACAGGCCTAATAAAATGCACATGACGAGCACGAAATGTCTACTAAAATAAATAAATGCAAGGTAAAATATCTGGAATCTGTTTTCACATTCAAATTAACTGAAGATGAGGACTGCCCTCCATGTGTGAATTGTTATGAATAGCTTCCTGAGGACAGTTTGAAGCCAAGAAATCATCAGAGCCACTCAGAGCACACACTGAATAACTAAGCAAGCATCTCTAGTACTTTGAACAAAAGCTTTGTAGAATAAAAGGCTAAGTAAAATGAATGAAAAGGAAAATCCAACAAAATGTTTTCATGATTCATTTGTAATTTCATCTTTCCTTGCCAAAACCTAGAAACCTATACCATTAGAGAGGTACTTGCTTCCAGCTGCAATAAAAGAGTTTTGGAACATGTGCAGTGAATGAAGTTGCCAAACCCTGAAAGTCCCACCTTAATCAGTCATCAGGGATTATTGGATGGGGGAGAAAAAGCGTGTTAGGAGATTTTCTTCCCTACCAGCATCCTGTGGCAGCCCTGATCCTGGTATATTCACATCTTGTTCTCAGTCACATGCTGGATCCATTCACTCCTGGACATGAATGGGATGAATTCAACAGTGCAACATGAAACACATGACACTAGAAGGCACTCAACTGCTAAAGTGGAAACAGAGATTTGAGGATACTAAGGCTAAACAACTGAACTACATATTTTAATGTGAATGAAAAATGTATATAAATAACTTAATCTTTTCTGGTTTGTCTTCGATTTTTGTAGAGAAATACTGATTTCTCAGGTAAAAGGAAACATTTCTGAAAAAAATCAGATTGACATTGGTACTGATGAAAGCAAGAAGGCATGATAGATGGTGAAAAATGTTTCAAAACAAAAATAAATTTCCTGCTCTTGTGTTTTCCTTTCAGTGTAGTTGGGTCAGACAGCCCTTCCCTTTACAGGAACATGTGTAAATATAGGTTCAAAAGTGGTCAGTACAAGGGATTTGGCCACAGTACCATCACCAAGCCATCTTGTTCTCAGGTTTCTGAAAAAAAATAAATAAAGGATGCCAGACAACCACAACTCTCTTCTGTTTGTTTGGTGGAAGAATGTGCTCCCATATTTACTTTTTTTCAAATTTCTTCATTGCAATAACCAATAATCTGAGGATCTGTAAATACGCAGTGCCTGGGCATTTCTGTCAAGCTTGCCAGATGCATTTGATAAAGTACAGAATTTATTTTGCCCCCATTAAAATACAATAAAGACATGCTGCAACTTCAAGATAAAACTGTGATTAGATACTGTGATTGTGGGTAGCAGCATAAAGCTCATAAGAAAGCAAGTGGTATAAATGTCTAAACATCAGCAGATTCCCAGGGAAAAATGAGCTCTAATTTAAAGTTCTAAAACCACTGGTCTTTACTCATCTCACCAGTGTTTTCCAGATGCAAACTACTTAGGCTCTGAATGAAAAAATTTAGAATCATAGAATCATTTAAGTTGCAAAGACCTTTAAGATCAGCAAGTCCAACCATTAACCTAGCACTGCCAAGTCCACCACTAAACCATGTCCCTCAGCACTACATCTAAACATCTTTTAAATAACTCTAGGCATGGTGACTCAACCACTTCCCTGGCAGTCTGTTCCAATGCTTGATAACCCTTTCTGTGAAGAATTTTTTTCTAATATCCTATCTAAACCTTCGCTGGCACAAGTTGAGGTAATTTATTAGTTGTATGTGTCTTCCATGCTCAACTGCAGACTAGCTCAATACATGAGTTGCTCCAAAGGAAGTTTGGCACAGCTCTACTCAGATCCTGATGTCAGCTGAAAACCCGGAAAAAATTAGTACCTTCAAACTGGCTATGAAACTTTCACCACGTGTTTATCTACAGGTGGAGGTCTGCAATATCAAGTCTAGCCTTCTGGTCTGTTCTTATTGTAACCCGTGTAAACAAGTCACATTTTCTGCCACAGTGACAAGAGGATGTGTCAAAGGTAAAATCAAGTGAATGGTGCAAAAATCAGATTTGAATTACAGACAGTTGGGTCAAATACCAGATCGGATTCCTTGTCTTGAGAAGTGGGGAGGCACAAGCAAAGACACATTTTTATCTTTCTATTGAAAAGTCCTGTCCTTCATTTTCAGATATGTAAAACATAGATACCCTCCCATATGCCTCTGGGAGGAACGGTTGGAGAGTTTAGCCTGGTCGAGACTTTGAAAAAGACATTTTTGTGATACATTTTTGTTTTCCCAATGCAGCCAGTACCCAAACAAAGCTTAAAAACAAAGACACACACACACGTGTGAGCACAGGAAGCCACCAAGAACTTGTTCCAGACCAAGTTTAAAATTTTAAGCAAATCCCAAAGCAGCTTGATTCAACCACACACATCAGCAAAGTGCCAGATCACTGTTCCAGAATCTCTCTCCCTTGGCAGGAGGAACAACTGAAATTCCCACTCTCTGTTTCGGGCTCGATCTACTTGGCTTACTAAGACTTCTGTGGCTGCAGAGTTAGACTTCAACCAGTCTCTTTTCACTTTCCTGCAAGTTTTCAACAGCTACAGATAAAGCACTGTATGATCTCTACCACGCCTTTCCCAAATCCATTTATTTCTCATGTGGTTTTGTGCTCATGTGTCCATCATGCTTTTTCAAAGGGAATGGGCAAGGCTGAATTACAGCTTCTAAGAAGCTCCTGTGCTTCTCACTAAAGGATCTGAAGAACTATTCATTATAAAGAAAAAATTTGTGAAAATACTTTTTTATTCAAGCCACTCAGTAAAAGTCACTAGTTCTTTTTATTTTGGAAAATAAGATACTTTCTCTTCAAGGCTAAGCTTCTTGTTACATGTTAAGATTGTGATTGTGTTTCACCCTCTGAAAGACTCCATTATTTCATGTCAGAAGCTCATATTTTCTCGCAGTTGTTTTCTTGTCATTTTTTGTCAATAGCTTTTCACCAGCTGATTTTTATGTATATTCTTTTTTTATGTATTGTATTCTAACCTACTGTCTATCTAAGGTATTGTAAAATAATTTTGCAATTCCCTTTGCTAAATAAAAACTAAGTGCAGTTCTGTGTGTACTGTGCTTCTGTCAGATATCAGACTTTGGAGAATTTTGTCGCAGTTGTTTTCTTCCATTTGTTCAGTAACAATGATCTGACAAAGTAAATTTGTGAGAGAAGATGACCACTGAAATAATCATTACAAAATATTATGAGAATTCAGACTAGTCAGTATGACCACTTAGGGTTGTGGTTGAACTACCAACTGATGTCTTTGTATATCCATTAAAGCAAGATTCACTCTTACATTTATTGAGAAATTTTCAGCCAAGGCAAAATGGGCACTGATCTGAAACCGTACTGGGCATCAATAGGCGCCAGATCAAAAGCATCTATAGCATTTTTAAAAAAGTGAATGCAAAATGCACCTCCAAAAACCATGGCATAAGTTTTACTAACTCATAGTATCCACCTCAAACCAACTAGCAGCATGAGCGTATTGTGCTCTAAGGAGTCCTGTGACACAAAATATTCTTAATAAAAAGACCAGATATGATAAATTTACCCTGTACATCAAAGATAAGATGGGTCCTGCTCCTCGCAGTCTGCCCTTTGGCAGAGTGACACTTAACAGTGGGTCTCTTTCCTTTCTCTTGCTGTTGACAGTACCAGTTCTTGAATTGATTTTCACAGGTCAGCAGGAGGCAAGTATCAGAAGTCCTGCTCTACTTTTCTGGGCTTATCACTTCCAATGCAGTCTGATGTGACAATTCATTTCTCGGTTACAAGGTCCAATATAATTACGAGAATTCAACTTTAGAAAAATTAATATAAGGTTTTAGGTTTAGGCAGCCCAAGGTTTGGGATGCATTCTTCATTTATTTGAGTGTGGCCTTCAAGAAGATAGGGTGCCCTCTGCCTGCCAGACTTAATTCAGACTGCTTCAAACATTAGACGAGTGTAAAATAAAGCAGCATTTATTTTCTAAAACAAATATTTAACTTCCTGATACAGGGAGCTATAAATAAGGACTTGGATTTCTCTCACCTAAGCCGTTAGAGCTGATCATTGTCTAGAAACGAGCATTTCTGGAACATACTTCATTTGATCTGTTTTAGACGTCTGTCTAGGCACAAAATGTCTCTGATTCCCTATGTGGACTTTAAATGATTCTAGATCACTAATTCAAAAACAAATGTCCACACTAATAAAAAAAAGCAAAACAAAGTGAGACACAATCCTGGAGCATGCTTAAACATGTGTGTTAACCATTAAACTTTTGTTCTTTCTCAGATGCTCTGCTATCTCTTTAGCTCTACCCTCACCTCAGGTTGTCTTGGGGATTTCTTTGTGCATACACGAGAGCTGTGTAATCTCCTTCTGTGTTGATTTGTTTATCCCACTCCGACTTCGGGATCAGCATTTAATCTAGGCATGCATGTGACATCTCAGGGTCATCCCCTTCTTTGCACCCTGGGACTAGGCTTTCAGATATGAAATGCAAGTAGCGCACTCCCTGTACACCGTAGCCAGAGATTTCTTTAAATTTTCAATCGTATTTCTAGCCCATAATTAACACATTCCTTCTGGGCTGAGACCAGAAGGAGTGTCTTCCTTACAAGTTATAACATTTTAATGACTGCTGCAAGACTTCAAAATGATATATCATTGAAGTACCAACCATACATCCCTCTTATTACGTTTGTTAGTTCCAAGACACTGTCGACTTTCCATAAAGGCTACATACGAAATATTAATAATATAATTGACAGATTTGGCATTTAGAAAGCTCTTCCTGTATTACTCTCCTCAACTCCCACTTTTTATCAGTTTTACCATCACAGCCTCCTTCCTCACAATGGTTTTACTAACCAAATTTTAAAAATCAAGCAAAAGCTAAGCCTGGTGTTCTCCACTATTCGATGACTGCTCACAGTTCACAACTGCTCTTCAGAAGCCTCTCCCACCTTCCTTATGTCTGATTTTGGTAATAAGCTGCCTGCTAAAGCAGGTTGGGGTGTTGCAGGCAAACAACACCAGCCGGTTACATACACATGGCAGCGAGAGACAAACAAGTATCACTTGGCACCATTTTTTGGATGCATGGTAAGAAAGATGGAGGAGGAGGACACATGGCCAAACCTACTGTGCCTCTGTTCATTTGTTCCAAAGGCAATGGCCACTCTCAAATGTCATGCCAGTGTGTGTACACTGTAGAACATTACAGTCCGCCTTTTCCCCAGTCTTACTCCTACTTTAATCATGCCACCACTAGGTATGACATTTTGCAGCACTCCCTACTGAAGACCACGTATCTCTGGGCATCCACCTTGTCCCTACCTCATCTAGTTCTTACTTACCCTATGAATTCTTGCCTGACTCCCACCATTATCAATCAGTGTCTCATAGGCATAAAAATAAATAAAATTTATTTTCAAGCATAAGAAATAACATTTATTTCATTTTAATTAGGGAGAGCACCTAAATCCAGACTTCAGAGCTCTTACACTTTTTCTTTCTTCTGCCATAGTTTGTAAGCTGGGAATAGATGTAGGAGGCATATCAAAAGGGCATTAAGTGAAAGTGTGTTACATATTTTCCCACCTTCCTACATATACTTGCACCACAAAATGAAGATTTGACAGGATGAGCTAAAGGCAAATCATTGATACTGGTGATTCTTTCCACTGACTTTAATGATTTTGATATGTCTTTAAGTTGTGATTATTCATTTTGTAGCTACATGTGAAATCTAACAGATCTACAAAGTGCTAATTACGGAAAGTAAAGTATATTCATATAATCATATACATTAGAGATCAATATGACAGGTTGTTTTCTCCATCTCTAGTAAACACTTCAGAATGAAACAAAATAGCTATTTGAAAGAGAAATACATGCAAGAAGAGATTTAGTACTGTCAATCAGCTTTTAAATCCAGTAGAAAATACTCTACAACATTCTGATATATGTTCATGGTAGTATGAGGCTGCAGGACTATAGTATCATGTAACCCAATAAAAAATGAACAAGGTTTCTTTTCACTTTAAGTGCATTGGAGAAGCACAGCTAAGTTTATATTAGCATATCACAAATGTGAAACTGGGACAGGGACTCAATGTGAAATTAGAACAGCAGCTGGTATCCTGTTAGCAAGTAAAGTGTGTTTGCTTGGGGGAAAAAAAAAAGACCAATGCAAAATCAAGCTATGCAAATGAACAGAGAACAATCAGTCAGTAAAGGATCTGTGAACTGTGCTGTGTATCTCAGGTTGTCTCTGTACTGTGCTATAAGTCATTTCACAAAAATATACATTTAGTGGGATCATGTCGTGTTCCCTAACCTGAATTATCAAGGATGTATTTCCCTTTATAGACAATCTTGAAATCATTGAAATTTTGACTCTCAGGTTTGGCCATGTTTTTAATTCTACTTTCTTTCCTGCATCATGCAGTTCAATGAAGCATGAAGCAAAAATTCATATCCTCCTATAGAACACAGAATAATGTAGTAAGCAGGAAGAATGCACAAAATAGTTTAAGTTATATTTCACACAAAAATGTTCACTATTTGTTTATTAAAAAATACTACATCTTTTAACAGCCAACCAGAGAACAACAAACTTTTAAAGCTGTGCTTTCTTCTTTGAGTTCCCTTCATACCATGCAGTTTGCACAAAGGGAATCAGGCACTTTATTTTCCTGTTCTTCACCCCCTCTTTCTCCATCTCTTCCTCTCTCCCAGAGAGACAATGGTTACAGCTTTCACTCTGTCTCTCCGTATCCAGCAAGATGCATGACCAACAGCGTGCTGGGGCAGCCCTTGAGGACTTACACAATACTTTGCTCTGACCCCGTGGGTTGGTGTTCAACACGGGAGGCAAGTGCAAATGCTCTCCCAGACTAGCTGGTTGGCTCAGACGGTTATTGAAAAACTCCTGTTATGTCTTCTCTTTCCCTTTATTGCCACAGGTTTATGAATATTTAATGCTTACCAAAGTAATGAGTATTTAAGGCATCTATTGTCTAGCAGTGTAACTTGCATTACCTACACTTCAATATCTATAAGATAATCGGAGTTTCATTGTTTTAGAAAGAATCCAAAACAATCTGAGGTCCTTCAGAGTACATGGGCAGATGCTTAATTCTAGACATCATCCATAACTTTTAGATTTAACTTGCACAGGTAAAGTAGCTCCAAAATGACAATGAAATGGAGGAATGGGTACAGAAACCTCACATGATTGATAGCAAGGACCTTGCCATCAATAAAACTGTTCTTACATTCCTGGCACTAGATGGAAATGCAGCATTTACTCTTTTAAGCCTTCCTTGCAGCATTATTTGTCCTTCTGATAAATATCCACTGAAAAGGCTCTTGTTACTTTGCTGTAGTATTGTCTAACAATGCGAACCTAGAAACCAGATTCTCAAGAAATGAGATTCCTGTATAGGGTCTCGGCAGCTCTGAGTGACTCTCGAGCAGCAGATCCCTTAGCCAGAGGAATGGCTCAGCTCTCCTCCCAGCATGCCAAAGTAACACAACACGTCTCACGTGGCAAAGGAGGGGTACATTTTTCCACATGAAAGACCGTAACCCATTTCTGCTTTTCCGTAAGAGGAAAAGGCTGGACTAGGCTGGAATATTCTCTTCAATAGCCATATTTTGATTGCTTACTTAGATGCTTTTGTGGCATCTAAGACCAAGAGATGTGCTTTCAAGGCCACCAAACTTGGCTTCTTACATACTTGGTAAGCAGAAGCTGGGAGGAGGGGATGACATTCAAGATCAGTTTCTACAGGAGAAACTCTGAGGCAATTACATGCCTTCACTGACTCCAGTGACCCTGCATGGCCAGTATCCTCAAGCACTCTATTAAAGTTAAATATTATAATAGTTACATCCCAGACTGCTGCTACCCATTGCCGTCTGAATACAGACCTGAGTGACTTTGCATCTTTGCATTTGTTATAGAGCACTAAAGTGGTGTGTTGCTGTTTTATAAAAACTAAAACTAAAACTATGAAATCTTAATTGCACCCTGATTTGGTGATTTAATAACATGATGCTTTTAATGCATCTGTTATAGGTTTGTATAAGGCTTTAAAATATCATTACGCATTGATAGACTAGTGTAGTGAAGCCAAAACACCAGTATAAAACCTTTAGTCTCAACAGCCTCATTAACATTAGAATGATTAAGCAGTACTGGCCAAGCACCACTGCACCACATAGAATAGTGGGAGTTTTCAATGTCATAAATACTAAAGATATAGTACACTTTACACAAGTCGAAAATATATCATTTTTTTATCATCCTTTCCTAATTTCTGCAGGCAAACAATACCACTTCTATAATAGTAATTGTCAGTAATAACTAAATGACTTTCAAAAAGAATATATTGACTGCAACTCCACCTACACATTTTTTTTCATATTTCTCATACGTGGTTAACTATTGCCTTCCTGGAATATATTTTGATTCCATGTAAATTGCATGGGGAATGGCTGCTTTAACTGTCTCAGCATGGTCGTGACAGTGTATTCTTCTAAGTATTTAGTCTCCTTTTCTCCAGATGAGATGAATTGGCTGATGAGATGTCAAAAGACCAAACTGAAGGACTGCTGTCTAGTTTGAACGTCAGGAAGGGTGACTGCAGGTAAAGGCTTAAGGACAGAGGTGAGAACATTTAAAATAACAGTAAGACATCAAATCTCTCATCTGAGAGGACAAACTGATCTACAAATATGAATGAGAAAGAGTGGTCTGCACAACTGACACATTGTGTTAGCTCAAGAAGAACAAACTGGGCATGCTTCCTGCATGATTGAAGATCAATATGCCTGAAGAATGGTAAAAAGACTCTGGACTCAGAAAAGACCAAGATAAAGGCCAAGGATGTATAACTAGCCCAGGTAGCAATCAAATATCTTTACAATTAATGATTAGTATCACAGTATCACTCTATAATGTTCATTTAGAAGAAATGTTTGGGTGAAAATCCTCAGGGATGCACAACAGACTGTTACCTACTACCAAACAGAATTTGCCTGAAAATATTTAACTTAAAGGTCCTTAGTGATTTAGAATAGAATCATAGAATCATTTAGCTTGGAAAAGACCTTTAAGATCATCAAATCCAACCATAAACCTAGCACTGCCAAGTCTACCACCAAACTATGTCTCTGAGCATCACGCCTATAAGTCTTCTAAATACTTCCAGGGATGGTGATTCAACCATCTCCCTGGGCAGCCTATTCCAATGCTTGATAACCCCTTCTGTGAAGAAGTTTCTCCTAATATCCAACCTGAACCTCCCCTGGCGCAACTTGAGGCTGTTTCCTCTTGACCTATCACTTGCTACTTGGGAAAAGGGACCAATGCCCACCTCGCTACAACCTCCTTTCAGGTAGTTATATAGAGTGATAAGGTCTCCCCTCAGCCTCCTTTTCTCCAGGCTAAACAATCCCAGATCCCTCAGCCTTTCCTCATAAGACTTGTGCTCCAGACCCCTCACCAGCTTTGTTGCCTTTCTCTGGACCCACTCCAGCACTTCAATGTCTTCTTTGTGGTGAGGGGCCCAAAACTGGACACAGTACTTGAGGTGGGGCCTCACCAGTGCTGAGTACAGGGGGACAATCTCTTCCTTAGTCCTGCTGGCCACACTATTTCTAACACAGGACAGGCTGCTCTTGGCCTTCTTGGCCACCTCGGCAAACTGCTAGCTTGTTTTCAGCTGGCTGTCAACTAACACCCCCAGGTCCTTTTCTGCCAGGCAGTTCTCCAGCCACTCTTCCCCAAGCCTGTGGCCCTGCATGGGGTTGTTGGTACCCAAGTGAGGACCTGGCACTTGGCTTTGTTGAACCCATTGGCCTCAACCCATCAATCCAGCTTGTTCAGACCCCTCAGTAGAGCCATTTTACCCTCAAGCAGATCAACACTCCTGCTTAACTTGGTGTAATCTGCAAATTTACTGAAGGTGCACTCAATCCCCTCATCCAGATCATTGATAAAGATTTTAAAGAGAACTGGTCCCAATACTGAGCCCTGGGGAACACCACTCATGATCAGCCTCCAAATGGATTTAATTCCATTCATCAAAACACTTTGGGCCCGGCCATCTAGCCAGTTTTTTACCCAGTAAACAGTGCACCCATCCAAGCCACAAGCAGCCAGTTTCTCCAGGAGAATGCTGCAGGAAATGCTGTCAAAGACTTTACTCAAGTCTAAGTACCCACAGCCCTTCTCTCATCTGCTAAGTGGGTCACCTTGTCATAGAAGGAGATCAGGTTAGTCAAGCAGGACCCACTTTTCATAAACTCATGCTGATTGGGCCTGATCAACTGGTTGTCCTGTACATGACACATGATGACAGGCCTGTAGTTCCCCTGATTCCTCCCTCTGGCCCTTGTAGGTGGACATCACATTTGCTAACTTCCAGTCAACTAAGACCTCCCCAGCTAGCCAGGACTGCTTATAAATGATGCAAAGTGGTTTGGTGACCGCTTCTGCCAGCTCCCTCAGAACCTTTGGGTGGATGCCATCCAGCTCCATAGACTTGTGTGCATCTAAGTGGTGTAGCAGGCCACTAACCATTCACCTTGGATTATGAGGTCTTCCTTTTGCTCCTCTTCCCTGTCTTCTAGCTCAGGCAGCTGGGTAACCAACGAACAACTAGTCTTACTATTACAGATGGAGGCATTAAGTATCTCAGCCTTTTCATCATTCTTTGTCACTATGTTCCCCTCCATATCCAATAAAGGATTGAGATTTTCCTTAGTCCTTCTTTTCTTGCTAATGCATTTATAGAAACATTTTTTATTGTCTTTTATGGCAGTAGCCAGATTAAGTTGGGCTTTGGCTTGTTCTAATTTTCTCCCTGCATAAACTCACAACATCCTTGTAGTCCTCCTGAGTGACCTACCTATTCTTCCAAAGGCCATAAACTTTCTTTTTTAACCCTGAGTTCCAGCCAAAGCTCTCTGTTGATTCAGGCCAGTCTGCTTCTACCCCATCTCATTTTTTGGCACATGAGGACTGCCTGCTTCTGTGCCTTTTGATTTCCTTCTTGAAGAATGTCCAGTATGCCTGGACTTCTTTGCCCATCAGGACTGCCTCCCAAGGGACCCCGTCAACCAGGCTCCTAAACAGGCTAAAGTCTGCCCTCTGGAAGTCCAAGGTAGCAGTTCCGCTGATCCCCTTCCTTACTTCTCCAGAAGTTGAAAACTCTATCATTTCATGATCACTATGCCCAAGATGGCCTCCAACCGTCATGTCCCCTACAAGTCCTTCTCTGTTCATAAACAACAGGTCTAGCAGGTTGCCTTCCATAGTTGGCTCCCTCACCAACTGTGTCAGCAAGTTATTCTTAACACGCTTCAGGAACCTCCTAGACTGTTTTCCCTCTGCTGTATTGTACTTCCAGCAGACATCTGGTAGGCTGAACTTCCCCCTTGAGAACAAGGGTTAGCAATTGTGAGACTTCTCCCAGATGCTTATAGGATATTTCATCTGCCTTTTCAGCCTGGTTGGACGGTCTACAACAGACTCCAATCATGATATCTACCTTTTTGGCCTTCCCCCTGATTCTTACCCATGAACCTTCAAACCTATCATCACCACCATTAAGCTCCAGACAATTAAACCCTACCCCACTGACTCTCCTTCCTTGCCTATCCCTTCTGAAAAGCTTGTAGCCATGCATTGCAGCTCTCTAGTTGTGCGAGTCGTCCCACTATGTTTCCATGATGGCAACTACATCACAGTTTTCCTGCTGCACAATGGCTTCCAGCTCCTCCTGTTCATTGTCCATGATGCATCGTTTTTGGTGCAGATGCATTTCACGTGGGTTATTGATCCCACCACCTTTTTCGGGGGAGAAGCCCTAATTGCTACCTGACCATTCACAGGCACTTCTTTAATTTCTAATACATTAGCAGAAATACATAAGAAACCCTTGCATCTTTGCTGCTGCATGGATCTCCATCACCTATCTCCACTGAGGCAGCAGACCAAAGGACCTTCCTAGCACACTGTCCCTCAAACCTTGGCATGCCGCCCTCAGGCTTATCTCTAGCAAGCCTGGTTTTATACCTTACTCCCTTCAAACCTATTTTAAAGCTCTTTCAGTGAGTCCTGCTAACTCCTGGGCAAGGATCCTTTTCCCCCTTTGAGACAGGTGTACCCCATCTGTTGCCCACAGGCCTGGTGTCATGTAACCTGACCCATGATCAAAAAACCCAAAATTCTGCCAGTGACACCAGGCTCAGAGCCAGGTATTGATCTTCTGGCTCTTCCAGTTTCTTCCCTCATCGTTCCCTGTAATCGGAGGGATAAAGGAGAGCACTACTTGTGCTTCTGATCCCTTAACGAGTTGTCCCAAGGCTCTGAAGTCTCTCTTGATTGCCCTTGGTTTTCTTGTTGCAACTTCATCACTTCCTCCCTGAAAATTCAATAATGGATAATAATCTGAGGGCAGCACCTGGAAAGGAAGCTTCCACTTCACATCTTTAACCCAGGTCCCAGCGAGGCAGCAGATTTCCCTAAGGAGTGGGTCTGCTCATATCAGGCCTTCTGTTCCTTTCAGAAAGGAGTCTCCTATGACAATGACCCACCTTTTTTTCTTTCTGGAAGCAGTTTTGAAGCAACTTCTTGATAGCACTTAGGATCAGTACAAATCCTGGAATGTAAAATAACTTGTCTTCTATACCATTAAGTTTCCTAAGAGCTTTACTACTTTAGTGCCATTTGGATTCATTCCCTCTGGCAATCCTTTCTCAATGTAAAGGCTCCAAACTCTTCTGGCTCTAATATGCCGCACTACAGAAATTCACTGTAGGCAGACCTCAGGGTATTCAAAAGGATAATTTATCAATAGAATTTAAGCTCACTTTAAGTAAACAAAAGGAAAGATCAGCATAACCCTGTAACAGTGCTTATTTTCTATGTTTTAGCAGAAATTTAAAACTCACTGATAATAACTGACAGTGGGTTTTTTCTTCCATTCTGTCCCATCTGAAACAAAACACTTTTCGTACTTCATATGCTGCCAATTCTTGTTTTGCATCTTCAAAGATACCTAGTTGAGAACACATAATGGCAACTGACACAACCTATGTATAAGCACTGTCTATGCATACCTAATTCGTTGAACTTAATTGCCTTAAGCGTGTTGTCCTTTTTGCAACAATCAATAAAAATCCTATGTGTCTGAAAGCCTGTCAGAAAGCAGCAACATTAAAAAACAATTGCTTATATATCTATTTCATCTTGAAACAGAACGACATGCAATCATGCAAATAATTGAGGAAGGGATGGTTGATGTATTTTAAAGAGTACAGATGAAGGCTCTAGAAAATAACTCGTTTTAAAATATGAGCAATGGAATTTAAGACTATGTTTGACTTCAGAACAGTCAGTGAGGAAATGAGCTGATGATCTGAATCATGAAATAGCCAACCTGAAATGCATTGTCTCATTTGCTTTTCTTAATGGAAATATGAACCTAAGCAATCTGAGAGCCAGATACGAAAGTATTCAATAATCAGGTGTACTTTAATATACCTAATATGGAGATAACTTTTAGGCCATTTTAATGTGTAATCATACAGTAAATGGAAGTTCTTTGATAAGTTTTCTTACCTCATTGCACATACAATTTCTCTGTCAGTAGATCTTAACTTTATTTAGGTAAGGCTGCATTGGGTGCAAAACTGCTTTTGGAACAGCCAAAGTTTTTCATCTTTAAAAACTAATATGAAGTAAAAAAGAAAGTGCTTCCTTCTGAATTGCACAGAAGAAGAGTTTTTAGCTAATAAAGCTATAAATATTAAGCTGAAAAAATGGGTTAAGAATACAGCAAGGCTGCATAATCAAATACTCAGACATTACCTGATTAACAAATCCACGACTACTTGCAAGCAACTGTTCCCATGCAGAACATATACTCACATGCCATCCTTCTCTCAGGAAGGACACCATCCTCACCAGCATGTTCACTAACACTGAAATTTTATTTGAGGCATTCAGCATGGGAAGTATTGGAGTTAAAATCAACTGGAAACGCAATCTTAACACGGGAAGACCTTGGATGTGCTTAAGGTTAGGATACATTCCTTCAGATACTTTGATAATTTAGGGCTTCAAAATTCACCCCAAAGCAATAAGTACTAGTGCTGCAACTTACAGAGAACTACTAAGACTCGGGATTTGTAAGCAGTTAGGAGTTGAACCTTGGTATCCTCACTGGCACTTAAAAAATGACATTTTCATCACTATGCCTTTAACATTTTTTGCAGTGGAGCATTTGCAGAACATCAGTGACAGTAACTGTGATAGAAGTGTCAATTTGTAGGGATATAACAAGATGACAGATATTTCTTCCCAAGAGATATCGGCTATTTATAGTAACTCCTTGTTCCCTGCCCCTCCAGCCTCTTTCTACCATTTATTTTCTAATTTCCAGCCCTCTGCTGCCTACTACCACCTTTTCCACCCTTTCTATTCTCTTTCTTCACCAATTCCACAATGCTTTTCACAACGTCTTGTGCTTTTCCACCAATCCCTATTTTACTTTTTTCATAACTCCAGCATATCCTAGGGTAGGAATGACTCATCCCTTCACTCTTACTCTAGACCAACCTTTTACACTTTTATGTTACATCGTTTGCAATAATTACCTTTA
Organism: Tringa tobata; assembly: GCA_033628505.1. Lineage (NCBI taxonomy): Eukaryota > Metazoa > Chordata > Aves > Charadriiformes > Scolopacidae > Tringa > Tringa tobata. The sequence goes on from JAHREE010000096.1 coordinate 5,809,005, forward strand.
TAATTGTGTTTTAAGGCGGAACCTCAATGAAATACAGTAACAAGTGGCTTTAAAACTGCTCAGGTCTAATGAAAAGGATTCCAAGAACAAAATATATTTCCTCAACTAGCTGAACATAATAGACACAAAGCTTCCTTAAATTTCAATTTCAGAACCAAATTAAATTTTGTTGGTTGCAGTGATCAGAGTGGGTTTAGAAGCTTGCAAGGTCACTTCCCCATTGCTTTGTCTAATATGTACTTTTCTACTTCAATATGTATCTACAAAATAGTGACTGTCACTCACAGTCATTCACAGCCATTTTGCTGGTGCAGAGCAAACTGGCTCAGGCGTCCTAAAGGAACTATGCTTTGAATGACCCTAAAAAGAAAGGAAGCCAGAAGCTAATATTCTGATCTAAATGAAGACAAAGAAAATATTGCCATTCATTTCAGCCAGGACAAGATTATTCATGGCCATCTGCAATGCACTTACAGAAATGTTCATCATCCTCTTCTCAGGGTACTGAAAAAGATGTTGCTGGAATCTTCCCTACTCACCAAACAACATAGTATGGTAAGCGTCTATCAGCCTACAGTATTGTCTTCAAACTTGAGCCCTCCCGTAGCATGCTGGCTTGTCAGTTAGAAACTGTAGAAACTTTTAACATCACATCACACCGCATTACTACTCATTTCCCACTATATCATGGAGTGGGACTATGAATAAGAACCGTCCATCTGGATCACAGTCAACCCTTACAGTAACTGCTGATTTGCAGTACTTACTGGTACAGTAATAAAAATAATGCCTGTCAAACACTGACTTTTAATATCTTCTGTCTGGGAAATGGAGGAAAAATGTAGTATCTGGAACAGAAGACAGCCCAAAGTCAACATGTGAGTGGTGTGTATTTTTGGCTTCTGGACTAATGAGTAAATGGCATTCCTCTTCATTAAAATTCAAGTATGGATAAATAATGTATAGAGCTACTGATACATACAACTATTTTGAGTTGCTTTGGGTTTTACTTTTGCCACTCTTCTATTACATCTACTTATATAGTGAGAGAGGGACCATACAGACATCTGTGAAAAATAAAGCTCCTGGTGACACTCAGCATTGCCACAACCATGATCTCAGACCACAGATTTCTCAAAACTGGTCAGAAGCCTGATCCTTAAGCTGTGATCAGGCTAAATGAAGCACCTAAGGCTGGGAATCAGAGCAACCAGTATGCTGAGCAAGAGGAAATCAGAAAGGGCAATATACCTTATAAAGGCTGTGTTCGAACTCTCACACTCCCTGAGATTTAAGCTTCTCCTAGAAGTCCAACTTAGGCTGAGATTCACAGCTGGCATCTCCCCTCCTGGAACTGCTGCCAAAACAATTCCTTTCTGTACACCCACTTCGACTGACCCTTCATTTTCACTTTTTAAGCTGTCTAGAGGCAAAACCAGCACCTAAGGATTAGAGTGAAATCTTTCAATGTGTTTAGCATCAAAGTGATTAACCCCACATCTCCAAGCCTCCAAGACAATCCTCTGCCTCCAGGTTACAAGGCAGCAATAACAATGATACCTCTAGCATGTCCCTCCTTCTGCTCTGCTAACAGCTACAGAATATGCCTGATTAAGCTGTATTTAATGACAAGGATACTTCTTTGTACCAGGGAAATCCTGGCTATCCTTCCCTTCTCCAAACCCTGCCTACAGCATTTTCTCCAAAAACTCCTCACTGATGACATCTCTGGGAGCTGGCAGAGAACACTGCAGGGAAGGAAACTCAAGATAATATGTGTTTGGGGCTCTGGATGGCAATCTATTCTATACATGGCTGTAGGTTGATATGAGCACTTCTGGGCTAATAAGAATGGAACAGGCATAAAAGCTTCTATTTAAGAACTTTTTCAAGCTCCTTTATTTTTTTTACCTTTTAAAATAGCTATATAGTAACTGTAATCTCAAATGCAGAGAAACGCATGTGGTATGAGCAAAGAGCTGAGATCTGAAGATCCCAAGTTTCCAGCCTCATCTATGAGTGAGAGCTTATGATCCTCAATGATCCTAACAGTGACCTCCTCTGGAAAAAAATATGGCATTTCCTGCCTGCTATTGATAGGAACAGCATCATGCCTTTTTGACAAACACTTCTTCATCTTCATCTTCATATATCTAGAAGAATGTTCAATCCTCTTCTCTGGTAGGCTAGACAAGACCAGAGAGCACTTCCCAGACCGGTAAGAGAGACAAAACATCTACAGAGAGCAGTAACAATTATGCAGGAAATTCAAATTAGTATGGTTAGCCACATATGGTTTACTATTTTGAAAGACTGTTTTGAGAGTCTTTAGGAGAAAAGGTAAAGAGGGTGCGAAAAGTTTTATGTTACTTCTAGTCCCAGACACACTTCTGGCTTTTCATTTCCTATTTCCTGGCTTGTGATAAGTGAGCTCTTATCTTTCGATCCCTTCAAATTCCCCACTTTGTTTTCCCTGGCAGAAGCTACTGTTCTTGGGTCCCTGGAGAGGTTCTTAAACCCAGAGTGGCCCTCTAGTAAGTTATGGAAGAGTGGGACAGAATGTGTACTTGGCTTGCTCTTCAAGGGTCATTAAATGGCTAATCTAAAGTTTGGAAAACTTCAATTAGTTTACTTTCATGAGAATGAGCAGAACTCCTGAAACTACTTCACCCACAGAGAGGTTAGGCAAGCTTGGAAAGGACTCCATAAGGGTTCAACAGCCTGATATCCTTAAGGAAAAGTACTTTCCAGTATTAAAGCATGGAAATGAGACCCAGGAGCCAACAGGTCTAATCCTGCCCCTACCAATGTGTATGGGTTTCACCCAAATTAGCCTTGTCTCGTGTGCATGTATGAAGCGTTTTTACAAGATGTATTTACAATGTCTCCTGAGTGCTCTACATGGAAGAAGTAAAGGGTATTATTGTTATTCCAGGAAACGTTGATTAAAAGATTCTATTAATAGTGAAAAGACCCTTTCTGTCTGTCAAATAACTTTTGCTATGTTTACATAGGTCCTAGATTTCTCCTTGCAACCTCTTCAAGACCTACAGATTAGTGCTGGCTACGTGTCCACGACAGCATACTCTGCTGTATTCCATGGCTTGGCATTTCTTAGGACACTGAGTAAACAAGTTAAAGAGAATTTCTGGTACATATCCATATGTAACCTACTCAAAGGATTACCTATTTAGTGGTTTATCAGCGCTGACCACTGCAAGAGTGCCATGTTCTTCTCTATAAAATGGATGGAAGCTGACCATTAAGACTCAAATGTGCTGCAATAATATTATTTTCTCAACATTGTATAAGTAATGATCTCATCTTTCTGAGAAAACCTTCAGATTCTTCACAACAGTGTTTACATATAGATGTGAACATGAAGCATTGATATAAAACAGATACCACAACTTGGACTGAGTACTCACACTACTCACAGTACACGCTTTCTGGACTGTCACCAGAAAGTGACAGCCTTCTTCCCACAGCCAGTAGGTTAGATCCAAGCATCCAGCATTCCAGAAAGACATTACCAATTTTACAAGAATTCTAACAAATGAGGCACAAATAAACTAAAAGGTCAATGTAATTAATTTCTGGAGAAATACCGCAAGAAAAAAATAAGTGGATAAATAAAATTATATTTATTTCTGAAGCACTGTCCTTCATGTGCACGAGGTGACCAACACATTGTGACATTAACAAAAACACCCTCTATCTAATTTCATTGCCCACCAGAAACAACAACAAAAAAATAATAAAGGAGAATCCTAAATTCACATATGCATGCAGATTTATCTCTATATAAAATTTAAATAAGGATTAACAGGTATAATTATCAGGTACTTGGTATGGAGTGCATGGCAAGGAAAAGGATATGTTGGGGTTCAGGAATCAGGCCAGAAGAATTGTTGACTGAGTAACTGGGAAGAACTGTCAGGCCAGTGATAAATATTAGAATCAAAAATGGATTCCAAAAGACGTTGTAGAACACCTACCATTAGATAAATCTGAAAAATTAGTCTTACCTAATTTTTCAACATTAGTAACAATATTTATAAAGCATGCAACTCCATACATTTCAGAAAAATAAAATAGTCGAGAACTATTCACTCATATGAATGCTGGAAGTTAATCATTTTTGGTCACATCTTCTTTTTGCAATTTTATCTAACAAACATTTGAGTGGTAACAGAATGACTTCAGCAATGATGCTTCCATTTCTTGCTCTTTTATTTGCCAACAAGAATGTGTTCTCTGCAAATAAATGGGCCAGAAACAGTTTCCTTGCTAATAACAGCAGAATTTCCCCCAGTCTCAATCTAGGACAAATACAGCATTTGATCTATGCTTCACTCTAATTAAATTTGAGCAATATTTCCATGAACGTTAATAAATCCACATATAGAATCACACATCATAGAGTCCCAGGTTGGAAAGGATATCAAGGATCATCTGGTCCAAACATTCTTCGCAAAAGCACAGTGTAGACAAGATGGTCCAGCACCCTGTCCAGCTGAATATTAAAAGTCCAATGATGAAAAAATGATGATGAAGTGTTCAGAAATGAGTTTCAGGTGCAAAAAAGCTCCAAACCTTTGCTAATGCACCAATACTTCACATCTCTAAACACCAACATTGCTGTTGACATTCAGCAGCTCAGTTGTCCATATACAAGAGACCCAGCAGAATGCCCTGCAATGGGCACATTTAACATTGCTGGGCATGTTAACAGGCACATCTTTTTTATTAAAGGATGAAAAACTCTCTGAAATAGGGTGACAACTATTTTAATGACCTTTCCCAGATCATGTTATGAAGCAATACATTTTCAAGTGGAAATATCAGGGGGAGGCTAGCACAATAAATTCCAAGGTAAAATATAGTCTTTACATAGTCATCAATCTGCCTAATATTCGTTAAGCTGCAGATGTGGCCAGCATCAAGTAACAGGAACAGGCTTACATTTAATACCCTCATGATCTTTCTGGTTTCTTCCTTCCTATTATCATTTCTCCTTTATTATCTTGCCATCTTTCCCCCCTTTCTTGTTTTTGCTTCTTTTTCCCCTTAAGAATCTGGTGAATCCCCCCTTCGCTGAAGGAAAGCATCTTTGGAACAATTAGGCCTTCTAAGTATCCTCATCTCCCTTTTCATTAGGTCAACCAGAGTACAGGGTAACACTGGAGTTCACACCTACTAAATTTAAGGCATGGGACCGCCTAGGAAAACAGAAACAAATTCCTTTTTCAGTTAAAAGTTGGTATATAACCTGCACAAACATAGAGGTAAGAATGTAACAGCTGAAGTTGGAGAGATGCCTTTGCACGGGGCCTGGATGAAATCTGCATACGTTAGGAGCAATGGGAGCAATAACCCGTATCACAGCTTCACACGTGCTCAGGCCCCATAGAACACTGCGGTACCACTTCAAGACAAACAGGGACAGTTAAACAGGCACGGTTTAAAATTAATGACTGATAAAACATCGGAGGAAAACGAGCCTCTCCTCCCACCAAAACACCAATCAGTTTAAGAGCACTGGGCTAACGGCCAGAAAACCATGTGTTATCATAAAACCTCCTCTACCAATACCCTTCCTCTATGCCTACAGGCAGAACTGGGCTTTATGTATTTACTTTAACTCTCTGAGTAGAAGAAACAGTTTCAAAGAGGCCAATTTCAAGAATGATAACTTCAGCATATATTGGCATAACACATGTGCAATTTGCATCAACCACTCATCATATGAATAGACCAAAAAAAAATACACTCCTTTGCAAGGTGGATATAATTTGTATAATAAATTTCCACTCCATCAGAGTGGAAAGGCTCAATTGGGTTTCAGGACCCCAAGAGTGTGAATGTCTGGGTGTGCAAATTTTATGTGTAGCTCTCATGCTTCAAGAGGTTGTTTTTCAACAAAAAGAATGGAAAAAATAAATCTTTTTCTAGCATAACACAGAACTCATTAAAAAAGACAACACCCCAATTTAATTGGGATATGGATATGTGCAGTTAACCCTGTTGGACTTGAACATGCAAATTCACACCAAATAGCAGAATCTGGACATTAACATGTATACTACAAATGCTATTTTCTGTCATAACTCTCTTCTTTGATTTTCTACAGCCTTTAATTTCATATGTTGGCTGTTTACTACTTCTTTTTATTTATCCTCCTATATGTGCTGGAAGGATTATTCTGACTTCAGTTATGTGCCTGGTAATTATTTTTTTTCACGTTGAATTTTGTTCATTTCAATAAGAAAATTAAAATACTGTTCAATCTTTCATTATTACAAAAAAAAAATATTTTTTGTAATCTCTTATTTCATAAGTGTTCAATAATGACTGTCTGTGATGAGGATTAATGCTTTTTCCAGAACACTTCAGTGGCAGTTGCACATTCCTTTTCATGTCACACTTAAGAAGAACTACCCTAAATTGAAGTGCTGGGAGTAAAGATTTTGGGACAGCTCCATAAAATGGGTAGTAGTAAGTCATATTCACCCAAGAGTTTTCAAGAAACTCAAATATGAGACCATAAAGTATTAACTATGGAGGATCAATGCATCACTTAACTCATCCTTTGTGTTAGGGGACTGCAAGTTCACAATTGATGGCATGGCATCAACTTTAAAAAGGGCTGTGGAGGGATCTAAGGAAATGCACAGTAGACAATCGGTGTCTGTTCTGGAAAAAATGGTAGAAACTATACAAAAGAATAAATCATTAGATGGAGTACAAAGATGTGGCAAAACAGAGACAACTCAAGCTGGGTTTAACGTATGGAAGACATTTTTCACAGACTTTTGCAGTCTATTCTTTCAGAGGAGACAACAATCATACAGATGAGGTTGGTTATTCTGCTTGGATTTCCAAAATATTTAATATGATCCTTTACCAAAGTCTTTTAAAGAAATTATGCTCTCAGGAGGTAAGAGGACAGATCCTCCAGTGAATTAACAACTTGACAAGAATTGAAAATGAAGGCTAGGAATAAAAGACACTGTTTCACTGTAGAAGGAAGCTTTCAGTGAAGTCTGTTAAGAATCTTGTCTGGTGCCTACGTACTTCAAAATACTCATAAATCATCTTAAAAAAAAGGATAACAGAGAGCTGACAATGTTTGATGAGGATATTGGCTTATCCACAGCAGCAAAAATGAAAGTCAACTGTGTAAAGCTACACAAGGATCTTATGATACTGAGCAATTCTGTACTTATGTCTGTCAATAATGGGTGGGATTCAACCACTTAATAATGCATGTCATGTGTCATTTTCCATGCTTTCAGGCACCCTTCCTCATCCAAAACTGCCTCTTCAGAAAAAAGCTACATGTCCTCTCCACTGAGGCCTCCTGCACTGGTGTCTCAGACATACTAGGGCAAATAAAAAAGCCTTCAATTCCAGCCACAATGAAAATAAGTGTTGATTAATACAAAGAAACAGAAACAGTAATACAATCATGACCATAGGTATGCAACAATGGGCTTTAAATGAACAATGACTATTCAACAAATAGTTCCACTCAAGTTAATTTTTTAATTTGCAAGAAACCCTGTTTTATGTCCTGTATTTTTTGTCTTTTTCTTTATTTGTTACACACATGGGGTGAAAATATTTACTTGCAATTTATCTTTTCAGGCCACTTTTCAAGCTGATACAGATTTTGATGGATGACAGAGTTACATCTATTATCTCAATGACTGGCAACTGATAACATCAGTTATCAGTCATCTTTGAACTTCAGCTCTGTAAAAAGATGATACTAATAGTGGACATATTAATTTATTTTGACTCAAACGATCCTTTAACACAAAACTTTATGTCATTTTTTCCCCTTCCATAGCCTCTATTTAACTTTCCCTTCACTAGAAGCATGGAGAATTTCACTGAATTTCACTGAATTTTTAGAGTTGGAAGGGACCATAGAGATCATCTAGTCCAACTCCCCTGCCGAAGCAGGATTGCCTAAAGCATGTTACTCAGGACTGCATCCAGGCAGGTCTTGAAAATCTCCAGAGAAGGGGACTCCACGACCTCCCTGGGCAGCCTGTTCCAGGGCTCTGGCACCCTCACTGTGAAGAATTTTTTTCTCATGTTTGAGTGGAACCTCCTATGTTCCAACTTATGCCCATTACCCCTCGTCCTCTCACTGGCAACCACTGAAAAGAGTCTGGCTTCCTCCTCCTTCAAACCACCCTTTAGATACTTATAGGCATTGATAAGGTCTCCCCTCAGCCTTCTCTTCTCCAGACTAAAGAGCCCCAGTTCTCTCAGTTTTTCTTCATAAGGGAGATGCTCCAATCCTTGAATCATCAAGGAATAAGACATCTAACTCAATATCTGAATTTACTAAAGTTCAGTCTTAAAGGTATTTCATGCTCTTTTGTTTTCTTTGTCATTAAAATATTTTAAGTTGTAGCGTCCTTCCTGTCCAACTGGTCTCAACTCACACTGACTCTAATAAGTTCATGATTTCATTCATTTTAATACTACCAAAAGTAGGACCCTGTAAGAGCCACAGCCTAAATATTTTGGGGTGATTTTTTTGTTTGTGTGATGGTTGTTTTTTTTAAATTAGCTCCTAGAGAGCTGCTGATTTTGTCATGGTTCTTATGAACACTTCCTTTCTTTCCTTTAATATCTGGATGGCTGTCAAGCAGCAGAACCCAACTGTTTATGCACTTGCATAGAAGTTTCATTACTAGTCACCCATTCAGTAGCAATTTTCCTCTTACTCTCATCATTCAAGGGCTTCCTACTTTCTCCACCCCATTCCCTATGTTGACACTGTAAGTATACCTGATAAATTGGTCCCAGTTCAATCCTATGGCCCACGTCCATACATTGCCTCCCCCGCAAAGAACATCCCAGAACCACCTCCTGTCTCTTTTCAGTCTTGACCACTGGCTGAGGACATCTGTTTTGAATCAGGTAATGTCAGCTTTAGCCAAATTTGTTTCCTGCTGTTTCCTTTATCTGCGCTATCGCCTTTCCTTTTAGATTCCTCTTAAATATGTCCACTATGATTCAGCTTTTCTCCAGTGGAACAGATTCAATGTATGCCACCTTTGGAGAGCTTCCAATTGTACAATGGCAGAAAAAGCGTCGATATTTAATTCCAAGGAGTTCTGACAGGTGAAACAAGCTAACCAATTTGCATTTCTTTGTCCAAATGATTGGCTTCTCTTCAATCTTCCAGTAGAAAAGATCTGTTTTAGAAGGGTGTGTTATTAGATGTGAGTGCTACTGTATTCTTTGTTTGATCTACCTGCATTAGGGATCCCTATATTTGCTTCAGACCACAGAATAACCAGATGATTTGAAAGAATTCAGAAAAGTACCCAGCATAATGTAACCTTTTTAGAGCACCACTGTTTGCCTAAAGAGTTATCAATGCTCTCTTTCTTCTCCAGGTGGTATCTCGAATTTTGCATCAAAAGCCTTTAAGTTTGTTATTCTCATGAAAAATTCAACTTCGGTTTTGACCTTTGTTTTGCAGAACTGATGAAGTATTTTGGAAGTAGTCTTTGTTCTACAGTATTCTATTAAAGAATTGTAGAATGCTTTGGGTTGGAAGGGACCTTAACGACTATAGCATTCCAACCACCCTGCCATGGGCAGGGACACCTCCCACTAGACCAGGTTACTCAAATGCTCACAGCTTACTGAATTTTTGGCCTTTACATTTCATTGACATGCTGCTTTGAGCAGAACTTTAAATCATTAATCAAAATATAAAGCAAGTCTGCATATAACATTGGTTCTGGAAGCAGTGCCAGCAGCCCTCTGCAACTCTGTATACATCCATCTGGGCGCAGTCACTCCTGGAGGTCTAAAAAGTCATGTAGCAAGACTAAACTCCAAGCTAATTAACATGAACTTTTCTTTAAAACTTCAGGAGATAATGTAGCAAGCTCTTAAAATCAGCAGGAGCTGGGCGCTTAACTGCTTTTGATGTTTTTGAAAGTCTATTTCTAAAAAATATAAGCAGCAGCTAATAATTTAGTAATTCTATCAAAACAAGCAATTAAGTGTGTCTTGCATGATTTGTTCTCTATAAAAATCATGCTGCTTGTTTACTCAAACTTCTATTACCCGCTAGATTTTACTGATTTCATCTCCGGATATTTATTCTATTAATTTATAAGGAATTGAAATCTAATTCATGAACTACTCACAGTGACACCTAAATCTTCTCTCACAGCCAGTCTGTCAAATGAAGAGATGATCAGTCAGAATAAGACAGACTATTTTTGCCAATATATACTACTATACTTAGAAAGTAGAAAGTAACTGAGATAGAGTTCAGTTAAATTCCATGCTAAGAGTTTGCTGAGCCTTCCAAATTATTTTTAATTATCTAGTTTTTCTAACTGTTCTGCACTGATTTGAGTAAGCAAGGCAATCTAACTAATTTAGTTCCCGACTCTTTTCTTCCACAAATTAGCATAGAAATGTCCAACTGCAAAAACTTAGGCAAAGGTCCTGCAGCTCTGCACTGGACTGATAGCCATTAGGCTCCATCACAACTCAGCTTCTTGCTGCTCAACCGGTTTGCAGTTGCCAGTAGAATTGGCTCCCTAAATGTATCTCAAAAGAAAGCCTAGCAAAAACATTCAGAAAAAAAAATGGCAATTTAGGTCCGTAAGCATTACCCCTACCTACCATTTTATTACATTTTTCCAAACACAAAATAAAAAAAATCCCACAACATTTCTCCAGCTATCAAGACATACTATTTGCTTGCAGATGCTCTGCCATGTTGATGTGATACACTGCTCTGGACTTAATTAAAAATCTAAGCAATTTTCTGTGGAATCACTGATGTACTTTCCAGCATCTCCCTGGGCTCCATTCTGAAAAAAGTCACTACTTTAGGAGGTTTCTGGTGCCTGTAAGGTAACACTGCATACTGTCATCAACATTTCTGCCACACTTTGAGAAGGGCACAATGGAATCAGTTAGTTGCAGATCCATGAAATTTGGTGACACTAAGAGCTGCCTGATCTGGCCTTTAGGTTCCTGCAATGCAATTCATGAAAATGACTAATAATAAAATTCAGAAAAAGTAGCATGTTGGCTAGAAGCAGGGGGGGATGCCAGTATGAAAAGAGATAAAAGGCTATTTCTGAAATTCCCTGTCTCCGACTGCAAGTCACCTAAAAGAGACTAGGATGCATCGCCTAAAGCCCTCAACCCTACTTACATGCCTAAATTACTCCTTTGGGTAAAGAAGATTGCTTCATTCTTTCCCTTCAAAAGATGGATGGAGGATGAGATGCTCTTAGTGTAATTGCATTTTTGTGAATGGAAGTTCAGCACAAGCTTCACTCTGGAGGTCAAATCCACATTTCCACCTCCCCGGAGGGTGCTGTGATCAGCAGCAACAGATAAGGCTCAAACAGAGGAAGCCAAACATTCTACCTGCAAAAGGCAGCCAGTGGTATGCAGAGAAATGGAAGAACTTCAGCCCAAAGAATAAGAGATTTGCTTCTGAAAACAGCACCTAAAATCTTGGAGACATCTAAGCAGGGAGGAAGGGAGGGATGGGAGTGGGCATGGGATTTATGAATTGCCTGCTTGGACTTGGAAATTTAAATCCTGTCAAAGCCACTAAAATTGCTTATGTGAATCCAGGGCTCTGTAGTCTAGCGATGCATCCCTGTCTGCTAGACTGGCAGTGAGAGAAAGTCTTTCACGATAGCTCATCCTGCTTAGAGGATAGCAGCAAGAACAAGTCACTATTTGTTATTAGCCAGCCCTTTCGACTTCGTGACAGTTGGGGTCTTCTCGCTCCTGTTCAGAAAGGAAGATAAATTTGAGGCTTCTGCAGGTGTGACAGTATCTTTAGTCAGTGATGAATAAACAGAAAAAAAAAAAAGAAAAGTTAAGAACAAAGATGTGAAGATTGCAGTAGTAAGCAACTGAATAAAAAGCTACGCAACATCTCTTACAAAAACAGCTAATATACTAACATTTACTTTTCTGTGCTTTTGAGCCATGTTATTTTAAAACAAGAAAGTTTTAAACACCTTGAATATTGATAGCTTCAACCAGTATTTATGATGCATAGATTCTTGAAACATTCTCCTTTTATAAAATTAGATTATAAAGTATGTTATTATGCCAATGTTTTGGTTTTGCACCCAAAAACTAAGCCTCAAAATAACAAGCTGTTTTCCTACCTCCTGTCTTGCCCAGAATAAATAACATATATATATTAAAAAAAAAAAAGCCAGGTGCTCTGTAATACAATAAAATATGTGTTTTTCAATATATTTTCCTTTCATTCCCAGTTTCAAGATAAAAGGTTCTAACGCTGACCCAGGAAAATTAAATGTGGAATCTGAAATCATATCACACTGCTATGCCGTACTGTACACATTAATAGGTCTCACAGAAATTTAGGAAAGCAGCAAGTATTTGTACATCTAGCTTGGTGAAACAGAGGATCAGACAGGGTGATTTTTCTTAGGGTGCCTTGGGACCAAGCCAGAACACAGAAATTCTTTTGGAAGAGCTCATAGATCCTTTGACCCAGTCCCATTCTGCCTCAGATCTGCCATGATGTTGTGTATTTTATGGCAATTCACCAGAAATAAGGACTCAGAAATTAGCTCACAATTCTGTTAATTATCAGTGAACCACAACACCAAACAAAACAACTCACCCTCCCATGAAGCTGTGGTGATTCTGTAGATTATCACTACTAAACAAAGTCAAAATAAAAAATGGTATCCAACCTCCATGTCCAAAACACCATTTGGAGGTAGTAAAATAATCAGACATGAATGAATAAAGATGTCGAGCTTGGTTTAGTAAATAGACCATTTAATAAGCTCCCTTTTCTGGGAGTTTACTGCTTAACAGCAGTTAAGCACATCTAAGAACCCAGTAAACATGCAATATGCTAAACTACTTCTGTGAATGCTATGAATCCATAAACCTAATTCAATTTTTTTTCATTTTCAGAGGTGATAAACTGAGGAGACCCTTCTACTTTCATTTCAAAATCAATTTTGTCATTGATTTCACTGAAACAAAAGAAGGTCTTATTCAAAGACCTACTATTAATTGGAAAAGAAATACTGTAAATAACTTTACAAGAGGAGCTCTAAACTTCATATCAGCCACAACGTAACAAATAATGCACAAAAAGCAACAGAACATAAATGAGAAAAAAGGAAAGATTGGCTCAAAGACATTTTTTATTGTAGAGAATGCTGAGTTTCCATAGAACTGATGTTGCAGGACGTTAGTGGCAATTTGAATTTCATGAAAGATAGCTGGAAAAATAATTGTTTAAATCATCCCTTAAATCTCTAAAAGCATTATTCATGCACATATCTAAAGGGGGAGAAAAATGCATAGCTGATCAGATTATATTCAAATAGAATAAGCTTATATACCACACCAGAAAATTGATAAGCATATACCTGATAAGTAAAAGACTTCTTTACTACAGTTAAGAATTGGTAAAGTTAATGCCAAGATTCTATTATAAAACCAGTACTTTATTAAAAAAAAATAATTCAGGAGAGGATTCAAACTTCCAAGGTTTAATCACTTTTACTAGCAAGAGAGGATAAGCAACCAAACCCTGCCCTCTTACGCCAGCGCAAATCCTAATTTACTTTACGGTATCTGACAGCAGAATTTTGTTCCACTTATCTAATTCTTATTTTAATGAGTTCCGGTCTATCAAAAGTAACTGCCCATCCATAGCATCAAACTTAAGAAGCCTCTAAATTCCTGATTGCTGGAAGGAGGAAAGGTATTCCAAGGGAAATATCACTTTGTACTTGACATCTTACCACACTTTATCTCTAAGCATCAACCATGGACTTCTATCAGCTGCAGAGCTACAAAGGTCCTTTGGGACATTTGTTCTATCTGCAAGGGCCAGTCTAACGTTTTAAGAACCATCTAAAAAGACTCAGTCTGCTGATGTCAAATGTGACATAAATTGCCTTGTTAGCAGCCAGGCCTGGACTGAGCTTAGAATCAAAGGCTCCACTGTGCAGAGCTGCAACTGGTCAGGACTTGGGATTCTGCTTCACAGTAGAGGCAAATCCAGGCAGACTGTGAATTCTCCAGTGAGTGATTCACTTGGTTTTTTGACTGACACCAATCTTTAAATAGTGGCTTTTTGTGTTTCATGCTTTATCTTATCATATTCATGCAGTAGCAGAGACCAACACAGGATCACAGTGGAGGTTAGAAGTGTGTGACAGTGAATCATCTCCAAATTCTTAAGCATGGTTTCCTGTAACAACAAATGACTGGATTCAACCTCCCCAGGTTTATTCCCTGTCCTTCAATCCAGTATTGCCATTCTGCTACTGTCATGATATTTCAAATTTTGTAAATGGCTATCCAGTGTCTTCTAATCACAGCTCTTCACCTGTGTTTTTTTTCTGATTACCTATTCCCAAAATAGTAAATGTTTATCCAAATGGGAATATCCCTCTGCAAGTACCTCAGAAGTAAGGACACAGCAGGGAAGAAGAAAATGAGAGAACTATTCTGTGGGTAAAAAGACAGCACCAAAATAAGGAAGAACACCCTGTTATCCCTCCTCCCATCCCCAAAATAATTCAAGACCCAGGCTTCACTCAGAAAATCCCAGACCGGTGACAGCAAAGGGAGCACCACAGCAGTCAGACTGAGAGGCAGGTGGCACAACGAAAAAGGATAGGAGCTGAGCACCAACAGGTTCAGGTTAGCTGGAGACAGGGCCAGAGAGTTATTGATGCACCAGAGATCAGTACAACCAGCGTAAGCTCCGGAGCTGGTACCGGAGGCACAGAGAAGGAGGTACTGAAGCGTCTGTGTAGGAAATACATATACATAGTATGTGTTTGTGGGAGGAAAAGCTTCAACCTGTGTTTTTTGCTTTTTCTTTAATTATACAGCATCCTATTTTAGATGTTTCCGCCATACATTATAAACAATACAGAGGAATATGGAACACGCAGCCTCTAAATGTAGCTGCCCCTGAAACTCAGCTCACAGCAAAGGCGGGGATGGCAGAGCAGATTGTGGATCTGACAGCTCCTACACACTTTGGCTGTCCCGTTGCTCTGCAGCTACAGTACAGCTCACAAACTGAAGGTAAATAACCGAGCAAAGGGGTGGCTCAGGTTGCCAAAATAGAGTACAAAGACCCTCTCCTGAAGTTACTCCATTTCCATTTGTAAAAATGTCCCTACCCTTTCGCCAAAAGAAAAGTGTCCTGTTGTGTCATTTGCTGCTACAAAGCCCCAAAGCTGTTTCAAGAGCTGACTGGTTGCATGGCACAGTAAAACACACAGATGTGGTGTCGTGCTTGGACTATTAACTTTGTCATGGGTTAATTGCATTCATTACTCTGGGTGCAGCATTTGTTCTAGAACTGACATGCTTGGTGTATTTCTATACAATCCAGTCATGGGTCATCAGAGTTAGGCTGATGGTTGGACTAGATGATCTTAAAGGTCCCTTCCAACCTAGAAAATTCTATGATTCTATGTTGTCTACCTCTCTGTTTCTCCCCCTTGTTTGTAAAACGGGAATGATGGCTTTTCCCAACTTCTTCACAAGGGTCTTGTGACAACAAATTAATACCCTGAGAAGCTCAGACACTAAGGAAATATAGCAAAGTATCCAAGGTAAGAGAGAAGAGATGGGCCTACGGTGGGTCAGATGAATAGTTGGAATGACCGATAGGAAGCATCTGAATCCATAATTAATGCTAAAGGCCTCAAACATGTATTTATCCCTTTGACTTCACATAAGATGGTGACACTTGAGGCAAAAAAAGGCAGATGACCACCCAGAAAAATTCAGGCAGGGACACTGACCCATAGAGATGTATACACAAGCTTCATTCAGACTGCAAGAGTCATCAACAATAGGGCCGACCACGTTTGGGTTTTGGCAAGGCTCAAATCCCAGGAAGAGATGATACAACGCAGGTCTGCCTGCTTGGGCAATTGAAGCCTTAGTTTTCAAACCCCTGAAAATACAGGATTTAGACCTATAATTCATAGTCTTCCTGTGACACAAAACAGTTTATTAATTATGTGGTTTACAAGCTCTTTCCCATTTATATTTCTTGCTTCTTCAGAGCACCCAAAACAAACAAACAAAGCAAACAAATCCTAATTTGCATGACTGTTCCCAACTGTAAAAAAAAAAAAAAAAAGGCAAAAAAAAAAAGCACCAAACAACAGAAATACCAGTATTCTGTAGGGAAGAGCAATTTCCATCAGTCTTTGAAGAAGCTTTTTATATTCATTTCTTCATAAATGCCTGTGCAACACCTCCCCAACATATAGGCTGTCCCAGTCTGAGGGCAGGATTCCCATGTTCATTTATAGTGGCATATGACTGATACCAACAAGGTCGAAAGGAGGTCCCCTAAGCACTTCACAGGAGACATTAAGGACTTTTAAGGAATAAACCTTTGGAGAACACATTTGCCAAGATAGCTATTCACAGCCATTTATGTGATAAAGAGAGACTTTTAGGTTTCTATAGCCCTGTAAGTGTAAATGACATCATAGAGTATATATGTACTGAACGAATAATAGGACTTGCAATCTAAAAGTACAAATGAAAATGCCACTAAAACATATGGTCTATTATGGTTAAACAGATTTTTTTGCAAGGTATTAAGGAAAAAGGTGGTTGGTATAAGACAAGGTTACATGAAATGCTGTAACACCTCTATGGCTTGGGCTGTGCCCAGATCCAATCCTGTATTCATTTGCATTTTGCCTCAGTAGCAGCTCCACCTCCCTAGGAAAGGATAGCTATAATAAACTGCTTGTTTGGGGTAGCCTGGAAGGAAAGTCTCGTAGCTGAGTCTCTGATGTAGGTCACCACTTTGCCACAGACTTGTGCAACACTGAGAAAATCCCCTGGCGTGGGATACATCTTCTGTTCAGACACCTGAATGAAAGCAAGTTGTCTAGGTCTACTTTATCATTGATCAGGAGAAACACACCCTTCAAGAGCCCAATTCATACTTTAAAGAACTACACTTCAACAGTGTTTATATCTCTCCAGTGACATAAACCTGGACAGATGAACTTCATTTTCAGCATCTCTATCAAATACTGTTGAACAAGGCATAGTTCCTACCCTTTGTCTTCCACAACTGCTTCAGCGACAAGTTTCTTCTACAGATTTTTACAGTGCCACGTTCAGTGCCAGTGTACAGAACCTGGTACAAGCAGGTTCCTTGCTAACGTGCAGTTTCCAGATATCATCATGGCATAAGTTACTGAACCAGGAGTCACAGTCTTACTCTTCCACACAAGCCCTGCATAACCTGTTGGTTACATACACATATCCATTTTTAATTTACATGATGAACATGTTTGGTTTCCTAAAAAAATTAAATCACTGCCTCCTCTTATGCTGCAGCACATCTAAGAGAAAAATAATGAAAACAATTTAATTCACATTACAGGGGACTATAAATACTGCTAAGCAGCCATATTAATCATATTTGTGGGTTATTTCAGGGTGTAAATAAAGAGTGGAGCTAACTTTGTTCTTGTGTACATCACCATAAACGCAGGTTTGAATTGCTCGTGTTGGACATGGAATTCCCCGTGTCAGGAAAGCATGGCTTTCGGGTAGCAACACCCCTGGGATATAGCCCTCAAGCTATGTATATGTTATCAAAAAGACTATCCTCCAATAGCGCTTTTACTCTGGAAATAACAAATAACTACTGTAGAATTTGGATGTGCACTCTATTTTTAAACTTCAGTGACCATGTCAAAATTTTGCCTGCATAAATCAGGACTTAAAATGGAATTTTAATACAGTGTCCAGAAGAATTAAATTTTGTTTCAATTTTTTTTTGCTCCTAAGCCTCATAATGATTTTAAGTAGTTAAAACAATATTTGTTTTTGTGTAAAAGTCTACCTTTAAGTAATTGCTGTCATAAAGATCAATACCAAGTTTTAGCCTAAAGAAAATTTCTATAATCGAGTTATAACTATTTTGTTCTAGTTATGCACTGCTACACTTCAGTGACTGGGACTGCTGTAGAAACATCCTGGTGCTTTCCACAAAACAAGTAAAGCAATAAAGACAGCAAATCTCCTATATAATGTGTTCGTAATGAGATTACTCATTTTAAATAACTCATGCAAAATGTTTCCTGATGATGCTGTCTGGCAGCTATGTGGGTCAGTCTGCAGATAATGATTTTGTACAGCGTAATGTTTATCGTACTATTTTTTAAACGAATTATCACCTCACATTAAGGGCTTCTGAGCTTGTTTTGCAATTGTGAAGCCCCTCTCTTGTTTCACTGGGTTGACGTGAACTGAAATGGAAGGAAGGACCACTTATGTCATAAATTAAGTATAAATTTCATTGTCAAGGGGCTATTATCATTTTTTAAAAAATCTTCTCTCCCATTCCTTCCCTATTCTTTGATGTAATAGAGGAGTAAATGGCTTCTTTTGCCCTATTTCTCCCAAAATTTGCTCCCGAGCCCTTCAGTTAACACATGCTCTGCTAGAGTCTGCCTCTATCTGCCCAAGCATGAAGCATTTGCTGCCCTGCTGAGATGTGCTGTGGTTTGCTACTAATTCAACGCTACCTTAGTCTCACTGGAAATTTCCCCACTGAATCCATAAATCAGATTACAGGGGTGATGTCACAGCTCTTCAGCACCTCGAGCTACAGCCAACAGCAATAGGAACAGCAGGTTTTTCCCCAGGGAAGGCTGAGAAGGGGTGGTGCAAATAAGAAGAAAGCATCAGAGAGCTATCCGAGGGGAAGAGGGATTTAAGTGGCTATTTTAAAAAGCAGTTTCGTAGCTGGCAATTGGTGACAGACTCAGCAGCACAGGGTAAAAACAGCCTTTTTAAATGGTACAGAGGTAGACAGTAAACTGCCTTGAGCACTGGGCAAGGAGGGGTGCAGGAGACTTTGGAATGAAGAACTGCATGAATACAGTGACCCAGCAGAAGCATGCAAGGCATGACTTTAGTACATCCTTTAAAAATAAAGCTGAGTTTTAGCACTCAAAATTTTCCATTACCATCAGCGCCGAGGTGAAAGATAAAAGAACAGAGCATTGTATTAATAGCTCAGTTTTCAAATATTTCACGTTAGCCACAAAAAACATTCTCCACCACCCGGATTGTCTGTGGAATTTATTAGCCAACAGGGTTTTAACAGAAAAAGACTTAAAGCTTACAGAGACAGAGAGACCCTGCAAAAGGCACTTTCTGGAGTGCAGAGCTATTTATTTATTTTATGGAGCACATCTACACAGGAGAGGAAGGGACATCGTTACAAGGCACAATGCGAAGTCCCAGGAGAGCCGAGTCTAGCCAAACAGAGCCATTTATTTGTTTTGTGTTTAAAGAGAGAAAGATTGATTTCAGAAACTATTCTTCTAGACTCATAGCCCTAAAAAAAAAGGCAGAATTTGCATGTTTCAATATGTTTCTACTTGGCTCTATTGTACGATATTGTGTCAGAACATTCTTTACATAGAGCATAACCACCAGAACTAACATACAGGCATTTTCTAAAAGTATGAATTTCTTTAAAACATCTCCTGTGAAATGAGTCTGAATACAAAAGCCTTGATTAGTTTGGAACAGAAATGTTTACATGCTGACTCCCGGATCAGGCTGTATTCAGATATTGTGCAGGGCATTAGTGCCTTCCTGTCCCTCCAAGTGTTCCCAATAAACTGGGAAAAGAGAAAGCCAGAGTATCTTTATCCTCCACGCACTGACCTATTCCACGTAAACAGAGCAATAGTGTCCTGCACATGTATGCAGGGTTCAAAAAAGAGCAACCTTTGCTCTCCTTGTGCTTTGGACGAAGGTCAATGGAGGAGCAGAAATACTGAGGGCTCGGCTGCTGAGCAGGCTGGCAGCCAACACTCCCACTAAATTTCCACAAAATGCAGGACCTCTGTAAAGCTGCAGCCCGTGAGCTATCACAGCATGCACAGCGGCTGCAATTCCGCTGTTGGGACCCTTGCTCAGGCTCCCAGACCCTAAAAGTCACCATCCCCTTCTGGAACAGGCTGCCCAGAGAGTGGTGGTGGAGTCTCCTTCTCTGGAGACATTCAAACCCTGCCTGGACACGTTCCTGTGCAACCTGCTCTGGGTGGACCTGCTTTGGCAGGGGGGGTGGACTAGATGACCTCCTGAGGTCCCTTCCATCCCCATGTGATTCATAGAATCACAGAATGGTTAGAGTTGGAAGGGACCTTAAAGATCATCGAGTTCCAACCCTGCTGCCCTGGGCAGTGACACCTCCCACCCAACCAGGTGGCTCAAAGCCCCATCCAGCCTGGTCTTGAACCCCTCCAGGGATGGGGCAGCCACAGCTTCTCTGGGCAACCTGTTCCAGTGCCTCACCACCCTCACAGGAAAGAATTTCTCCTGAGATGTCATCTAAATCTCCCCTCTTCCAGTTTAAAACCATTACCCCTCATCCTATTGCTTCATTCCCTGATCAAGAGTCCCTCCCCATCTCTCCCGTAGGCCCCCTTTAGGTACTGGAGGCTGCTATAAGGTGTCCCCAGAGCCTTCTCTTCTCCAGGCTGCACAACTCCAACTCTCTCCGCCTGTCTTCATTGGACAGGTTCTCCAGCTCTCTGATCATCTTTGTGGCCCTTCTCTGGACCCGTTCTAATCCTTAAAGCATTACAAAGACCACAAGGGAATTAGCACCAGGACCCTGTGATTCTTCACAGAGAGGGGACACCTGATGCTGAATGAGGCTCTGCTTAAGGCATGCCCCAAATCCATGGCGTTTTGTGCCCACAACACCCTTTACCCCTCTCTCCTGCTGCTTCTCAGTGGCAGATGACTCCCCAGAAGGGAATCTTTTGATAGAAGGGGACTAGGAACTGTGGCCAAGGAGCTCTGCTGAGAGTGCAGCAGGGAAAAGCAGAGAGGGAGCCTATTCAAGCTGCAGGGTGACACAAGGTGAATGCGCTGAATGCTGAACTCAAAAAAAGCTGTCAGCGGGGCCAGAAGAAAAGACAACCCCAATTGTTTTTGCATGTGATACTTCATTATCTTTGCATGATATATCTAGCTAGCAAGCCACCCCAACGATAGGAAGGTTTAGTATGCTAAAGAGCAGTGCAGTGAACTCCTTTCAGAGTATTTTATAATCAAACACTACAAATCCTTCAGAAGACATGACTAAAAGCGCAAGTGCAGACAAAGCCACCCTTAGGTAATTCCCTTGATTAAAACTCTCAGAGTTAAAATGAATCTAATTAAGGACATTGTGAAGGCGCAGAAAGGCAGTGCTCACCGATGCCCTCTTTTGCAGATGGTGAGTTTCCAAACAGAACTGAGAATCTTAATTGCAAGAATCATCAGTAAATTCAAAAAGGATGGTAAATTAGGGACTGCAAAAGTCAGGCTCTTACATAATAGCAAGGCTGCCAGATCTCCTGGTTCTTGCATTAGATGGAAAAGGCACTCCCAAGAGAGGACACAGTGCTTTTTATAAAAATGACTGAAAAAGGAGAGAAAAACCCATCCCAGACTCATGCCATCCTAAGTGACACAGCCAGCAAAATTGATGAAAGAGTATACCCTTTCTACCAGTTTGTTTTTCCCTTCATTATTTGACACTGTTCCATATACTGCTCTTGAGAGGCATCCAAACACACATTATGGTCATCTAATGGAGCTTTCACAACTGGCCAGATCTCTGCTTTTTTTTTTTTTTCATCTTTCAAGCCCTCCATAGCAGGTAATATGCTTTGATGCGTCACTGGAAATTTTCATTTTGTTAATCAGCTTTCTATCAAAATGCTGATTTTTCACAGCTCTTCTTCTCAGATAAAAGCAAGGCAATTAAAAAATACTTTTGAAATCAAATGATGACAAACACTGACCAGATAGAAGTTGATTTCTGTTGGATTTAATTTTCCCCAACCATCTGCATTAGTCTCCCAAGAAAAGAAATCTACAGAAGTATGGTAAAAAATGCTTATAAATATCTGATACAGATCAGGTAGGCAGAAAAATATATTGGGCTGCAGACAAAATGGTTTGATAAAAAAAGAAGCAGGAGGTACTTGGGAATTATAACTTATTTGTGGGGTAGTGCTGAGCTCCTTCACTCCATTCAACTCTTATAATCAAGCAAAATACAGGTGGAAGGAAGCTCCAAGTATGCAATTACCTCAAGGACCACCTGTTGAATTCTACATTAAAAAACTAAGTGAATGGTTGAACTCTATTGTAATAGTAGGTTGGGTTTTTTTTTTAGACTCATAGCAATGGTTTGGGTTGGAAGGAACCTTTAAAGATCATCTAGTCCAGCCTCCCCCTGCTGAGGGCAGGGACATCTTTCACTGGAACAGGTTGCTCAAAGCCTTATCCAACCTGATCTTAAATGTTTCCAGGGATCAGAAATCCACAACTTCTCTGGGCAACCTGTTCCAGTGTCTCACCATCATAAAAAAATTCTTCCTTATGTCCAAACTAAACCTACACTCTTTCAGTTGCCCCGGGTCCTGTTGCTACAGGTCTTGGTAAAAAGTTTCTCCCCATCTTTCTTATAAGCTCCCTTTACATATTGAAAAACTGCCATAATGTTTCCCCAGAGCCTTCTCTTCTCCAGACTGAACAACCCCAACTGTCTCAGCCTGTCCACACAGAAGAGGTGCTCCAGCCCTATGACCAGTTTTCTGGCCCTCCTCTGGACCCGCTCCAATAGGTCCACGTCTTTCCTGTGCTGAGGTCTCCAAAGCTGGACACAGTACTCCAGGTGGGGTCTCAGAAGAGGAGAGTAGAGGGGCAGAATTACCTCCCTTAACCTGCTGGCCACAATTCTTTTGATACAGCCCAGGATGCAGTTGGCTTTCTGGGCTGCAAGTGCACATTGCCAGCTCATGTCCAGCTTTTCATCCACCAGTATCCCCCCAGGTGCTTCTAGTCAGGGATGCTCTCAACCCCTTCATTTCCCAGCTTGTATTGATACTGGGGGTTGCCTCAACCCAGATGAAGGACTTTGCACTTGGCCTTTTTGTTCCTCGTGAGGCTCACACAGGCCCACTCCTCAAGCCTGTTAAGATCTCTCTGGATTGCATCCCATCCCTCAGGCGTATCAACTACATCACTTAGCTTGGTGTCATCTGCATATTCACTGAAGGTGCACTCAATCCCACCATCTATGTTGCTGACAGATACTAAAGTGCCGGTACTAGCTTCCACTCTAACAGTTTAAAAATAACACTTCTTGGAGTTATTCTGATATTAGTCCACTTCTAGTGCTAACAAAGACAACAAAGCTTGATACTCAGTTTACCATTTTTTGTGACATTATGGAAATTTGCAAGATAGCAGGTCTACAGATATTACCTATGCATGCACACATACCTGGTGTAACAGGAGACAAGAAAAGAATACTCAAGCTAAATGCTTTTACTTTTGAGGGTTTAAGAAACAAATATCCTAAAAAAATACCCAAAGCATTTAAAGCTACTATATGAAAAGTCAGATTTTGGTGCTAGTGGAAATCGCTGAGTGCAACTGCTCCTAACTTATCACAAACTCCTGGTACCATCACCATTTCTCAAAGCACCACACTGCCATACTTCTGCTTATGCTGCAACCCTCTTAATATAAACAAAAAAACAGTGGAAACTAATAATTAAGAAAAGTTATTAATTAGTTACTGGGCTAGATCCTTATGTGGTAAAAAACTGTTTAACTCAATTGTTCAATCAATACTTTTACGTGGGTCTATTTTAATGTAGATCAACAGTGATATCATTAATTTTAACATATTATAAGGACAACCAAAACTACAGGGTTTACAATCACTTGCAAGATTAGTGAGAGACTGAGGGAGAGTGAAAACTTGAATTTGCTTCTCATTTATCTACTCACAAAAGGTGACAAGTTGATAGCTGTGGACCAACATGATGCTGTGGTCCAGAGCCAAAGAAAATGTCAACTAAATCCTGCCAAGTCCTCAACTGAGATAAATCATCATAGCTCTATTAGTCAGCCCTCTACTCCGACTTCCAGAATCCAAGGATTTGGCTCTATCTACAATGTATGTTCAGACAAGATATTAATCAATGCAGTGTCAACTTGACCGCAGTTTCTTCTTTCTCTTCAAATATTACTGTCTCTTTGATAGTTAAAAGCAAATCTCACTGAAGTTATCTAATTGGCAGGAGGAGGAAAGCATTTAAAAGGTCATTTCCTATAAATCCAGCAGACTAAAGTTCACTTGTTGCCCATCATTTCAAAAGTTGTTGTTACTTACACTACGCAAATTTTCCCACTTATTAGTCCATAAAGCACTCGGCATCATCAGTCTTTCTTTCTTCCATGCGAATGTGGAAAAGATCCATCTCTCCTTCCTTGTGTCACCACCTGGGTCTGGGGACAGCCTGGTGATTTATACATCAGCTTGTTTCTGATAGACCCTGCCTGAGCTTATGAATGAATTCCCACAAACTCTGTCCATGACCAGGGAAAACTAGCAGGCTCCCAGTCATCACGCTCAGCTGGAGCACAGAGTTATAGCAATCAACAGTAACTTCACACTCCTCTGAGCTGGACACCACAACTACCATACCATGCTTGCCCCTGATCCCCATTGCTCCATGTGGAATCAATTAAATTCCCAAAGAGGCTGAACTTCTGGAGCCCTGTAAGTCACTACCCAACATTTCAACAGCTCAGGCTTCCCAAGAAGCTTGGTCTGGCCTCAGAACTCACTTCTGTTCTTTCTCAAACGCACTGAGTATTGAAATTTTACCCGACAGGGCTGCTCCAAACACAGAGACTTACCATTCAGTCTCTCAAATCTTTGTATTAAAAGGCTCAAACTTACGGTAGAGTGCTGAATGGGTATCCAGGCAGGTGTTTCGACTGAGCTTTTGTGGGATGGGCATCTGCCATGGCTCTGCTGCAAATAAGTGAAAATGGCATTACACACAACACAGTATGTGCTGCAATCACTAGGCGCAACGGACTCCATTCCAGATGGAGCATCTAGGAGTTTGCCACTATACATTACACCTCACAAAGTCATTTTCCACTGTCATGTAGGGAAAATAACCTGCAGTTTGGAGGACCAAAAAGTCCTCAACCATTACCCATTAATTTTGCTTTGAAGTTCTCAGTTACATAGGTGAACATATCCTTCATCCGCTCTGAACCCCAAGCTTGTGCCATCTGGCTTTCCTCCACGCCGGAGCATTCAGAGAACAACAGCAGAGCTTTAGGTAGCAGGTAGAGATTGGCTTTTTTTTCTCCCCGTTTATGACAAGCCATTTCCCTTGTGTCCCATTTGATAGTTGCAGCTTGAACAGCCCCAGGCTTTTTTTTTTTTTTTTTTCCAGGAGGAGTAAGCTTGTCCCAAATTTTTAGGGTGTGTTTCTTTGCTGAGCAGAACATTCTGCTTGCTCCCCAGGTTGGTCCCTGGAGGACGTGGAGCAAGTACCCAAGACTCCTGCAGTTCCCTGAAACTTTGCAGAACCAAAAGTGAGGGATTAATTTAAAGTCTAATGTTCCACATGGCAGTGCAAGATACAACCATCAGCCTTCGGGCTGATCTCTTGTAATTTCCCTTGCATTTGCAGTGATTCAATTACATTTTAGCAAAGGTTTGGAGCCCATGAGAATGAATTGCACAGCAGATTGGGTCAGAGTCCCTGAAGAAAAGTTCAGAATAAATTCTGGTGTCTGCCACCATTACTCTCAGCATTTCACATAAGAGTTAACCTGTTATTTAGCTCCTTGAATTAGCGA
Source organism: Tringa tobata (assembly GCA_033628505.1). Taxonomy (NCBI): domain Eukaryota; kingdom Metazoa; phylum Chordata; class Aves; order Charadriiformes; family Scolopacidae; genus Tringa; species Tringa tobata. The sequence continues at coordinate 5,834,793 of JAHREE010000096.1, forward strand.
CTCTCATAATCATGTGTATTCCTGCAGCTGGAAATAATGCAGAAGAAAAAGCCTTCTTCCTTTTATCACTTAAGCAGATCTATTGCAAGCAACTACATCACACCCTTCTTTTTCCCATGCTGAGAGCAAAGGAGAGCAACCTCTGCAAACACTAATATTAGGCTTCACATGATTTTCAATTTTGAGTCTGATTTAAAAATATTGACTAACAAAGCACTATTAGTGTTTTGGTTTTTATCTCCGAAAATTAAACATTTGTAAAGCAACGCAATAGTAAATACTTCTATAAGCAAAAAAAAATAAAAGGAAAAAACATGCATATCAGTTTCAGCTTTATATTCCCCAAACCTTAAAAACTGGTTATCTCTTATGTTTTCACCTAGACATCTTTAAGGAATGTTCAGAAAAAACAGCTAGCAAGTAAGAAGCATTGTACCTTTAGATGAACGTTTAGAAAATCTTGTTTAAAAGGATTTGAAAAAGTCACTCCTATCATGTCAGAAATATCCTGTGGGTGTGTGTTATCTCCTGCAAGGAAGGAATGAATGCAACAACAAACTATGTAATCCTATCAAAATAATAAAACTATAAACAAATTTTGATCAAAACACTGCATGAAATATAGGCAAGTATTTTTTCCTTTCTTTAACAGTTGTAGGTCTTCAGTTTTTAATCCAAGGCAAGATACAGGCAAGAAAATTAACAATTTGCTTTGGACAGGAAATATTTTTCTGATTGAATAGCCTGATCATACAAACTCAGGTAACCATGTATAACATGCTTGCCAGGAGACTCCTCAGAAAGACTCCTCACATTCTTAAAGAGGATACATCTGCAAAATAAAAGTTCCAGATCTCATAGCAGGAGGGGCTGATACTCTGCAAGTATTCTTGACTTTGAGATTCATACCAAAATTGCCCCAGGGCCCAGAATCACATGACACAGGCTGCGTATTCAAAGGCCAGAAAGACAGCGGTAGCTGGGAAATGCTCCTAGGCAGCAGCTCTCCAGAGATCCCAATTTTTCAGCACAAAGGCTGGGCTGATGGTGCATCTGGGCTGTGGGGTGACCTGCAGTGTCTGGCCTTTCCCAGCTGGATATTTGAATTACTGTGCTGATAACATGACATTGCAGTGGAATCATCTGAGAAATGCATGTAGCTCAAGGGCTAGGGCTGAACACTTTTCTCCTACAGCTGTTTGGGGTTGGGTTTGTGGGGTTTTTTTTTGAAAATTCCAGCTGATTTCTTATTTGAATGATCACTACTTTTTGTATTGTTTGTATTGTAAAAAACAATGCTTTCCATACCTTTCCTATCTTACACCCTCACCTAGTTGACATAGTTCTAAGAAACAAGGTAGAAGTATCAGTTGCTGGTAATGCTTTTCTTCATAAAATTGCTCAATTTTATTTTTTTTTTAAATCGGTCAAAAGCTCCAACATGTCATGCATAGAGATTCTGACTAAAAAATATTAACCAAAGGTCAGCACTACATAAAGTATTCTGCAAGCATAGGAAACACAGGAATAGTAAGCACAGGAATAAATGTATTGGGAATTACTTGCAGATTGTAGAAGGAATTAATTACATTTGATTATTACTGCTAACATTTTCACTCAGGAGTTTGAGAACCATAAGGACTAAAGACCCTGGTCCATCACTACACTAGAAAGGTAAAATCTGAACAGTGATGAAAATTCATCATTTGAAATATTTTTTCTTCAGATGGCCTTCAAGGGAGCACAGAATTACTTGTAGTTTGCTTTTCACGTTTACTAGTATTTGTATGCAAAAAGAATATGTGTCGCCTTTCTGTTTGGGAGAATATGTTCCAATAAAAGAGTCCTCCATCTGCAATGGAAACAGAGGCTGCTTCTTCATAGCTTCTGAATGAGCGATTTCCACAGTCTTGTTTTACTCCCTTTCTTTGAGGATACCCGGCATCCTGCACTAAGCTTCACCCTTGAGACAACTCCAATGGAGTGATAGACACAGTTATCCAGGCGTAGGCTTTATCACAGCTTCATGCAATCAGAGCCTCCAAAATATGCAATAAGATCTTCGGCTTGTGTAATTTTTGGATAAAGAGATCTTGGGACACAAAAGAAGAAATCCATTCTCATTGCTGAATTCAGCATCAGTCACAGCTTCTTTTCTGGGCTGATGCTTTAAATCCTTGATAAATTGCATAGCAATAACACAGTCAGGGAGCAACGAAGCGATGACAAAGTCAGATAGAGATGCTAACTTCTAGTCAGTAAGAGACAGTGCAATTGCTCCTCTGAAGGCACTGCTACAAGTAATTCCCAAACCAACGGGTTTACCAAGCATCCAGAAATGCAGACCCCATCGGTAACCAGGAGACAGGAAGCAGAAGACAAAACCAAGGCTGCAAGCCCTTCAGGGTCTCTGTGCCCAACATCTACTTTCCTGGCACACTACCTGTAAGCAAGCTTCTTCCCTACGTTCTTTTCTCAGTCAGGTGTTGAAATAACCTGACTGCTATTAGCGCTGGTGAGAAACACCAGTATAATGTATCTGCAGATAGATTAATTTAATGCAGAGTGGTAACATTTTTTCAGCGGTGCCCAGTGACAGGACAAGAGGAAACGGGCACAAACTTGAATATAAGAAGTTCCACCTAAACATGAGGAGGAACTTCTTTACTTTGAGGGTGGCAGAGCACTGGAATAGGTAGCCCAGAGACGGGGATTCTCCGTCTCTGGAGACATTCAAAACCCACTTGGACAAATTCCTGTGCAACCTGTTTTGGGTGGACCTGCTTTGGCGGGAGGGTGGACTACATGATCTCCAGAGGTCCCTTCCAACCCCATGTGATTCTGTAACATCAGTGCCCACTGCAATATTGCAGCAGGAAATATTGCATATTGAGTAGTTAATCGGAAGGTGAGAGCTTTGTGGCACTGCACAAGACAGGTTTTGGATGACAGAGACCCAGCTGCACATCAGCAAGGTCTGGGTAAGATTTCAAGGAAGAATTCCTTTCTTGTGTTGTGTTATCAACCATAGTGACTGCTAAGGGTGCTTGGAGGACTTTAAGAGCAAGTACATATAGCTTATTGCACCTTTCTCATAGGCAGGGAGAGATTATATACGTATAATCAATACCAAACTCTGATGGCCAAATATTGCCTAATGTGAGTGTGGCCAGAGCCACATTTTGAGGCAGATCTTAGCTCTGCAGGAAGATGTGACAAAACACAGAGAGGATATCTAGGAATATTTTATCTGCTTAAGGTTCAGGGTTCCCTGAACTGCAGCGTTCTTTAAGATCTGACAATACTGTTTCTCAGAGAAGATACTGGTCATCACAATCAAAAGCTGTCACAGGTGAGATTCCATTTGTATCCACTAGAATGGCCAAGAATCTGACTTGCAAATTACAAACAAGTCCTTGAGTGATGTCTCCAGTAGCAAAATAGTTTGCTGAAGTCAAACCCAGTGGAACATATTTATCTACTCCTACATATCCTTACAAGTTATTTTCTCTGATGCAGATGATTCTCTGGGGAAATGAAAATTGTAGATCTGAACTAGAGGTCTCAGACTGGGTAAAATATGATGTATACCAGGCCATACCCCTGACCTAATGATTCACTCATAAATAACCATTCCCTTCTCCTTGACTGCACACATCCTCTCATTTTTCAGAAGTTTTGCATTAGGTAAAGGGAGACAGGAGGAAATTTGCATGGTAGTAGCAAACAGACTAAAAAAAAAAAGAAATTCATATTTATGTTGAGGATGCATGTCAGGAGACCCATCTTTTCTGCTTTAAGTGGCCTCTTGGACATTGCAAAGAATCCATTCGGTCAGCTGCAGCTACGTGAAATGCATAAAAATGCAGCTCACTTTGGTACTAGGAAATTATCTTTCCACCTCCACCCAGGCCCTCTGAATATTAGAGATGGGACCCGCTAAGCATGTGCAGCTCTGCTATCATTAAGCAGCACTATCATTAATTGAACCAGGATCAGGCTCTTCTGTTTTTCTTGCTCAGGATCTTCCACCTCTTCTTATATCTGCAGCTCTCCACTGCTGTGCAGTACTATTAAGCCCTAACTGTATCTGCCCGAGCAGTTAATTGAACATTTTCTTTTCTCAGTTTATAGAGCTGTTCATAGATTTATGAAACAAATCACCCTTCTCCTTTCATAGTTAAAACTAATCTCAATAAAGACATCTCCCTAAGATCAGCACATTATAATCTAATGAAATCTATTGAAAATTTCAGTTGCACTAAACAAGGTCAATGCTCGGAAGAAACGAAATGTCACTCAGAAATGAAGATCAAAGTAATTCCCTTCTATTCCTGCTGCTGCCATAGAGACCAAGGGAGGGGGAAGAGGGGGAAGAAGAGATTTAACAGACTTAATTCTTCCTGAAATTTATAATTAACTACAAGGGAAAAGGGACAATTACCATATTTCTAAAGAATAAAGGAGAAAAAAGTTGAGCTTTTGACAAGATATAATTACAAGACATTACATATGCAATGCACATTGGTTTGTTCTGTGTAATTTTCTTGAGACTCCCCCCAAAAAATGATTTTTTTTTCTAGAAAAGACAACACGTGTCTCATCAGTTTACATTCATAATGTTTGAAATCCAAAAGCTAGAGGCTTACAATAATTGTTACAAAATTTAACATTGGTAAATAAAGATTTTTAAATAAATACTCAGATACACTCCCCATCTGTCAGACATCTATGCACATATTCTCCAGCTAAGATAAATGGTAATCAATGAAAAGGATCTTCCTGCTCTTCTAAGACTGTGCAGTTCAGCCAGCAGCCAACCCATAGTCATCAAAGCTGTCCTCAAGTATCACTTCAAAATAGAGTTTACTAAATTACATGTAAATTGCATGGATTCAGCACTATTACACTTTTAGGGTCTGGCAGGAAAACACCACAGTTTGAAGTGCTCATCAGCACCTAATAATGACTATAGAAAAAGATTTTGATTTTAGCTAAATGTGAATCTCTGGGGGGAAAATCATTATGTTTCCTTTGTTTCGGGTTTGTTACAGCCGGGAAATTCAGCACAAAAAACTTAGCTACCCAGCTTATGATTTCAAACTGCAATGATTCAAAGCCTGAAGTCTTGCAAAGGAAAAACAACAAACGTTGCCCAGATCTATTTAGCACTATTAACAATATGCGGGCACATAGAAATGTGGTTATTTTTTCTTGTTTCATACCCAGCTAAATTTAAATCAGATCCTCATGTAGTGTAGCGCTCTACAGCACTGTCGGTTTCTTGTAATATTATACTAGTCTACAATACCTGAGGCACTGATTCAACCTCAGTATTTATACCTAGCTTTGTAATTTCCTGATTTGGGGACTGACTCTACAACCTCTCAGAGACATACAGCTAATCTTGTAGGAAGTCCCACAAGATAAATTGAAGCTCATTCTCTAACTATGTACCTTTTTAAAACTTTATATGAAGGTTTTTTTCAGATGAACACAATATAATTGGGAGTGAGGGGTTAAAAAGGCCTGTTTTCTTCAGTAAGACCTATTACAAAAGCTCTTTAGCATAAATAAGTATTTCAAGTATTAGCTATTTGCACTGGCATTAGCTCACCACAATCAACAATCCAAGTTAACCTCATAGTGGATTCAACTCTGCAAAGTGAGAGCAACAGCTGGCACACAGTGTGTGAACCTGGTCTCCACCTCTAGCAGATGACCTGATCTGATGTACCATTCTGACCTTCTGAGAGCATCTTGGGATTCGTTTTGTTGCTGCTCTAAATTAGAGAGACTGGAACGGTGAGATCACTCCAGTGGTGCCACTTCCACATTTTTCTATTCTTCGGCCAAGTTCTAAAAACACTCTTTAAATCAACTGGGTTGGCACTGGGGGTTAATTGTGTCTGACAAACATTAAACGAGGGTTACTCCCTCACTTGGGGAATCCACAGTATCCTACTGGGACACAAAACCTGCTCCCACCTTTCCAGGGATTTATAATTATATAATGTACACTGGTAGTTTCCAAATCAGCTACCTCAGCCACAGCATCTCCTCACTCAGAGTTACAGTGAGGCCACTGAGGAGGATGGGCTCTGAATTTTGACTTGTCTTCCATGTCAGGACTTGGGAAAAGGAAAGTTAATGCTGACAAAAAGACAAGGCGTGTATTTCATAGCTATTCTCTGCTTTCCTCTTAACTTCAAGCCGCAAAGTGGGAGACACCTACAGTGTCATACTGTACCTAAGTACAGATCCAAGGGTCTAAGCCAGATGTTGGCCCTGCACTTGGCCATAATGGCTTCTTATTTTCCACAACCATTGCACGTACTGAGACTTCTGCTCATGCATCTGTCAGAGTTTTGCCTGAAGCGCATATATTGGTGTCCCCTGATCCAGATATATCATCAGACGAGCAGAAGAAAATAGGATAGACAGATGTTGCTGGCTCCTGGCAACCTTGCCAGTCAGAATTGTACACGTCCAGCCTTGGTATGGGTTAACAACATAAACAAGCATATCACCCTGCTTCCCAGCACCATTACAGAACAGTTTTTTCCTTCCATCTTTACTTCATTCTTTCAAACACTTGAACTAAATCCTTAGAAAAGGTGCTGGACAGACAGCCATGAAGAGAGAGATATTGTTAATTTACCAAATTAGACTAGCTAGACAGAATTAAAAAAAAGAAAAAAACTAAAAACAAAAATCTAAACTTCTTCAGTAGTGAAATGTCTTTTGTTAACTCTGAAAAAATAAAAAATCCCAAACAAATATACAAGCTTTTTTTTCCATTTGCACCAATAATCACTTTTTCATTTAACTGTCTGGTCCCACAGAGGTCAGTGACACTTGAATAAAACATGGAACTTGTGTAGTGAGTGATTCGGCTTAAACCATTACAGAGTTAAGTAGAAGTTGGCAACAAGAATCCCTAAGGAGAAGTAATTGTTGCAGAATTTTCAACATTTTGATGATGGAAATTTATTTTTGTAGCTAACAAAACCAAGTTCAAGCTGGGCATTATCCCAGGGTCAAAGGTGGCCAATTCTCCGGTTTATGAGCTCAAGGATGCAGTTCTGAATCACAGGAAACCTATTGCTGCCAGTGCTCAGGGCTGTCAACTTGGAATTCAGGCAACAAACAGCAAGTGGCTTAGGTTTTGTGAATAAATTGGGATTATTTTATGTAGTGGCTGGTCTTTGTGTACATCTTCGCAAACTCTCTCAAAACACATAAGCTTTCAGGCAATAAAATCTGGAATTTTAATCAAACCTCTAAATACAGCTCCCAAACAAGGTGACACTAGTGGCAACCAACGCTGACAGTTCTTATTGCCATTACTAATGCTAAGGATAATAAAACATTGGAATAGATTGGCCAGTTACTTTTAAAGTCTCTGTCCTAGGTGAAGGTCTTTAGCTAGTCCTGCTTGTGACAGAGGACCGGATGGCCACCTGTAGAATTATCAAATTCTTTGTTTTTTGGGTGCTGTGATTACCAGCTGCAAGTATCAAAAAAGCCTGAATCTGACACCTTGAAATCATGAGATTTGAAAAACAAAAATACATTTTAATTTCCCTTCATTGGCCTTCTGGGTTTTAAACCTTTAGAGTTTCCACCTCTACACTCTCCCTTACAGCAACAAGGGCCAAATAGCTTTTGTGGTTTTTTTGCCAGTGAAAGCTGGTCATTTTATCTAACCCACCTGACATCAGGAAATGGGGCTGTCAGTGAAGCAGTCCCTGTTACAGTGACTATTAGTGGGCAATGCAGAGATATCTGTTTTCTTTTTCACCAGCGGCAACTTCTGATGTATTCATAATTGTGTAAAAGGGAGAAGGATGGAAGGAGAGCTGATAGCTAGGGGAGAGAACAGCATGTTGCCTTCTGACTGTTGGGAGGCACAGTGGGAATATTCTTGCTTTTCAAAAACTCCTGGTGATCCCACTGGGATGGCATCTTGACCTGTGCTTTTATTTATACTGAATTCTTCCTAATGATAAAATAATGCCACAAATTAATGTGCCTTATGTGACAGTAAAAGAAATAAGCCCGCATAGAATCATAGAATGATTCAGGTTGGAAGGGACCTTAAAGATCATCTAGTTTCAATCCCTTTGCCATGGGCAGGAACACCTCCCACCAGACTAGGTTGCTCAAAGCCCCATCCAACCTGGCCTTGAACACCTCCAGGAATGCCGCATCCACAATTTCTCTGGAACCTGTTCCAGTGTCACCACCCTCACAGTAAACAATTTCTTCCTGATATCTAATCTAAATCTTCCCTCTTTCAGTTTAAAACCATTACCCCTTGTCCTATTGCTACACTCCCTGATAAAGTGTAGTGATAGGAGTAGTGATATCCTGGGAACATGATCAATTAAAATAAACTAGGAAACCATAAGAAGTCCTCCTTGACTGATTCAGCATTCCCTAAGTCCTGGGTTCAGAAATACAAGGAAACATGAAGAAAATATAAAAGGAGAGGATGAATTTATACAAATTAATATATTAAATCTATCTTAAACATTTCTTACATTTTGGCTGAAAAATAATGTCAGTAGGATTTAAGATTTGGCAAGGTGCATCAAAAATTAATTTTAGTAGATGGCATCTCTTACCATATAGAGGTCAAAGCAGGGTCTTTAGAACCATTGTATATAATCTGCAAGGGCATATTCACTCCACAACATTTATGTTATTTTCTATAGATTGGAAATACTGCAAATTCTGGACTAAATTTAATGACCATGTGTTAAAAATGTCAACTTTTTAAACAGTGTTCATCTTATGCAGTTTAAATAGCATTCATCTTTTACTTCCTTTTTATTATTTATAAATTCTGAAGAATAAAACTGATGTATTTACGCATTCTTCACATTAAAATTCACTTTTCCAAGAATGAGAATGGCAATTATTTGCACAAATCAGACAAATGGATATTCAAATAAGGATAATTACCACATCTGAGGCCAAAAATGACCATACGGTTGCTCTGTAGAATTTATACTTATTGAAATGAATTTTTAAAAAAGCTCAGATGTTCTGGAGAGGTCTGCTCCTATTACATTGGTGAAAACTGGCATCAACAGATGCCATAAAAATTTTGTGGATTTAAAGGAAGTGAAGTTACTCCAATGCACAATAAAGCAAGTAAGAGCAGATTACAGATCAATACAATATAACATCACTGGTGCTGCTATTTAAATATGGCACCAAAACAAGATGAGGAAATCAACTGTAATTTATTTGGCTTCAAACCTTTGCAATATGAAAGTGTTCTGAAACTACATTTCTGCCATTATTCAGCCCAATTACATATGTTAATATGGTGTTCTCACATGCATCCAAATAGCAGGTCACCTAAAAATCGCAATCCTATCTCATTCCAACATCAAAGTTGGCAGCGAAGATTGAATATCTGGAGCTGAATATTTGAGGCTCGTATGCTTGACTTTCAGATAATTTCAGCCATTTAGCAGCAGATCCAAGAAACAGAAGAGATGAGAGGAAAAATATTGTGTGTAGATGGAGTTGGGAGCCCTGCTCAGAGCAGCAGCAGTAGTAAGATGACGATGAGTCTACATTTGTTATCACCCAGAAGGCCCTGGGAAAATGTTCAGTGGAAACATTCAACACCGATGCAAAAAGTAAATAAAGCACTGTCTCCTGATATATGAAAAAATTCACTGGGCCATGTTTTTCTCCCAATTATACTATTTTAGAAATAGATTTCCCTATCCTGAATTTAGCTACTACACACCTCCTTGCCAAACTCTCAAGGCCAAGGATGGTTGCGATTGCAAGTCCCCACCACACCACCTGACACCAAAAGGTAGAGCTAACCACAGATGCCTTTTCAGCCTTCCCGCTTATTTCCTATTGGAAAGCAATGTTAAGGAGTAGAAATTAGATGTTTAGCATGATCCTACATCCAGGCTTTGTTCAGTGGTGCTACACCACCACTGCTGAGAACTTTTCTTCAGTATTGCATCAATGGGCACTCATGGACACCTCTACTCTGTTCTAGGGGAGGTTGAGGACATAATCTCAGATCCAGCATGGCTTGCGGGAACCAGAAGGACCTGGAAAGAACAGGAGGGGAATGAGGCCACAGAAAGAGCTAGGCTCCTTCTGTGGCCTCATTCCCCTCCTGTTCTTTCCCCATATGGGTTTCTTCACCATCAAGATGGAAATGACAGCTCGCATCTGTTTCTGCATCTCTGCCATGCTCCCTACTCTCTGCGACAGCCACCCGCCACTCCTCTCTGCTGCCTGAGGGTGCCCAGGGTGTCTCCTCCCGCCCTTCTCTGTGTCACGGATGGGGGTCCTCATTTTGCATGGCCATCACACAAAAAAAATGACAGCAACGAGGACAGCAGTGCAAACCACTGATTTGCCTTATCGTTTAGGCAGACTTCAGGTGTTCGGGCTAACCCAGGCATTTTGCAAGTCCTATGGAAATGATGAAATTCATCAAAAATAACCCAGAGCAGGGAGCACCTGTGCTGAACCCCAATGTCTGGACTTCCTCCAGTAACTGCTCCTTGTAAATACTATCACCATGTGCAAATGCAGTTACAAACATGCGGTGAGCTGCCTGCCCTGTAGCAAGAGAAAGGGAGTTCACTGATTATCTCCCTGTCATTTAATATTAAGTTAGTTTGCTAAGTTTGAGGACATCTCAAGGAATCGTTCAGCTTATTCCTACCCCAGATCTTTAATTCAGGAAGTGTCCTTAACCCCAAAGTTCCTACCCTGAGGCTGTTGCTGTGGATAAAAAATTATTTACATGCAAGCTTGGAAGAAATTATTTAGAAGGACCATTCCCAGTCAGGTTAGATCTAACATCAGTATAAGAGTGCTGAACTGGGACCAAGGCATTTTTATTTTTCAGGCCTAGAGATGCAAAGTAAGCTGTGTTTTTCCCCAAAAAAGCCACAATAAGCCACAAGAAACTTGCATCTCTCCAATCAGAAACATCATGACTATCTAAACTACATCTGATTGGCCCCTTTAAAATCCTAGGACCCATATAATGCCCCCCCATTTATTTTTTTTTTAATTCTTTATTTTACAGAATATACTGATAAGCTGAAAAAATGTGTGTATTACACCATTATTCTGAGAGTGCTCTAGTAGCCAGAGATATTAATAGACACAAGCATAGGCTTAGATAAAATATGAAATCATTTTCCTTTTGCTAGTAAAAATAAGTAAATTACATATCATTTAGAAAGTGATATAGAAACAAACTGCATAATGTACAGAAAAAGAGAGCAAAATGCTCATTGAAGCAAAGCTTATTTATCACTTTATCTTGCAACCTGACACAGTACATGCTCAATCTATTTAATTACAGGAATAGAAAAATAGCAGAGAAATATGTACACATAACAGCAATGTTTCCAGTCCTACCTTGGTCGTGACAATGCACAGACAATCCATTCTGTAAATCTCCACAGGAGTGTATGTAAATCATAAAAACAAATCAGCAAGGGTGAGGAAAGGCTTTTGAACAGCATGAACAGAACCGGAGGCTTGAATCTGCACAGCCTGCTTTTCCAAGTGGGGCCCTCATAAGAAACTCGAGTCCTCCTCCACAATGCTAAAGGCAGTCATGATGCTCACAGGGATCAGAAAACCCACTAGAAATCGTCTCAAGCAAAACTTCCAGGTGGCTTATCAGGCTTGATTGCTGCATTGTTCAATCTGTGATCAAAATATTCTGTTGAATGGTATGCAGCCTTCTAAATGGGAAGATGAGAACCACAACAAGCACAAAAGAGCAAAAGCATCACATTTCAGCCCTGGCTCTGGTTTCACAATTCTGATCTGCTGTTTCAGTATACCCATAAGATTTCCTTTGCCAAGTCTCTCTCTCTCTCTCTCTCTCTCAATCTCTCTCCCTCTCGCTCTCTCCTTCCCTGTCTTTTTTTTTTTTTTCTCCCCCCTCTCGCTCCCTCGCTCTCTCCCTCCTCTTTTTCTACTAACTCCGAGCAAGCACAACACACACAACTATCGGGCCCATCTATCACAGCGCTGTCACTCCTCTGCCAAAACCACTGCTTTGGGTTGTACGGGTTTTTATTAAGAGCACGGTTCCTACAAACGCAGATTGCTTGAAGTGCATGATTGAAACATTAAGGTGTGTGTGCGAGAGCTCGTGCGTCACATCTACAATCACTCAGAATTACTAGGTCAGATTCGGATTCAGGAAGCGAATATAAATAACAGCTGGGTAAGGCGAACTTTCAGAAAGTATAGCAGAAAATAATCAGTCAGGGGTAAAAAAAAAAAAAAAAGATTTGCATATTTACAAATGCACGCAGGTCTGTGAGGCTCAATAGTGATATAATTATAGTTTACCACTCACGGGAAAAAAAACCACATTATATACATTATTCAAAGATAGAGAGAGGCACCTTTTTTTTTTTTCCCCACTTACGAAAAATACATCAAAGTTTTAATTAAAAGAAAGCACCCCAAAGAACAGAGCTTAAAAACTCCTTAAGTTCTCTCCCAAACTTTTTTCTGCGTCTTTGACAGATCTACAGACTTCATCAGTTTATCTCGTGGTCTGTATGTTTTGCTCAGAGTTTTACAGACCGTTTAGCCCCCAAAGCCCTACCTTTCTTGCAGTGATGCTGGTGCAGAGCTTGCCTTTCAGGTGTCTTACATGAATCATTCTGAGTTAGAAAGCTCGCTGTCAGCTCTTAAAGTCTTCTCTCTCTTACAGATAGAGGAAGAGAGAGAGAAGAAAGAGGGAGGGAGAGAGAAAGAGACACAGAAGGGGAAAGATATGTAAAATGAAAGCTCTGGCCAAAGAGAGAGGAAAATCAATGCTCCTATTCACTGGAAAAAAAAATACAGCCAACTGGACTGTTGACAGCAACAAGAGGAAACGTCTAGACACCCATACATTACAATTCACCTTTTCAACACACTGGACAGCACAATTCCCCCTGGGTGCTTTGCTGAGGATCTCTCATTCTCACTCAGAGGTAAAATATGTTTTCAATAAAATAAGCCTTTCCAAGAAAATAAAAGGATATTTAAGAGTCATCTCTCTTCCATAAATTACTCAGGTTATAACCCTAATATTCTTGTGATTGCTAAAGCAGCAAGAGGCTCAGTAAATGACACACATTATTTTGCCAAAATGAGGTCACTGCTACCAAAGTTACAAAATCCATAGTGAATCAGATATGTGGTCAGAGAGCAACCAACCCTCCCCCCAACTATTAAGGACTTGGTGGATGTAACATCTTAAAGAGAAAGTCTCCAGAACACTTACGACTGAGTCTAAAACTTTAACTCGCTCTGAACGACCACATGTGCACAAAACAAACTTGATTTGTGTTTACAGGCTGCACTGGAACCTGCATGTTTTCTCCCTACTGAGGCTTAGTCCAGTAGCCAAACAGTCAGACAACTATTTTAAACTACAGATTATATGAAACAGAGAACTCCTCAAGCATGCTTGAAGTAGGAACCAATTAACCATCTACTTAAAAACAAATTAACCCATTAGGACAGTCTAACCTAAGCCACGCTTGTGCTTTAAGCATGCAAGGGTAAAGGGAATTCAGTCAACTCTAAAACCAAGAGATATTTTAACACTTAGATGTAAAGCATCCAGCAGTTTGTTCTCTTCCAATTGGTAGATTCAAGCGATCTAGTAAGGTGTGAAATATTTCCATACACATAATTACCTAATGACTTGGCTGTAAAATTTCATGTCATACTCAAAACTGGCATATGGGGATGTATTTTGAAATTTAAGTGCATGATCTGTAAATGCTTCTACTTGCAAGTAACTCTGCTACTGTGAGCTGGTCCCAGTGAATTCATGATCCTAGTTACAGTTTATGTAATAATAAACAGAGAGTTTGAACCCTTTGAGGCTGTTTATGTGAACAACGTGACTCATGTGTTTGTCTGGGAAAATCAGGCTCCATCAGTGTACCTAAAAGCTTTCTCCTTGCACTTCTACAATTTTTGAGTGCCACCTCCTTCTACAAGATGCACCAATGAGCATTTGCCCATGTGCTACCCAGGCTCAGTGCAACGTTGAGCCGCATGGTGTCAGGAATACTGCCACCTACATTTTACCCTCAGAATCTCCTGTTGCTCCAGTCAGAAGAGACCCACACTTTTGGGGACACAGACCCCAGCTCCATCCTTCCACGGGCTCATTTTGGTTGCCAGGGATCCAGGGTCATAGTTTTAACACACATCTATTGATGACTCAACGAAGTCAGGGCTGCAGTATGGGAACAGGTGACTGTCAACGGGTCTCCAGTGTTTCTTCCAAGGACACAGTTCCTCATTTTCATTAACTATCCTTCCCAGACCCCCAAAACAGGCTAAGCTGCTCCATTTTCTTCCTCCAACTAAATATTTTTTCCATTCATTTTTCCTCCCTGAGCTTAAGATTTTCAAATCCTTGGCACTGCTTTACCCTTCATTAGCAACATCTCCGTCTGCTCTAATTTCTGCAGGTCATATTGCTGCTTAGTTCTATTTTTTCCTCTGCTCTTCCAGCCTTCGTGTTATCTGTACATATGATCATGATTGAAATCTACTATAGAAAGACTTGACCCAAAAACTAAACAAATTGAGAAGCAGCCATCTGGGGTGAAAAGAGATGGTTTATAGTTGCTCGTAGTTGATTTAGATGGTCAAAAATAACCTCTGCGATGAGCTCTGACTCTCAGGAAGCCTTAATACAGGAAGAATAACAACTATTTCCCACTGGCTCTGCAGACCACCATGTGAAAACCACTTACTCAGGTGACTGCTTCCTTCTCCTCTCATTTTACCAAGGTGCCTATTTTTAAATCATACAAAAACAAACAATATGAGGTGAGTGGGTGAAATGTGATGGGCTGTATAATGCAGTAGTTTAGAGTGGACAATTTAATGCCTCTTTCTGGCATTAAAATCTTCACTGCATCCAGGTACTTCCACTTGGATAACCAAAGCATAGGGTTTAATTAGGCAGTTATATTTAGAACCAGAGCCTGTAACATCCAGCTGAACTTAATACTTGTAAAAGCAAACTTCTGCAAAACCAATAGGAAGGATTCTATGTGGATTTTTTAATCTTTCATGACACACCCTTTTTAAACATTTCTTAAACTCTTTTGAAAATCATTTTAGAGCAAAAGCTGTAAAGAAAAAGTGATTATTTAAAAAAAAAAAACAAAACCTGGTTTTATTATTATCGCTAATTCAAATAGTAGAAATTAAGAAAACAAAGAGTACTCCAAATACTCTTTGGAGTAGACACTAAGAAAAGAGACATCTACCATACTGCTAACACAGCATTAGTAATGTCAGCATCTTGCAAAATTTAGCCAGTGACTATTTAGAGCTCTATGCACCTACACAGAGAACACATCAACACACAGATCCTCTTACAAATGTGGAGAAAGATTTATTTACTCCTAATGTATCTTACTTAAGTTGTGTACTATGGAGTATTTGTTGATGGAATTACACTGCCAGGCTTTCACATAGGGTAATATTCTCTTTCTTCTTTTCAGGTCCTATATTGCACCCAAACAAGCTACAAGTAAATACTGTCCTGATTACATCTCTTCCAACAGGGCAATTGATGTAGCTATGAACTTAACATCTTTAGAGCCAGAGTTCATTTATATCACTGCAGCCCAGTTCCAGCCAAGTTGCTCTGCACCACAACTGGTTAGTTAGTATGTTAGCACCAGGACACAAGTTATATGAGTAATTATAGGCTAGAAGGGAAAAGCTCATGAGACAGCCTCTTTATTAGGACTGGTTTGTGCTACACACACAAAAAAAGACAAACTACTTATCTTGCAGATCCTGGTTATGTAGTTAGGAGCTATATTACGTACAAAATGTCAGAATAAATCCTGCTTCAGCCAGGATGAAAGATTAATACAAATTTCAGAAGGTGTGAAGTTCTGTATGCCTTAGCTGCTAAGAATTTTAATGCAGTTCCCAGACGGAACCAGGAGCCCATGAGTGCTGGTGTTAATTTAAAGATCAACAAATTAGCAATTCTGCCCCTCCTGACTGCAGCAGCTCTAGCAGCAGCAGTTCTGCAACTGGCCTCAGGCCCATGAGAGTCTCAGGCAGAAGCTATAACAAGAATCATTCCCTTCTCCCATGCATGGCAAATTTCATTGCTGTTTAGGACAATCAATGCTGGAGCCCTGACTGATTTCCCTGTCTGGTAGTTTTCTCAAAAAAAAAAAGACAATACAATTTTCTGTTCCATAGGGTAGCAGAGACCTTGCCGCTCTAAGCCCTGCAGGTAGATGTAAAATGGGTGCGAGGAGAAGTGAAGGCTGGACAGGCAGCTCCACTCCTTCATCACAGGGACTCCGCACCCACGGAGTGGCCATGGTGGCCCCAGGCTCAATAGCCACAGAAAAAGGTTGTTTTCTGCTTCATGGGGGTGGAGGGGATCCCCTCCCTTCCTGACTCAAGCACATGCCCAGTTTCCCACCCTTGTGTTCAGTGCATGGGAGCTCACACTGCTTTAGCCAACCACCACCCCAGCATTCAGAAGAGAGAAGAAAGCTATTTTTATTATTTTAACAGACAACGAGCACTTTGCAGCCTCTGTTTGCCGAGAGCCTTATTGTAATAGCTGGCCTTTGGCTGCTGCACCTGGTGGTGTGTAAAGTCACTTGCCTCCAGTGGGACTGGAGGGTAGTTTTCTCCCTGTCAATGTAATCACTGGATAAGTGACAATGGAAAGGACCTGACGAGGTCTTCATTCTAACCTCCTGCTCAAAGTAGACTCAGCAGTGAGGTCTGATGAGGTTATTCAGGCTGTTGGCCAGTCTGGTCTTGAAAATCTCCAAAGACAGAGACCGTGCAACCTCTCTAGTAGTCTAATTCCCACAAACTGAGCAGCCTGTGAGAAGACAGCAAGACAAGCTGGGAACAGAGTATGACTTGTAGGCCTGTAGTAAACACACATTCATAATCAGAGGGTGTGGAGCAGAGGATGGGGAAAGGTCCTTGAGCCATCCTGCAGCTTTGAAGGGCCATGGATAAGCTAGCCTTTTGAAAGCTCTGCAGCCTTCATTAATTTAAAACTTATACCTAATGTGTTATGTGTCTATTATTTCCCAAACAAATCCATAATTGCTTCCCACAAATCGCTTATTCAGAAAGAAACAGAAGTGCTTCAGTTACAAATCCTGCATTGGCTTTATGTGGGCTGGGATGCTCTGCGATAGAAACACTCGTTACTCAAGGACAATACGTCCTGAAGTGGCTCTCAGCTCTCAAGATCCACAATGAATGAAGAGTTCATTTTCATTCTTGAGCGTTCTGCCTGGGGAAGTAAATCTAACAACCAATTGATCATCAGCAACTGCAAAGCTCTGGTGCATATGTTTAAACATGTAGCCAGCCCTAAATAGCTATGTGTCACGGTCCTAGCAGCGTGCCACTGATACTCAAGCACAGTCATTTGAAAAAGAAATCAGACAAAATGACTCTTTCAAATGAACTGGCACACTAAACCACAAGTTCCAGGAAATGAAACCAACACATCTGCTATCTGCTGTCCTATGGCACTGAGAACTGAAGAAAATACCACTCACAGCTCTGAATGTCTTAAAATTTGGCAATGGAATTGCCAATTTGGGGAGTTTAGTCTCATGTACACTTCGTGCTGGAGAGCTACAAACATCGGGAAAATGTAGGGCATAGAATTGCTGATGGAGAAACACTGAGTCCAGGAGTTCAGTCTAAGTTGAGAAGATGGTGCACTGTTCAATTGGGCATGCATACTGGAAATGATGTGAAATTGGCCTGAGATCCACTATATCCCATGATTTCTACAACATCCTCATGGACACAATGTATTCAGGGTATATATCAAGCTTTTGATAATTCCTTGCTTTGGGAAAATAATTTCTTCCATAAATATAGAGACAAATTTAAATGAGTACACATTCTGCATTTCAACTGTCAAATAGCACCACAGTCCTATATGGCACAAAAGTTTTTCTGATCAGCTGGGAACACAGCAAAACAACAAAAAAAAACCCTCAGAAAGTCATGCCAGGCAATTAGTTCTTTTGGTCTTGAAAAGTTAACAAACAGAGAAATCGATCTAGAAATGTAAACAGAGCCCATGGAAAAACCTTAGACAAGAGGAATAATCTGCAAGTTTCCACTGTTAGAAATAATCTTCACTGAAGTCTACAAGGTATCACATAAGCATGCCAACTCAGTTAATGCCTGTTTTCTTTTCATCATGTTTCCAGCTTGCAAACTTTAAAAGAAAATGTAATAATTTTCTTTCACTTAGAAAAGAAAAAATACACAATGACTTCAAGGCTGAAAGTCTACATAATAATACCTAAGCTCAAGAGAATTGTTCCAGCCAAGTTGTGAACCTATGAAAATAATGGAGATATTATAATGAAACACTTATAACTTCACCATTGCAAGCAGCAAGACTGTTACAAAGAGAAGTGTAACATACCCCCTTACCACATCCATAAAGTCATATTGCTTTGTGTATTATTCGGTGTGGTTTTAGGGTAGGTATCATTAGACTGCCCATACAAAAACCATCACTTCGCTGACGTTCATATTCTTCCATACTGACTCCAGACCAAAAGTAAACTACAATGCACACTGACAGACTGAAAAACACCTTGAATAAAATTTACTAACACTGCAACACCTCAAGAATACACCGAAATGAAAACATCTTGAGATCAGCAATCCTGTAGAGCCCTCACCGATATTAACAACACTTTTACATCAAAATAAAAAGTAAATCCTGCCTAGGACAGCATAAAGTACACAGGGCTAGTAACGTAGAGCGATAAATTGTAGCCATAAACCTCATTCAAATCTGGTAATGTGCACACAGTCATTAAGCAGCAAAAAAATGACTGCAGGAGCTCAAATTCAATATTTTATACACATTTCACCTCCAGCAAAACTTGACTAAATAAGGATTTCATTCTCGGTCACAAAAGAGCAGGCCATACCTTTGTCTTCATGTCTACCACATAATTTTCAAAAGTCTGGTTCTCCTTATTGTGTTCACCACATTGTCCTGATCCTTCTGATCCATTGGAAGCTGCAGACTAAAGAGGGGAAAAAAAAATAAAATACAGTCACTGAGATGTGCACTATAATTTTATTACACTTAATTACACTTAAATGTAAAGATGAGCATGCACATACAAAAGAGTAGCCTGAATTCAGATAAATATCAGGTGGCTCATACATAAGATTTTCACCTCAGTGTTTTGTCATGCAAAAATTTCTGGGTTTAATCTTATAGCCAGCCACTCTCATGGAAGCCTGTGAAAGTCTTTATAGGCTAAATCTACAAGATGATGCTTATCATAATCTCTAGTTGACTAGAGAAGGCATTCAAGGTGCTCTGTAGCTCTCAGCATCAGGACATAGAGATAAGGAAGGAAATCAGTGCCCTGCCAAAAAGACCCGCAGACGGTAATGGGTTCTCATCTGGAGTAGCTGCAGGAATAAATCTCCTTACAGCACCAACTCAATTACCTGGTTTGTTTTCACATTTCTAATTCACAACATTCTCCTAAGTGACATATTTTTGAAAGGGTTTCATACTTGTGTAGGTGCCATATTTGCAAATCTTTTGCATTCAAATGCTTTTTTTTTTTGTTACCTTTCCTTCATTTACACAGTTTTCAACCTTATATTGCTTACAGAAAACCTTCATAAAAACACATAGGTTTTTTTTCAAATAATATCTTTACTAGAAGATATAGCAAAGGGCTATATTTGTTTTTTCAATTTTCCTGCTGGAAATCTAATACATTATTGTAGATTTTGCATTTGCATTATAAATGACATCTCTGTTTACAATGCTCTGCCCTGCAAAAATGTGCTTGAAGAGTTAGCCTTTGAATGAAACATGATGACGGCCACTAACTCGGATCTCAGAAAATTTCTGGGCACTTTGCAAGAGCACGAACAGGAAAGCAGAGTGAATTCAAACAGGGTACAGTGTCTTGTAGCTGTCGGCGCTGAGCATCACAGACACTGGGAGTGATTTAGATCCATCCTTTTTTAGCGCGTGCACCAGGAGTGCAGTCAATTTTAACACAACAGGCAAGAAATTGTTAGCATTTTAAATAGACCAACCATTGCCAGCACAACTTAGAAAACAACAAGGCAGTGCCACAGAAACAGCCAAATCACATCCACATGTGCAAATGTTTTCTCCTCTGACACTAGATTGTTTATTTAGGGCTCTGTCCAACAAAAGACTGAATGCTGGCCCCAACCCAGGCAACTACTTAGACACGTGCTTTTAACTTCACTGGAACCAATGGCATTAGTCTTGTGCTCCAGTAAAGAATGTGTTTAAAGGTTGGATCAGGCCCAGCAGCTCAGCGCTACATGGGGCTGAGCAGACAGGACTCCGTGCATGTCCTCTCTAAAGTTTTAGCTTCTCTAACACATTTGCAATCACAGAGAACCATGTGTTCCTCTGGCTTGTTTCTTATCACCGAAGGCTGTTGCATTTCCCCCATTTGTAATCTGGAAGGGAGGAAGGAACAGCAAGGCAACCCAGCCAGAATTATGCAGGACAGCAAGGGGAACTGAACCCAGGTCTTGCATCTTGTCTCAGAGCCTACAGAAAATCCAAGCAACTCCCTAAATGTTTCTTTCAGGAAAGGAAAATTGGTTTTACAAGGGTGCATAAAAATTTTCATTTCATCTTTGCTTTCTTTGAATATCTGACATAAATGTTTCCCATTGTTATTACTTACAGGCAACCATATAAACTATGCAAATCAATATATTATTTATTTGCTGTAATCATCAAGACCAAACTCTGCCTGTTCCTAAAGGAGCTAAGCTTCTGCAACTTCTCAAAAAGGGGGTTGACAATTTTCAGCAGAAACTACAAACTGTATGCATTTATCAAATGAGCGCAGCTGCAAAATTGGATAAGGAACTTTAGTTTGTTTATATTTCACTTTTTTTTTCTTCAAATTTTTCACCATTAGCTGACTCCAATATTTTGAAAGAACATAAAACAACGTCATAAGATGCTATGAAATGTTTCAATTGTTTTCCTTAGGGAAATGGGTCACAGATTAATTGCGAAGAGCAGCAAAACCAAGGACATTAGCAGGGTACAAACAGCTCAAGTAAGAGTAATTGTAATAAATCTGGAACATCTCTCTGTTCCAGCGTATTAAGGTTCAATAAGCATTAGCAAAATAATATATGGTTTCCAAACTTCAACAAAGTACACGTTAGCAATCCATCTGAAAACCAAGTCATTTAGCTTTGTGTTATGAAATAAATGGGACTGTATAATGCAAGAGGCAAAAAGAATACTTGCTGTGTGTTGTGATGGATTTATTAAAAACTAGCACTCTTGGATTTGAGATTTTCTTGTTCTTGATTACATACAATCGTCCCTTTAGAAGCTAACCAAAACCCTAATCTGTCTAAAATTATTTGTACACTTTATCCAAAAGCTGCCTGCTCATGCAAAATAAGTATTTTAGCAACACCTCATTATTCCTGAACCATGCAGGTCACCATGAGAAGCAGAACTGCCAGCCCCAGGGTGACACAGTACAAATGCTGTGGAGCACGTTCACCATGCTCCTACCTCCTTGTAGGAGGTTCTGGAAATAATGACTTCAGGCTTGAATTAAAACCACTGACCAAAGCCTAAGCTTTTTATCAGACCCCTGTATCTAGGAGGCTGGCAGTTGGAACAGCTCTGTGTTCCTCTTCACAGAAGGAAATATTATCTTATTCTCTTCAAGTTGGTCAGAAAAAGAGATTTCACAAGCAAATGTTGCAAAAGCAGATTAAAACTTCACTTGGTAACTTTGCTCACACGGGTAGTAACCATGAGAATCGTAGATCACACCAAAAGCAATCTTCCAATTTTGTGTATAATTAATGCTAATCTATTTAGATTATAATTAACATGGACTATTTAGACCATAATCTCTTCAGGGCAATGTCTCTCTCATTGTGCAAACTTACAGCATTATTTAAATGTTTATTAATAAAACAGTAATCACATTAGCTACCTTGTTAATTTTATCTAATTTTAACAGTGCTCAGCAAAGCTTTTCTGTGCTTATAACACATCTTTCCAGTAGATTATTAGGGCATGCACAACCGTCACAGTCAACCATCAACAAAATCCTGGCTGATTATTTTTTGCCAAAATACACAGTTATGAACTATGAAAGACGTGTCACTGGTTCCACTTCCAGCAGGCAGCATGTTCCAGTTCATGGCTGAGCCAGCAACCAGCCAGAAGGAGCATCTGCCCTCGCAGGCAATTAGGGTATATGGGGTTTCCAAGAGTTCCTGCAGGAGGTCTCCCTATAGCAGCCAAACTCTGCAACAGTGGACGAACTCTCCAGTCTATTTCATGACTCCAGAATTTATATCTAATATGAAGTACTTGTAACCATCCACAACAGTTCCCATGTGTTTACCTCTTGGAGTGAGGCCCAACGTTGGGAATATAAAAAATATTAAAAAAACGCTAAACATACGTGCAAACAATATTCTGTTCTTCCATGCTCTTGAGCGTTGCTGCCGGGACTTTGAATTTATTTACGCGCACACCTGTATGGGATATTTTCTGGGGCACAGATACCGCTTTGTGTCGAGAAAATGCTGATCAGCTTTGCAAAGGGACGGGGAGCGCCGGTGGGAGTGGGGGGGAGCTACAGCCCAGGAGCTGAAATAAATCTGCAACTGCCTTAGGGTTCAGAGAGCTAATGCACCTTCTCCTACAGCCAGCAGCTTAGGGAACACTCTCCTGTGTGCTTTTAGAGAGAGAAATTCAAAACAGAAGCTGATCTGAGACCTTTTTTTGGCAGTTTGTATCAAGAATTGGTAGCTCTGCTCCAGTCCCGTGAGAGACTGTAGATAAATGCCAGCTTGCCCCACATGATTTACATTAAGAGAGGAAAGGCATAAAAAAAACCAGTGATCTTTAACTTTTGGATGCCAATATCTGTCAGCAAATCTATCATCTCGGTAATCAAATGCTCCCAGGAATATATAGTGCTGAGAGATACTGCTTTTATTTAATTAACTTTTTTCGAAAGTAAGCATTTTTAAAAAAATCATTAGAACATTTAAAAAGCTACAGGGGGAAAGTAAAATGCACGATAACATATGCTGGAATCATCCCTTTTACAGGACAATGATGTAAATTAAGTCATTTAGCAGCTATGCTGGAGTAGGAAGCAACCTGAGCTGAACCCAGATGCACGGCAGGGTCCTGCTGCTGGCGAAGGCAGCAGCACACCTCCACGCTCTGCTCAAACCATGAGAGAACTAAAACTGGACCCAAGTCAAGTTCATCCTTTGCAAGACGCCAGCAGCAGCAAGAACGCCTTCTGTGTCTGCGATCCCCCCACCAAGGGCTGCACCTTTCTGCGGCACCTCGGCAGAGCTGACAGCTCTCCTAAATGTGTATTGAGCATCTCGGTTTCGGCTCCTGCTGCTGGCAGTCATGGACCACAAAAAAAAAAAAAAAACCCAACCAAAACTTGTATGTCTTGGACAGTTTGTGGGGGACTTGAAGAGTTTTCCCTGCAACGCCATGCAGAGAAGTAATCCTACGGACCATAAGACATGCTATCCTTTTTCTGTACTATTTCCATCCTTCTTACAGTCCTTATTACAGGAAGAAATGTCATTCAGCAAACTTTTTGGCAGGAATTAACTTTCGCCAATATTACAGATGAGTAAAAACTCAGACAATCCCAGAGCAGACCATGCTGGAAACTAAAATCAGAACTATAATCCCTCAGAAGCCAGGCAGTTTCATTTGCTTCAGCGGAGCCTAAGTTCAGTCCAGAACTCATGTAGCAGAGCTCTATTCTAGTCCACAAAATCCCTTAAAAAAAGAAGGTGCCTAATTAAGTGTTTCTGAAGGCCTTTAGAAAAGCATGGTTCAGTATCCCCAGTCAAATGATTCAGTCATCAGGAAGGACTTTGTTTCTATGTCCACGCTAGGCTTTCTGGTTGGTTGTTTGAAGATGTCAAGGTTTGCTCCACATCACATTGCATCAGCTCAGTCTTTGCAGCTGTCTCAAGTCGGGGTGATGTTGCAGATTGCTACGAGGTCTCAGGGCCAAAGCCTGTAAGAATGTCACCACAGTCCCTTCTGCACCAGTCTTCCCAGTATAACCAAAAAATGTAAATAGATAAAAGAAAAATATGCAGCTGGGCATGGATTTTACTGTAAAAATTGCACCACAAGTCTTTGAAATTTCTTTTAAGTTATTATATTTGGAAGTGAGCATAAATATCATCATAATATTTATTTTACCCTGGTATTTTTATGATTCCACTTTAACTAATACGGATTCAACCTTTCAGAAGATTTTATGACAGACTTAAAGAGTGTTAGACCTTAGGAACAATTATGTGCCTGCGGGCTTGTGTTTCAGAAAGGTCAGGATGGGATTTAATGCTGCCCCACCATCCTGACAGCAAGCCTTGCTCTCGGTGTGTTTCTGGATGTCAGAACGTCTCTAGCGAACTTCGCGTTGGCTCGTCCCTGACACAGATTGATCACCCACCTAAAAGCAGTTGTCCAAGCTAC
This sequence comes from Tringa tobata, assembly GCA_033628505.1. Lineage (NCBI taxonomy): Eukaryota > Metazoa > Chordata > Aves > Charadriiformes > Scolopacidae > Tringa > Tringa tobata. The sequence goes on from JAHREE010000096.1 coordinate 5,859,430, forward strand.
CGGTTACTCAGTAGCTGCTTTGGCTGGGTTAGCCCAAAGCCTGTACTCACACCCCATCTCCCTGATTATCCATACCACAATTAACCGGTTGCATTGGGACTCCGATCTGGGACAAGACAACTGGCTTTCCAGGCAGGAAATTCAGGCTGGGAGGAGACACTGGCTCATGCTTCAGCTTTTCTCCTCCCGGAGATAGAGTTCAGATGAAGCTGGCTGGAATCACTTGGCTCCACAAACTCAAGCCTTGTGACCAGCCACAAGACACACCCAGGAGCTTCATCTTGCTTATCCAGGCTCCATCTCCAGCATCACTCATGCAGAGCTTTATTTTCAAGCCAGGGCACAAACTAAAGGCGCTCATGTGTCTCCTTTTCCAGGGAGTAGAGTGTCCCTAAGGTCACACCATGGTGGCCTCTGCCAAGTGTCATGGCTCGTGCAGTGAGAAGGGACCATGGCACTGTGCGGTGACCAGAGTCCTTGCAAACACAAGCCTTGCAAGGGCTGTTGCTCAGGTCCAGTCTGTCCCCTGCTGAGATCCGCCACACCAAATGCAGGTGGTTGGAAACATCTGCTGACCTGCTGTGTGTGACAAAGAGGAAAACTGAGCAAGAAGAGCAATGAACCCTGCTGCAAGGATGAAGAGAGAAGTGGTGGACTGTTCAGCTGTATGAGACTCAAAGCATGAGACTGGGCAGAGTTTTCAGGCAAAGACCCACCCTTGCTGTAGCTCCATGCCAGGCAGCTATCCACATAAGAAATGAAGACAATTAACTTACGTTACCCTGATAGACTATTCTCCTAAACATTCTCGGTGTTACCAAATGTCGCTGGGCAAATTCAGACACTTCTGAACATAAGAATGAATTACATGAAAACTTTAAACAAATAAATGTATTTCCCTCAGCTCATTGGGATCCTGATGCTCATTAGCCCCATTCCTTACCTTTCAACCATCAGTCTGCACTTTGCTGGCCACATATAAGATGAAAAATGAAGAGTCATTTAGGATATTAAAGATCTATTTCTTTCAAATAAAGCAGAAGCTATTACTGAATTCTCCTGAAGGCTGGAGGAAAAGGACTTGAAAAATTAAAAGGCTGAACATAATTAATGGCTGCTCATTTAGAACTGGCTATCATGCAGCATCTTGGAAGCTAAATTTACAGCTGAAGAGGGCAGGCTGTATGCAGAAACGGGCTCTGGAAGGAGCTCCATGTGTACTGTGTCAAGCTGGGGGGAAGATATTAAGCTGTGGTTGCAGGGAGGTCCCTTCAAGCATGGAGCGATGACACCTGCCAAAAGCCCCTCCGAGCAGAAAGGTCAGCTGCAGTAAGAATAACACGTTAAAGCGCATGGTTTGATTCCAGTTGTGCCCATCTGCATACATTTTATTCAGTAGCTTCAGTGGAGCCCCTCCACATTGAAACTCGTATTAGTGAAATCACATTCCTGCCCTGAAAATACAAGCGGACCACAGCTGGAAGCAAATGCAAATACTTGGAAGCAGAAAACAGAAAGGCAGTCATTAATTGTAAGAGAAAACATGACTAATGATTTTAAATTAAATAATATTTGCATGATATTTTAATTAGCAAGGATAATGTTTATTTTACTTACATAGAAGTTCTGGATACATAAATTCCAACCTACATATTTCAGTTGCCATAACAACTTGATACATTTATTCTCTTGTGTCATTTTTTATTGCATCAGTGCTGCTTTATTTTTTTTAAACAACCAAAAAAAAAGAAAACCCCAACTGCTTTGGTTGCTACGATAACACAATATCTTTAATTGTTCTTTTCACATTTAGTCCTTCTTGAAATCAATATACTTTCCCTCCAAAACGTATTCACAGCACAGTGTGGGAATTTCACTACCAATTCCAAGGCTTAGTGCTGGGTTTTCCAGAAATCCCAAGGATATATGCAGCCCCGTAGCTCAAACTGCTACTTCAGTGGTTCCCCTTAGGACACTAGTCATATGGCTTGAAGTCAAGATCTTAACAGGAGACCTACACAGTAACAGCCCCCAGTTGGTGCATTTTTCCCTGAAAACCAGAAATAAATTAAATGAGAGCTAGACTCTTCAGAAAGGTGCAAAGCTATAGTAGATTTGAGGCAGCAAATATAGCTGCAGAGATGTAAAATATTTAAGTAAATCTCTGCAGTGCTCTCCAGGCCAGGAGGATATTATAGAACAATTTCTGCCTTTCGTACACACTGGTGTAGCACATGATGAGCAAAGACTTCGCTTTTACCCAGGAGCAGTACCAGTTCCTAAATTCTTAGGGCCTCCAAGGAGTTGGTACAAATCTTTCTACAAAGCAAGCCGATCAAATGGTATCATGATGTGAGGAACAGAGAGGATGAGGGTGGCCTTTCTCCTCCTCACCTCCAGCTACCTGTGCAGCCTAGCTGAGCCTGCTGTTGCCCATTCTCCTTCCCCAGCTCTGCACACCCGCAAACGGACCCATTTCAATTAAATTGCAGTTACTCAACTGCTGATGTTGCATTTCTATTCAGTTCTCCGTGATAACTATAATGAGAGACACTGTAATAATTAATAACAATTATATTATGGTGCAAGATGAGGAACTGCTTGGCAACCGTTCTTCCATACAGCTGGTGTGGACCGACCTCAGATTAGAGATAATAGAGCATTTATGAATGTAAGGTTAGAGTTTTTGATAGAAAAGAACTAGTGCAATGGCTCCTGTGGACTGCCTTGGCCTTTGGGGGCAGCTCTTCATTTACTGCTAACTATAATAGCCTCTTACTTCAGTCAGGAGAGCTATGACAATTGCTTTCAGAGGACTGAATCCCTCTTAGTTCTCAGGAGAACAACAGTGTGCCCATGGGTTACCCCACACAGTTGAGGACAAGCTCTAGCACTAGATTTTTACTATGACAAGCATTGTATCTCTTTGTTTCTGATCATACTACTCTTCATTATAAAAAATTATATGTAAAATGTTAGAGAAAAAAAAAATATATAATAGAATTGTAACAACTCCAAATAGGAGAAACACCCAACAGTGTTACATACTGCGTGATAACCTCGTAGGAATTACATTTAAATAAAAGTCATTCAGATAATGTGGCTGAATTCTGATTTATCTTATGACACACTGCAGGTCTATAGGAAATCCAAGAAAAGAATCCAGTCCCCTGTCTCCACCAGTGGCCCGCAGAGCCTCTTCCTATTTACACACACACCTCCAGAGAAATTACAGAGAAGGAAACTACCCACATTTCACTTGAGATGAAATTTTGTGCCCATTCTTGCCAGAAATGGTGAATTTAAGTCAGTCTACTTGATAGCAGTAATAAAACCAGTCCCATTTTGAGAACAGGACTGATATGTCATAAAGTGATACTTAGGGAGACCAAAGGTGTTTTACGCTAACATAAGAATATAAAGTCAGTATTAAAGACAATAAAATGAAAAAACCCCACACAAAATCAAAACCCCAAAGAACATTGTAATGACTTCTACTTCTTGAGATTGCTTTGCTTGAAGCATCCTAAACCTTGGTATCGAAGAATATTTGTTTCAGCCAGAGCCATAGGGAGGAGAAGTAAGCAGTGGCTGTCATTGCAGTGGCAGGCTGCCTTGCTAAGTCATGGCTGCTGAGCTACACAATCACATATACTCGTGCTGACGTGCAAAAATACTGCAGCTAAACAAAACCTTCGGCAAAACGCAGTGCCATCTCTCTTCATTCAGCTTCCCTCCTAC
>JAHREE010000096.1:5870863-5982120 GCA_033628505.1 Tringa tobata
ATGTGCCACCAACCCTCCCACTGAACACAGCATCCTACTAGTTATAAGCATAGGATCATAGAATGGTTTGGGTTGGAAGGGACCTTTAAAGTTCATCTAGTCCAACCCCCCTTCAATAAGCAAGGACACCTTCAACAAGATCAGGTTGCTCAGAGCCCTGTCCAGCCTGACCCTGAATGTTTCCAGAGATGGGACGTCTACCACCTCTCAGGGCAACCTGGGGCAATGTTTCACCATCCTCATCATAAAAAATGTCTTCCTATCTAGTCTGAATCTACTCTCTTTTAGTTTAAAGCCATTACCCCTTGTCCTATCACAACAGGCCCTACTAAAAAGCATGTCCTCATGTTCTGGCATTCCTCTAAATGCAGTTTGAGAGGAATGAACATATTGCTTCTGTGATAGTGCCCTACATACTAGGTATTTGGAGTGGGGTTATTAATATCTTCTTTGAAATTATCCCTCTTCCCGATTTGAATATACATGGTTGTGACATCAGGGAAGCAGAGAAGGGTTTAGAGAAAACAGGGAGAAGGGTTTTTGCATCTGTGACTCTTCAGCACTGATGTTTGAGCACTTGCTAGAGGTAGAGGCTTTCACCCTTGGGTATGCCAAACAAGACAAAATATGCTATACTTTAATAGTCATCAGACCAGTAATAATTATAACCTGTAGGCTATCAAGTCATGTGTCAGCACTCTGTTCCAATAAATATTTGATTATTCCATATAAATTGGAAACACCCCAACAAGAAAAAGCTAGATACTTGGTGGCATAATGCATAGTGCACTCTCAGGGGTGGGAAGAGAAGCAGTATCAGCTCCTCTCTGGTCAAGAAAGGAGCTGAATATAGATTTCCATATCTTTGGAAAACATCCTAACCAAATAGCTTCTTCATAAGGAAAACTTTATCAGCGGTGGCTGTACACATGTTGCAAGAGAAGTCTAGCTATGTCCTTACAGAAAAGAGATCGTGATTCTGAACCTTCATTGGAATGAACAACAACAACATATTTATGTTAAGGGAATGTCATATCACCCCCACTTTTGGAATCTATTACTTGTTTGTAAGTGTGCTTTTTTGTGGACCTTAACCCTAGACATCAGTTTCTTCCCTTGCAGTGCACCACAAGATATGGTCCCTAAGTGGTATCTGGACAGGTGAGATACCTCAGACACTATAATTCCCAGTTCCCTTTTGTGACTTGGTTCTTAAATCCTCCTCTCAAACTTCACATACAATTCTTCAGGAAGTACACAGAACAGCAAGAAATTAAATACTGCAATTCCCAAATCCTGAGTTAGTATTTTCACTAATAAACAAATCTTGCAGAGTAGTTTCCAGGAAATTTTTTATATACATGGAGATACAGAGATGTATAATGCCTGTGCTGTCAAGACTAATTGCCTTCCACAGTGCCGCAAGGCTTTTTGTTTTGGAAACTAAAATATTTCATACCTGTAAGTATAGCTCCTTTGAGAAGAGTCTAAGCCAACTAGATATTTTCTTTCCCGAAAGACCAGATTTTTCATTACGACCTTGCATTTGTTACATGGGCATATTACCTAAAATGACAAGGCTGCTTGACAAGGAAGAGCAGGTCACAAAAGTCACTTTAAAAGAGTGTGAGAAAGAAAGGCAGAGATGCTGGAAGCTCCTGTTATTGTATATGATTAGTTAAACACATGTTTAAGTGCTTTTGGAACAGGGGTGAACAAACCATTCTCCACATCTACTGTGAATTGAACAAAAACTAATGGGTTCCAATTGCCATTAGAGAACCCCCAGTTTGTCATCAGGAAAGACTTTCCATCACTGAGGGAAAAAGTTAGCTGGAGAAGTTGTTGACTCTCCACCATGGGAGGTTTTAAAGAGCAGATTAGACAAACACATGTCAGGAACAGCTCAAGTACAGTTCATCTGCCCTGGGGCAAGAGAATGGATAACATTAATTTTTTAGGTCTTCTTCAGAGCTATGTTCTAGAGTTCCTACATCAAGACTAACGTGTTGGACTGTCATTTATTACATGATATGTCACATTCCTTGCTTGCAGTATGAATATATGAAGCAAACAAGAGCCTTCACAATCAAAGCCTAGTAAAAAATTTTACTGAATACTGAAGTTGCCCCAAACACTATTTCATCAATTCTGAAACTATCCACCAATTTATGTTGATTTTTTCAAGTTGAATTTACAAGAGGAAAAACAATAGGGATAGATTTACACACACAAAAAAAAAAAATCATGCATGTCCTTCTTTCTTCCTTATTCACTAACACCCACCCACTGAAATTATTTTGGTCTATGATATTTACAGCTCTGCCAGATACATTGCCACATATATTTAATATCTGTACAGGGTGAAATGCAACAATAATTTGGTGATAGGTAATATTGCATTTTGCATCCAGAATCATTAATATCACTTTTCATTCTAATGACCAACAAAGCTGTTAATGGTGGACTAGAGGGGATAAAAAAAAAAAAAAAAAACACACAAACAAGCCAGCAGTAATTATCACTGAACCCCAACACATATTTTATTAATTCCATTGTTTGTAGCCATGGGGTGCTACCTGGGGCCATTCACACTAAAAATTTGGATGCAACTGCTTCTGGCACATATAGTGAGCTCATAAATTCCCTTAACTTTTCACTTGCTTTTGCTTTTTAAAAGCCATTCAAAATTACAGTGTATGAGTTTGGGAAATGTCTATTCTGAGGCATTCCCCAGGAATGATAGCAGGTTATAGGATGGGTAGTGATCCTTTCACTTCTTGATGAAGATCCACTCCCAGTAAGCTTTAAGATTTAGCATCAGGTTATTACAAACCACTATGGTAGTCAGAAATGGCAGATGAGAGAGTTTAAAGGCTACAGATCTCTGTAAAACCAAGAAAATTTGTACATTACTGCAAACAATAATCTAAATACTTTTCTGTTATCTAGAAGTCTACACTTTCAGAGAAGCAAGTACATCAATACAAAGGAGGGGTCATAAGATACCTGACGTGGGCAGTGAAAGCTGCTTTCCTTATTATCAACAATTAAGATTGGAACAAAGATACAGAAAGAGAAGCAATTTATATAGAAAATTAACATATAGACATCCAAGGAAGGTTTCAAGTGGAAGGCATGAATGGGGGATGGTCTCTGGACTGAATAATGGTACTTGGACTTTTATTGCAGAGGAACGCTGCATGAAAGAGGGAGGTTTTTTCTTTCCACGTTTGGTACATCTAATCGAGGGTGGAAAAGGAAAGTACAAACCCATCATTTCCCATAAGGAATGGACCATGAATAAGAATTTATGTAATGTATTAGATTATGCAGTTACATTTTCATAAGGCAATTTCTCACAGAAAGCAAAGCCCTGTGTTGGGTTTGTACAGCAGCTGGTACGTTCAGCATGTGCTAATCAGTTCTGACTCGGAACTGCCTATAGTATGTTGTGCGGTCGAAAGGGAAAAAAAACAAACACAAAAGCCTACACTTCTAATCTGTTTTGCCTGCAGTTGGACCCTTAAAACAGATATAGGTAACGATTTTTAAAGGGATTTATGGATAGACAGCAAATTTGAAAATGAGGGTACCCTGGACCCTGACTGCCAACAATCTGGCTTGAAATGGTATTCTGAAAATTATGTTCTAATTTAAAGCAAAACAGTAGAAAACTATTGCTTAGAAACTAGAAGATGAGCAAGTTTGGTGTTAGCCGTATATATTCTTTTATTCTCAGCATAGCATTTGGAGTTTAAATTCCCCTGGGCAAGACCAACAGCACAACTCTTAGGCAGCAGTGAGGTTAAGGGTGATGAGGTTGGAATGAAAAGCTGGATGAAGCTGGAATGAAAAGAGAGTCTGTGATCCTCTGTCTCAGGTGCTTCAAGAGATAACTTGCTGGAATACACTTTTACCATTTTAAAGCATAGAGCTTTGTGCAAAAAAAAAAAAAAAAAAGAGATTGGCTAGCTGTGTCTTCAATCTGGGACTCAAATGCTAAATGATTCATGGGTTATATCCTACGTTAATGTTAAGACTCATTTGTTCTGATTTCACTCAAAATCAGAATGCTTGTTCTCATTAAATCTGCAAGCTTCTTTTGCTAATTAATTTTTACAATAAATTCCCTCATTTCTTCAGAGAGTTTTGTTCTAGCTGCCTGCAATTCTGATTTATCTTTTTAAAGAATCACATATAAAGTGACATGTAGAACTACATTTTTTTTCTGGGTTTTACACTTTTTCTAAAAAAAAAAAAAGTTCTTAAAAATAGTCATGCCTATGGAAAGTGCTTTGGAAAAACTTTTAAAACTTGAAATTCTTTTTGAACCATAACAACGATGGAAATTTTTATACATTTCCCTCATCTTTGATTTTGGCCTGGAGATTTGCAGTCTGAAGTCTATGCCCACTCTATTTCTGTCACACTGTTTAAGAACAGAGCAATTAATTGCTTGCTTCTGTGGGTATTGTTTTTGTCTTTAAAGTACAAATATGGTGGGAAGCAATTAGTTTAGATTGCTAATTTAATAATAATCTGGAGGCAGGCAGAGGCAGATTAGAGCTGGTGGTGACAAAGAGAGGTTTTGAATCTTTCCACTAACTAGAGAAGAAAAGCAGAGGTGCGTAACCTTCTTCTATTTATCTGTTCCTCATACAGAGACTATTTTGGCTGATACCTCTGTGCACTCGGGCTATGGAAGAGTTCAGCCCAATGTCAGCCCCAGAAATATGAAGAGCCCTATTAAAGTTTTCACACAGGATACAATCACTGGAGTATTAATAACCCCAGTGGTTATTAGGAAGTAGAGGAGATATATTCTCTTTTGGGGGTATTCACAGACACCACGTATCAGATAAAGTACACCAAGGATGAAAGAAAAGAAAGGTTTTACTTCCCCTTTGACAGATGGCAATTAAAAGGATGAAGAAGTTTGTGACATATTCAAGGTCAGAGAGATAACACTACACATCTTCCATATCCTAGTCTAATTCCTTAATTAAGGCCATTCTTTCAATGCTATAAATTATTACTTGGCCTTTCTCAGGCTTGAAACATCTCACTCACTATATATATTTTTTTTTTTAATTCTTAATCTGTTAAATTACCTCTTGGTTTTTCTGCAGATTTTCATGGTCTGTAGCAGATGTTGTCTTCTCCCATTTCTCTGCAACTTGATTTGCTTCTTCTATTTTTTGCTCATAGCTTTTCTGGGAATTTAGCAGTGTCACTTCATAAAACTCTTGAATATCTGTTTGTAAAGAGGAACAAGTTAAAAACATTATTTGACATGTTGGCTTTTGAATCCCTGGTGTTTTTCTTTGGCCAATACATACTTACACATTAACTTCATAATGATAAACACGTATTACACTTCTAGCAGAAAGTACCAATATGCAAATTTGTTTTCTAAAATGTCAATGAGATTCTTGAGGTATATTCTCATTGTAAAGAGGTACTTACAAATAATTTCAAAGAAGTAAAGGAATAATATTTATAAGAAGAGATTCAAAGAACATGTTACTCGTACACCTGAACGATATAAGTAGAACTGATGTACAGGGAGAAGTAAGGTACAGATCATTTTGATTGGTAAACTTGCAGATGTAAAATACCCTAAGAAAAGCTTGTTGTCAGACACCCACTCCAGGCACCTGAGGCCCTCCCAGCCCTATCTGCAGTCACATTTAGGAGGTTTTTTTAAGTGGGATGCACAACTTGAAGGAAGAATTTGTAGATTCATCACTTCACTCTGTTGTCATTCAGAAGTGGTTAGTTAATGTTTGGTTTCAATCAAGAATAAGCAACAAGCCAGGTCTTAATATCCTGTTCAGATGTTTCTATAACACTTATTTCCATGGGGTATGAACAGATATATGAGATCCAGCAGTGAAAACACTTTCACTGAAACCTGTGCATGTAATGACCTAGGGAGAGGAGGAAAAAAAAAAAAAAAAGGGTTTCCTTCCTTGGGGAAAGATATTTTAATCAGATAGTGACATACAGGAGGTGACACACTGTCTAACAGACATATTTGACTGACCAAAGAAGAAAAAAAATCACATTATTTTAATTAAGAACAATGGTCAGACTTTCTCTTGGATAAGAAAGAAAGAAAACCATTTCAGCGGGAAAGATCGCATCTACCTGGATACTCCCTAGGACTTCAAAGGAGAGGGACTGGTTATAAAAACTACCATGCTATCAATGAGTGGCTCTCTCTAATGAGCACTCCCTAAGGTGTGAAGAAGAGGGGAAGTCACAGCCCTCAACATACAGGTGTCAGGAATGGCAGAGAAGGGGACAGAGAAATCTTTCTGTTATTAGGTGAAGAAATTATAAGGAAGAATCAAGCTTGTTGTACTTACACAATGTTTTTCATAAATATTTTTGACTGCGTTTTTTTTATTTTATATTTCATGAAGAAATGTTCTGTTTGCACATTACCTTAAATTGGATTGAATTAATAGTAGCCCGAATCAGAAGGTAACCAGACAATCAGAAAACATTTCTTAATGGAAGCTGTGATAAATCTATACCTGATGATATCAGGAGCCCAAACACCCCAGGATGCTCCAACATGTCTAAAAGTAAAGCGTATGTTCCCCAGGAAAGCTTAAACCAGAAGAGAAAATTCTACAACATTATCCAAAGAGCCTGCCTGGCAAAGAGGAAAATATTGGGGTCATGTCTGAATATCACAAGCAGCCGGGAATATTGTTATACAGGGTCAGACCCCACATCTGGGCCAGGAAGAGATCATTTCTAACTATAATAAATAACCTGCCACGGAGGTCCGTCTGCATTTTCAGTTATATGAAGTCTCACACGACAGGAGACTGAACTGGATTGCCCGTGACAAGCAGAACTGAAGGCGCAGGAGGCACACAGCAGAGGTGCCCTGATTTTCTGCATCTTTCAAGGGTCAGTCGAAAGTTTTGTGCTCACCCTCACATGAAGTATCTGGCCAGATCTCTAGGAGCCCCTCTTCCCTCATTAGTAGCAGAAGAAAAGTTCAATTTCAGTTAACTCCTTTTACAACTTTACAACTCATTATGTACTCTGTTTCTCATATACAATGGGAAATATTCATCAGAAGTTTTAATTTTAACAGTAATAATTGTGGTCAGTAGGAAGTAGATGCTAACTTCTATCTCACAGATATCTTTGTAAGAATTTGTGTTTCGTATTGCGAAGTACGTTTCATTCCACCATTAAAACTAGGACCTACTTTTAAAATTAGAAGCTATAGGACAGTTGGAATGAGAATGGAAGTTCCTCTCCTTGTTGGGGGGATCTTTTACGGTCATTTTGAACACTCACAGTACAACTGCAAACAGTTGTAGGGTATGGTTCGGTGCCAGGTCAATTTGTATTGCAACTGCAAGTAAAACATATCAGACTAATATGTAATTATCTCTAAATAAATACTTTGCAGAAATAAGCTAGAAATTGCCCTCTGGCAGTGGCATTCAGCTGGCATAACTGTCATTATCAGAGTATTAATTGAGTTGACAGTAGTCAGTCAAGGAACAGCAGAGCAGTGCTTTCGCTCTAACTTTAAAGGCTGCCTCACCATAGTGTTTGCATTAAAAATAATGTGTAAGCCACATTTGCATGTGTATGCACGTGTGCAAAATAAATATTGAAAACTCAGCCTCTTTGTAAAGGTCCTTATCTATTCTGAGGAGGCTGTGGCTTGCTTTCATGAGAATAATGATCACTGGTGCACAGAGAAGAGCATTTCGGTGTACTTATGCAGTTACAGAAGAAAGCACAGAAGATTCACTTAGCTGGTTGCCTTTTTATTCCGTAAGCTAAAATTGCCATTTCTATGGAACAAGGGCAGCTGGCAACTTGCAGTCAATCCAGGTTAGCAGAAAATAAGATCTATAATTTACTCTGAGTACAACCTGCTCTATCGCGTTATCTCCATTACGTGAGAGGTGCAATCATACCAGGAGGGGAAAATGGCTGAATAATACTGAGGATGGGAGAAGAGGTGTAAAGAAGGTGATGGGATCAAGCAGCTGTAACATCAAGCTTGGAGCCCAGGTCACAAGAAGTCAGTGTGAGAGCATTGTAATTGTTATGCAAAATGACCAAATGCAGTCTGTGTCCTAGTAGGGAGATAGAAGATAATTCAACAAAGAGACTAAAATCTTACACAGATAACCTGCACCAGGTGGTTTGCAGCACTATGTTCCCTTCCTGCCATGAAAACAAGTTCAGATTTCATTTAGAAATGACAATATTACTATTGATGAACTCCGTAAGCACAAAACACCTCTCCAGATGAACTGTTTGGATCTCTGTACCACTCCAAACATTTTGTCATGCAATGAATTCATGCTTATTTAAAGTGTCTGTGAATCTCATTGTATTTTCACTCCAATGAAATTTGTTCGTTTACTTCTTATAGGTCATTTACTTTATTTAATAAACTCCACTTGCTCTTCCTTTAGCCTAGCTCATGTTTTGTCAGTTTTGCTGTATAAAGATAAATTGTATACAAGAAATTATATATATTCTAACATGAAGTAATCCCAACGATACCATGATAGATTTTATTTTGGATTAATTCCATCACTGGGAAAGCGGGAAAACACATTTTCTCCACATAATCATGGTAGAGAACACATCAGTATCACTTTTCAGATGCCCATGGACGAGTGTACTGTAAATCACTGCATCTGTGCTCTGCTGGCAAATTGCAAGGACCTCCTCTCCTGTCTTACAGGCCTGTGCATGAGTAAGCAGGGTCTAACCTTTACAGGTATGCCAGGGGGCACTTTCTCTTACTAAAGCTGGACCCACTTCTCAATGTGAAGCCTTCTTTTCTTTACTACTGTTTAAATATATATATATATGTGTGTGTGTGGCTATTGAGGGCTACCAGCTGTTCAGAAAGGATAGGCAAGAAAGGAGGGGCAGAAATGTTGCCCTCTATGTTAAGGGATGGATAGAGTGTGAAGAGATGTCCCTAAAGCTCTACCTGGGGGAAGATGAAGAGAGAGTTGAGAACTTGTGGGTGAGGATTAAGGGGCACACTGTGGGTGTTTATTACAGGCCACCTGATAGGATGGGGAAGCTGATGAGGCCTTTTACAGTCAGGTGAAAGTAGCCTCACAATCACCTCACAGGCTTTGGTTCTCATGGGGGACTTCAATCACCCTGATATGTGCTGGGAAGGCCACATAGCCAAGCACATACAGTCCAGGAGGTACCTCAAGTGTATTGATCATAACTTCTTGACTCAGGTGGTAGAGGTGCCAACAAGGAGAGAGATATACTGGACCTAGTATTGACAAACAAAGAGGGACTGGTGGAGCACATTTAGGTTGGGGCTTGGCTGTAGTTATCATGAGAAATTAGAGTTCAGGAGTAGTGGGTAGTATGCGCAAAACAAGAAGCAGGATTGAAACCTTGGATTTCATCAGGGCTATCTTCAACCTCTTCAAGAAACTGCTTGAAGAAATCCCATGGGTTAGGACTCTTGAAGGTATGGGGGGCTCAAGAGAGCTGGACAATATTCAAATATCGCTTTCTCCAAGCTCAAGATTGTTGCATCCCTAAGAGCAAAAAATCAGGCAAGGGAACCAGGAGACCTGCAGGGTTGAGCAGGGAACTTCTGAAAAAGCTCAAGCGGAGGAAGGAAGTTTACATTGGGTGGGAAAAGGGACTGACCACTAGGGAAGATTGCAAGAATGCTGTTAGAGTATGCAGGGATGAAATAAGGAAAGCCAAAGCCTCCTTGGAATTAGATCTGGCAAGGGATGTCAAGGTCAACAAGAAGGATTTTTTTCAAGTACATTGGAGGCAAAAGGAAAACTAGAGAAAATGTAGGCCCGCTGTTGAATGAGATGGGTGTCATGGTGACGGAGGATGCAGAGAAGGCGGAGTTGCTGAATGTCTTCTTTGCTTCAATCTTTACTGCTCAGGCCAGCCCTCAGGAGCACTAGAATTTGGAAGAATCAGAGAAAGTCTGGACAAAGGAAGCCTTTCCCTTGGTGGAGGAAGACCAAGGAACAGTTAAGTAAACTGGATACCCACAAGTCCATGGGTCCTGATGGGATGCACCTGTGAGTGCTGAGGGAGCTGGCTGAAATTTCTGAGCTGGTCTCCGTCATCTTTGAAAGGTCTTGGAGAACAGGCGAGGTGCCTGAGGGTTGGAAGAAAGCCAACGTCATCCCAGTCTTCAAAAAGGGCAAGAATGAGGACCTGGGAAACTACAGGCCAGTCAGCCTCACCTCCATCCCTGGAAAGATGATGGAACGACTCATTCTGGGCATCATCTCAAAGCATATGGAGGGAAAAAAAGAAAAAAAAAAAAAAAGCTCTATCAGAAGTAGTCAACACAGATACACCAAGGGGAAGTCATGTTTGACTAACGTGATAGCCTTCTATGATGGCATGACTGGTTGGATAAATCCAGGGAGGGAGGTGGTGGATGTTGTCTACCTTGACTTCAGCAAGGTTTTTGACACAGTCTCCCACAGCATCCTCATAGATAAGCTTAGGAAGTGTGGATTAGAAGAATGGACAGTGAGGTGGATTGAAAACTGGCTGAAAGACAGAGCTCAGAGGGTTATTATTAGGGGCATAGAATCTAGTTGGAGGTCTGTAACAAGTGGTGTTCCCCAGGGGTCAGTACTGGGTCAAGTCCTCTTCAATATATTCATCAATGACCTGGATGAATGGATGGAATGTACACTCAGCAAGTTTGCTTGGGAGGGGTGGTTGACACACCAGAAGGCTGTGCTGCCACACAGCGAGACCTGGACTGGCTGGAGAGTTGGGCAGAGAGGAACCTGATGAAATTCAACAAGGGCAAGTGTAGGGTGCTGCACCTGGGGAGAAATAAACCCAAGCACCAGTACAGGTTGGGGGCTGACCTGCTGGAGAGCAGCTCTGAGGAAAAAGACCTGGGAGTCCTGGTGGACAACAGGATGACCATGAGGCAGCAATGTGCCTTTGTGGCCAAGAAGGCCAATGGCATCCTGGGGTGCATCAGGAAGAGTGTACCAGCAGGTCAAGGGAGATCATCCTCCCCAGCAGAGTGCTCTGGTGAGGCCCCATCTGGAGTACTGGGTCCGGTTCTGGGCTCCCCAGTTCAAGGAGGACAGGGAACTGCTGGAGAGGGTACAGCAGAGGGCTACAAAGATGATTAGGGGCCTGAAGCATCTCTCTTATGATGAAAGGCTGAGGGGCTTGGGTCTTTTTAGTCTGGAGAACACTAAGAGGGGATCTGATCAGGACCAGAGGAAATGGTCTGTAGCTGCAGCAGGAGAAGTTTAGGTTAGATATTAGGAAGAATTACTTTGCTGAAAGAGTGGTCAGGCACTGGAACAGCCTGCCCAGGGAGGTGATGGAGTCACCAGCTCTGGAGGTATTTAAGAAACATGCAGATGTGGCACTTCAGGGCATGCTCTAGAGGCTGAGATTGTTGGGGTGTTTTGTGTATGTATGGTTGGACTTAGTGATCTCAGAGGTCCATTTCAGCCATGACAATTCTGTGATTCTGTGAACACCTATAAATACTTACAGGGAGGGTGTCAAGAGGATGGGGCCAGTCTTTTTTCAGTGGTGCCCAGTGACAGGACAAGAGGAAATGGGCACAAACTTGAATATAAGAAGTTCCATCTAAACATGAAGAGGAACTGCTTCACTTTGAGGATGACAGAACACTGGTACAGGCTGCCCAGGGAGGTGGTGGAATCTCCTTCTCTGGAGACATTCAAAACCCACCTGGACATGTTCCTGTGCAACCTGCTTGCACAGGGGGGTTGGACTAGATGATCCCCAGAGGTCCCTTCCAACCCCATATCATTCCGTGTTTCTGTATTCACATGGAAGAGCTACGTTTCTTTCAAACAGCAGATACATAGAAATGAAAACCTGTGATCAGCCAAAGCTGAAAAGGCTGCCTAAGCTCTGCTATTTTCTGACTTTCGGGTAATTGCTGTTGCAGCCCTACAACCATTATTCCAGTGTGATTTCTGTTCCTATTTATATGCATCACATTACCCATTCGTCATAGGAACACCTTACAGCTCTCGTAGCAAAAGGTTTAAATAATATGAAAGGCAAAAATGTTGAATAGCCTAAACTACTTTCTGTCTTCTGTGACTAGGGGCTTTCGCCAGCATTCTAATAAGGTAAAAATAAGATAAAGCAATACAATTCCTCATTCATCTGTAGGCACTTCAGCACCAGAAAGATAGAAGTAAATTGAAGGGAATTCAGACAAAGACAGATGATTAAAGGTCTGAGAGGACTAACTTTTGAGCAAAGATTAAAGGAAGAGAATAATAATAACATGCATTTTCATACTTCTTTCATTTCAAAGCAAAACAAACATTCAGAACTATATAACATTGGCTGAGAAAATTGCACAAGGCCTCAAAGAGAAGCAAAGCAGCAGGGCCGAACTGTGGCAGCCCACAAACAAGCACACCAGGTGTGTCCATCCCTTTGTGATCAATAACCCACTTACCTGAAAATCACCAGTGGATTTGAGACAAGGTTATTCCATTTTAAAAAGTCCTCTTGGCAGAGAAGGGTAGATGCTGCTGCACAAGCAAATGTGGAATGACTGCCTGGTGTCCTAGGAATGAGGCAGGAGCCACACACTCTTACAAGCTTTCTCCTTCATTCAAGAAACTTGCTAGTGTGATTTAAGGTCAGAAGGGAAAGGCGGTCAGGATTTGCTCCTATTTATGCATCTGGGTGCCCTCTTTACTACCAACCCGTCTTCAGCTGTGTAAATCAGCATAACCCAGCTGCTAGCCCCAAGGCTGGATAAAGTATATGAGGCAGATTTGGCATCTGTATGATTTTCACCTACACAGAGAAGCACTGGCAGGCACCTCAGTACTTTTATGCACCTTCAAAATTTAGCCATCAAGGCACATGCATCTGAGTGCACCAAGCAGCTGGGGTTACCCCAATAAATCTCTTTAGTACCAGCTGAGCTGTAGCTGCACTTTGCCCATGCCGAAAGGATGCAAGGGGTCAGGAAGCAAGAATACCAAAAGATGGGTTTTCCAAGTAATACGATGCAAAATGCAGAGAGGCTCAACTTGAGCTGGTGGAGATTTACAATGCAGCTATACAGTGAGGATAGATTTGCAGAGTACCAATCTCAGGATACAGAAGACAAGGGGCATAAAAAAACACAAGCAGGAGTGGAGAGAAAAATCTCTTGAACCTCTTTTGCATTTAAAAAAACAAGGGGAGAAGGAGGAAAGTCTGCATTCCAGTAACAAACACGATGATGTCAGGCTTTCTGATACCATCTATATTTTATAGAACACAAACAATTAAGCTTAAAAGGATAATCTTGTACATCGCTTAGCCTGAAGTTGTTCTGCATGTGTCAGCAAATGCTGCCTCCCCAGTGACTTGACGGTACATGTGGCCACTTGTAAGAGAGCCCTGCGATCTATTCCGCAGACCAAACCTTACCCAAAGTCCACTGAACTTGCAGACACCTACCCACCACAGCATGCTTTGACCTCCAGGAAGAGAGTACACTGTGCTGACGGCTGTTCCAAAAGCTGTTACCTTCATCTGTGCTTAGCAACGAGAGAGGATTTCCTTGTGACAGACATCTTTGCTACCACCCCTCCTCATTCTGTGTCTTGAGATGGTTTAGAAATGGCACCAATGCTCTGGTATCCACAGTAATTATCTGTTGTTTCTGCAGATAGCTGTACATTTGTACAATTAGCTGTAACATCATTAACAATGTGGAATCCCATTACCCAAGAAACGAGTTCTCTCTGCATCATATTTCTATACACCCAAACTGGGAATGGGAACAAATATTCTGAAGGATAAAAAGCAAAGGGTTTTTTTTCTTCTCCTTCTAGAGGTCCTTAGCTGTGGAATTCATTTTTCCTATGCTGTGCCAGTGCCCTGAGTTGCTTTGCGGTATAACTCCCATCTGTTTTTCCAGGGCATTCAGGGACAAGGTGGAATGGGGGTCTAAGGCAACACGCAAACACAAGCTGTTTCCTTTCCAGGAAATTTGGGGCAGTCTTTTTGTCTGTGTGTAGGATAGTGTCTGATATGTACCTTTTAATGTTGTGTAACCCAGCACAAATGGCTACTGTCTGGCAGAACACTGAGAATCAAAATAAAGTCAATTGTTACAGGCTCTTGCTGCAAGTCCTTTTTTTAACTAAGGGAACATTACAGCGTACGTCTAAACGGCATCATTTATATCCTGGGGAGCAGATTATGCTGGGTCAGCTTCAGCCATCTGGTCTGAAGTATTAGGTAGGAGTAAGGAGGATTGTGCAGGATGTTGTTCAAGAAGGAAAACTGATTCACACAGTAGAAGTAGCATGGAAGTGATCAGAGATCGTACCAGCCTGCCAGTAAAGGGCTTCAAAGGCCCTGCCTGTGGAAGCAGTCCAAAGAGAGGTTAAATAACATACTTCACTAAACGCGACTACGTTTTGTGGTTTTTTTCAAGCAAAATGTTTCCATATTGAGTAAAATAGCCATTATAAGAGAGAGAAAATAAAAAGTAAGAGAAGCAAAGAACTTAACTTGAAATTGGATGAGTTTTCAGCTAAAGCGCAGCCCCAATGCCAGTGATGGCAGATCTCCAGTTATCAAGCTGGTACATAGTTTTATGGTCATGGTGAGCTCAAACCTGCCCCCATTAGCATCCCTTGGTGCAGCATCAGTCAAGAAAGCCTGACACATTTCAGCTGTATCTCATCCCCAGGGCTCCACACATATTTACCTTGGGTCTGCACTAATGAAGATGGTGTGAGATTCAAAGAAAAAGCACAGGGGTTAATTTTTGCAGGGGTAACACCAGGATATATCAAGTCAAAAATGAAATTTAGGAGCCCTGTGGCAAGGTTTTCAAACATAAGCTTTTGGTGCATGAGAAACGTAGGTGCCAACCCAACAGCAAGAGTTGCTGCAGAAGGAGAGAACAGGTTCTCTGTTCGGTGCAGGCAGTGAAACAGTGCAGTGCAAGCCAGGAAGCGGTCTTCTGCCAAATGCCTACAGTTGATAAATGTTCCTAAATTATTAAAAGCAGCATGCTCCGGTAGAACATGTACCGAAGTAAGCAGCAAGAAATACGGTTTCTTTTATTAACCTGTCTTGATTTTTGAGCTGAGGCAAAGCCCTTATTTGGCCCAGATAACCTTTTGAGGTCCCTTCCAACCTGAATGATCCTACGATCCTTTGTGCAACTAGGCTGTAAACTCTTTGGGGCAGGAATAATTACAAAGCAGGTAAACCTGAGTAAAATTATATCCTTTTATAAAAAAAAAAAAAAAAGCTCTGAAACACTCTACATGCTGTAATAACTAAATGGCTAGTATTTCATTACCTTTGTGATAATTATTTAGATGTAGGAAAAAAATATGGGTTTGAGTGCTTCTGGCTTTGCTGTACAATAGTATCGTGATTGTTTTTTGTAATATACCCAAAATACAATCAGAGCTCTCCCAAACTTCACAGCTAGGAATATCTGCCTCAAAGGCAGCTGTCCAAAATCCAGGGAGAATAAAATATTCAACGCAGATTGCTGTGCACAGAGAAGACAAAATAATTGCTGCAGCCCCTCTCCATGTGAGTGATGTTTATGTTAACAAGAGAAAACTAGAAAGCGGGAAGTCAGACAGGAAAGTCAGTATTTAAGCCTGTTCAGTGACGGTATTGAGTGTTTTACTACCATTTTGCCTATATATTCTAAACTCTTATTCATTAATAAGCATCACAGTCTAGATTTGAGCATTCGCCATTGACAGTATGTTATGGTTAACATCCATGGTTGCTAATTGTGTTTCCAATGGGGCAAGAAAAGAAACTGTGAGGCACAGGAACACAACTGAAAGTGGGCACAGCAGATTAAATCAGTAAATGCCGCAGTCGGCTCTGAAGCTCACTCTTTTCTGAAGCTTAAGCTGCAGAAGAGCAGAGCAGCAAACCCCAAATCCTGCGGCGAGGTTTCATTTTGAAGATGCTGGCCAGGCCCTGCAGATCAATGCTCAATCTGCAAGAGGCAGAGCAGGATCACGAGCACACGCTGGCTGCTTTGCTCCTCCGGACAACCAGGCATTTCCTTGGACCTGTCCCAGGATTTTTTCCGATAGGAAACTATGTAAACAGAAAGTCCTGTTAATTTTACTAAGTGTTCAGAAGTGACAGCTAAGGAAGCACGAAGAGGCCAAGGCAAGTGTTCCTGCGCTTCAGAACAGACCTCTCGTGAAATGATAGATTTCCTTTCAAAAATGGTGGTTTGCACCAAGTTCTTTTCCTTTAAGCTTAAATACAAACCCTCAGCCTTTTTTGAGCACTGTATATTGCTCTGCATGTAGCAGTCAGAGACTGTGAAAGTTATTTACAGACAACAATAACGTATACCTTCGGGAAGAGGCTTTAGTCATTGTGGGGAGAGTTGGATGCAAAGCCATTAGTGGAGAGATTTTCCCTTGTTTCTGTGCAGCAGTTAACAGTTATTACTGGGCATTTCTGATCCTGTCGGAGGATCATGCAGCCCCGCTGCGGGTCACAGAAGTTATGAACAGACTTTTATCTGAATGTTTCCAGCATGCACTTAAACAACTGTAACAGAGAGTTCAATACCGCAAAACTCTTCAGTGATATCATCTGTTTATTGTGTGATTTTCTCTGCTGCTCAGGTACTCAAGATATGATTTCTTTAAATAGGAATAATTAGGAAAATTTTTCAAAATTTGTCTGTAAATTCTGATACCAAAACTGCAGGTATATTTTCATATCTGAGGCAGCAGTAATAGAAAAAAAAAAAAAAAAAAGCTTATCTATTTCCTCGCCTTTTTTTAAAAATCTTGGAAAGGAACCAGCTGCAAAGACAATTTCCCACAGAACATGGAGGGGAAACACTGTATTCCAGAACCAGAAAAGGATGCATCATTCAATCCTTTCTAAGTCAGGTTAGTTTTTAAATAATTTGGGAGTAGAAAGGGTAAATGGAAGAACTAGTGCTTTGAGCACATGTCTTGGGAACTGCAGGTTTGGGGTAGCTGCAGATACTCAGCAGCCCAGCCACGGGTTGGGCCACCCCATCAGACACCTCCCAGCAGCACCCAGTTTGCTGAAACCCTAAAAATCAGAAAGATGTGGGTCCCCATCTTGCCCCCTCAGGTGTTTTGTTCCAACACACGAGGCAGCACAAGCAGCTGGGGCTGTGCAGAAGTCAACGGGGTCAAATTATGGCATTTGACCAGATCTGCAGCCCCCAGGTGCCAGCCCAGGTTGATAGCACTCACACATCACCTGTGCCAGCAGTTCCCCCAAGGAGAGCTGAAGCAGCCTCAGGGCAAGCACAGAAATCCTGGGGGGAGTTAGGAACACATCAATTAACTCACCTCAGGATTAATCATAGCTGTTCACACATTCAACCCACTGACTGTAGTTCCTCCTGAGCATTCTGTAAATTCTTAATATTTTCAGGTGAAAGCAGTTTCTTTCTAAAAAGAACTGAAGCATCATCTTCTGAATAGGAAAAGAGAAGGGGAGCATGGAGTCTATATATATATATATATATATTTGTCTCTTTTAATCAGACATGGCCATTTCCAGAACAAAGAGATGAGTTTTCCCTTGCAGGAGGGCATTCAGACAAACAGCAGCGCTGTCCCAGCATGTCATGGAGAAAGACCACCACAGCTGCAAAGCAGGTAAGAGGCACCAATAGCTTGGCAGGAACCTGAGAGGCTCTTTCACATCAAACCATTTAAAACACAGCTGATGTTGCAAAGGTCCTCAAAACAGCACAGTGAGGACGTTTCTCCGGTATACCTGACACAGTGCCCTAGCAGACATCCAAGAAGAGGAGACCAGGAAGGAAGTGGCCTGTCTAACACCCATCATTCACCATTTATTTCCTGAGTATCTGATCTTTGGAAAGGCATTTGCATCTGTTACTTTCCAACACCTGCAGTCACGTGGTGAATTACAACTTTACTGTTACAGCACAGCCTGATAGCAAACTCAGCACAGGAACATCACCATCAGCCTCTTTACACTGAATTTCTCGCTCCCCATGTAACATAGATTGTTAACAACATAGAATCATAGAATGGGTTGGGTTGGAAGGGACCTTTAAAGGCCATCTAGTCCAACCCCCCTGACATGAGCAGGGACATCTTCAACAAGATCAGGTTGCTCAGAGCCCTGTCCAACCTGACCTGGAATGTTTTCAGGGATGGGGCATCTCCCACCTCCCTGGGCAACTTGGGGCAGTGTCTCACCACCCTCCGCATAAAAATTTCTTCCTTATATCTAGCCTAAATCTTTCCTCATTTAGTTTAAAACCATTACCCGTTGTCCTATTGATACAGGCCCTGCTAAAAAGTTTGTCCCCATCTTGCTTATAAGCCTCCTTTAAGTACTGAAAGGTTGCAATAAGGTCTCCCCAGGGCCTTTTCTTCTCCAGGCTGAGCAACCCCAACTCTCTCACCCTGTCTTCACAAGAGAGGTGCTCCAACACTCTGATCATTTTTGTGGCCCTAAAAAGGGAACTGAGTGTCCTTTCATCCCCTACTGCAGCGGAAGAGATTGAGATTGGGCACAGCATAACAAACTATTGCACTGCTGAGATGGGCTGAAGGCACACCATCATTCCTCCTTTCCCCAACCTAATTTGAAAGCCCGTACCTTGCAGAGTTTGTCATCACGAAGCAGATACCTGCACAGGGTTTGTACTTCAGAGTATATTACTTTTTTTCTAACTGCTTCCAAAGAAAGCAATTACTTGTGTAATTGATGCTGTCCCTGCTGAGAATAGGCTGGACACATAGTATGTCACGATGAACTGATGTGACCTCCAAGCACAAGAACTGTTACACGTTCATCTCATGCCTTTCCCCGCATTTTCACTCTTTCACCTCACTGAGTGGTGTGGGAATCTCAGATACTGAGCCCTTACCTTAAGGAAATGCTGATGAACCATACCTGAAAAATGCAGTAATGGTAAAGTGGTTTATTCTTGTGTAAGGCTTCAGGGTGTGGTCCATTAGGGACCACAAGAGCAAGAAATCCAAAGCAGACACATTTTCCCAAGGCAATGTAAGAGCATTTTTAGGAAAACCCCATGGGAGTCTGTAAGAAAGTATTAATAATTGCTATAAGGAACTAGTAATAACTACTTTTCCTTCAACCTACAAAGAAGCATCTTCATACCCAAATCCTTTTGAACATCTCTTTAAATACAAAGCTAAGACAAAGCATTAAAATACAACTTTCCTTCCCCATTCTTTTACCTTCCAGAGTGACTCTTTACCTTCTTTGATCTCTCCACTTCAAGGTCTTTCCCTCTGCACCTCTCTTACCCTTTCACTGCAAACACCTTACATTCTTTTAGTGGAATGGTACGTATCTGCTCAGCCCAAGGCCCTGCTTTTCGGCGGGGCATCACCCTCTGTACACAATAACCAACTTCATTCCGGTACCAAAGCACACAACCCCAGTTTCTCTAGTGTGTGGTATCATATGCCCATCAGGTAACCTGAGAGGCACTGAGCCACACTCATTTTTGGGGAGGTGCTTTGTCAACTCAAATATAGGGGCCTACGGGGCCGCAGTCCCCATCTTCATCTCCCACCCGCACGCCTGGTGGAGCTGGCTGCCTGCCCACACACCAGGCTAGGCAAGAGCAATGAGCACACTGAAGGACCATGTCCATGCAGTGGGCAAGCACAGAGCATCACACGAGCTGCAGGGAACAGACATCGACTGTAAAGCTACATGCCTGAAACTCAAGAGTTGCCTCTTACTGCCCAGCTATATTTCGTTCCGAAGCTATCAAGTATTGCCATGTTTGCACTTAAAAGAAAGTATGCAGAGGATAGATGGAGAAGGAATAAAGTTCCAAATAATTTAAAACCAACCTATCCCTTTGATATGTGCCTAAGCTGCAGAAAAAGCAAGAACACGTAGAAAAGTGGGTTAACTGTATTCCGAGTCTCACTTCAGCCGCCTCTTTCTTCCCCTTCATTTTACTAGTGGGAAGTGTAATGTAAGTGGTAAAAACAGGGAAATGAGAACTTCAGGCTGCGGATTCTATTTGCAGTTTTTCCACTGACTTGCTGTGTGACCTCAGGCAAATCAATCTCTCTGCACTTCAGCTTAACCTTCTGTAAAATTGAGATACAAATGCTTTGACTTACCCATAGGCTCACAGTGGGGTGTTACACAGCTTAATTAAATAATGTTTGTTAAACACTTTGAATGAATGTTCCTATACAAGTTTAAATTATTAGGGGTTGTGCTTTTATAAACTCTGGCTTATGACCCTTGAACATATTTGCCACAGTGCCTAGTGCAATCCTTAAGACTGCTGCTCTGATGTAATAAATTATACTTTAAATGAACCCTTTCACTGGAGTGACTGTGACTTTAGTTGTCTACACTTAACATTTAGAGTCATTGCACTAATTAGTCTAACCTTGTATTGCAGGTTTCCATGAACATCAAAAGACTTCATTGGTCATGCTTGAATTTGTTTCACTTTATGTTCTCCTGGGTTTAGTAACAGCTAAGAGACTTCATGTAAATTCATTGACATTTGCTGGTCTACATCAGATGAAGAAAATCTTGTATCCCTTACACAAGTCCTTGCAGGTCTAGAATATCTTTACTGCTCTCGTTATCTTCATTCTCATGTAATTGATTGGTTTATGGACTTAGTACAAGTTCATTTTAATTTCACTAATTTAGGTTTTCACTCAGTATTAACTTATGTATTTATTCATGAATCATAGAACCGCAGAATGGTTTGGGTTGGAAGGGACCTTTAAAGATCATCTAGTCTAAACACCTGCCATGGGTATGGGAAAATAATTTTAAATTTTTTTTCGCTGAATATTCAGGGGAAGAAATTCTGTGATGTGTCCTGAAGAGGGCCTCACGCCCTAAAACTTACTATAGGCATCAGGATAGCAGGAGGAAATATTTTACAAAAAAATAAGTTCCCAAATTCACCATTTTTTATAACAAGTTTGATCTTTAGCATGAGGAGATTAATGTTTTGAGCATAGTACTGTGCTTATTAACAAAATATAATTTTCCAAGAGAAATCTTTCATAAAGTTTTCTGCAGCATCTTTAAAAGTGTCTGACAGCAAAACTCAAGGAAGCAGAAAGGGATACGCTCATTAAAAGGCATTACAGAAATGCTAATGAAGGAACTCACCCACAGCCCATGAATTAGCATGTCATGCCCCAATGTCTTATGACAAAAAACAAAGAAAAAAATGAGTACAACCCCATAAAATGGTGGGCTGCTGACAGAGGAAGATCCCATCTTAACTTATGGCATAGCAGGAGCTCAGAGCAACCACATTAGACACAGAAATGCTAAATCCAGCCGGCTTTGCAGAGGATAGACAACGCTAACATTGTCAACCTCCTGACATTAAAACAGCTGGTGAATTAAATATAGGTTGCAGACTTTAGGGATTTCTTTCAAGCCTTTCTATGAATTGAGATGTGTTCTGGAGAAAAACTAAGTTTGTCATATCTGCTGCAAAGGCCCGGCTGGTTATCATGGATGCCGACAGCTGAAGCAGCAGAGATGGGTTTGCACTCATACATGCTAAAGCCCTTTGTGAGAAGCCACAAGAACGTGGAGAAACTCAGGATGCGCAGAGTGATGGGAGCTTGCCACAGGTTCCCAGGAGCAATGACACATCACACACATGGACTCGCTCTTCATTCAAGCTTTATAAATGCTTCCTGATCCTATTCCATCTCAGGAATGGATTCAGTTTGAGATGCAGTAACCCAAGAACATCTACCTGTGTCTTTATGTGAGCCAAGAGCCTGAGCTCCCGTAGGCAGTGTCAGTGCCCTAATCGTCTGCTGCTATTAGAGGTCCCCACAGGGCTGGCAAATATGGCACAGAACTTATAGAGATTTGGGCTTTCCGGAAATGTGAATGAAGACTGGGCAGGCGTCTGTGATGGCACCAAACTCTCAGCTTACATGGAGGGTAGAGGGTGAACCAGCTGTCTCTGGGAACACCGCCACTTTCCCACAGTTGCTTCGCCAACTATGTTGACTCAGCCTCTATTCATGACAATGGGAGCTGAGACAGTGCACATGTCAACACCTAAAGGCAGGTGTCCTAACCTGGAACTACACCTCAGTCTGAGAAACCTGCATGTGAGAAGGCAATACTGAAACCCTAAGCTGACTCCAAGAATTTTGATGGCACTTCTTTCCTTGCAGTCAGAACTTCACCTTCAGCAAAGGCTTGGTGGTTGTATTTGCAATTTTTTTCATATTTTTATTGGTTTGTTTTCTCTGTTAATCATAAAGATCTAGGACCAGTTTCAGTGTTGTAGGTCTTCTGTTTCCATGGTTTTCCAGTAATACAGGATTAGCTTTTAAAGAACATGCATTGTTAATGAGCCTTCTGAAAACATCAACACCTCAGTAAAGAAGGTTGAACAAAATTAATTTTCTAAGTTTTATTTCAAAACGTTTTTTTCAAACAGCTTCTGAATGAATGACCTGAAGTCAAAGTCGGAGCCTGAGGACAGTATGGAAAGACAGTGCATACACACCTACAGAAGTCTGCTGCTAATTCTTTTTGCTGTTAAGATAATCTTAAATGATGGAGTGGAACATGTAAAATGCTCAAAAAACCTGGAAGACAAAGCACTTTCCTTGAGTGTTGTTTCTAGGACAGTGCAAATATTGATACAAAAAATACTTTTTGTCCCAAAAAAACCCCAACAACAAAGCAGACAGATACCAGGGAAGCAGAGCCTTAACAATGATTCTGCTGCTAACTCACTATATTGCCCTTGGTAATTCACTCAATGTGTTATAAGCACTTATTTAGTGCATATTAAGGTTGTGAAGATCAGTTTGTTAGGATTTCTATCATGTTTTGATGAAATCAAACATGATAGGCTAAGCTGTCTTATTATATTCCTTTTGCTGTGCTTGCTGTAAGAAAAAGCCAGGCATTGTTCTAACAAGATAATGATATTCTATCAGCTCTTGGAATGATAAATCATGTCAGAAAGTACAATTCAATTCATTATTTAAAATATGTCAGGAAGTGAACCTCATTTTTTAAAATTAAGAGGAAAGATTTCAAATTATATCTTGAATGTAAGGAGAGAATTAATAAGTACTAATTATCTGAAATACATTATTGAAAAGTTCTCTGAAGGCAGGCAAACATAACGAGGACTTGCAAAGCTGTCTCCGGATAGCAGCTTCAAATTCTCAGTGTAGGTTACAAATTTTAAAAGTAAAACCAGATTCTTGTCTCTTTTGTTGACACTGGCAGAGGTAGGTCTTCTATACCTACAGCATCAAGCATTTCCCGGAAGTATAGAGAGAGGGTTGGGAAGGAGGTATAAAAGCCTATGGAGAACCATAAGGATACTCCCCGATGCTAAGTCCTAGCTCCATGCAGTCAAGTTGAATATTCAGTAGTCACATCTGCAGCATTGAGTGCCCTTCATGCCTTGAAAGACCATTCAGAGAGGTGGAGGACAGAGTTACAGTCCTTGACTGCTTTACTAACACTTAGTATATCTTTTGGGAGCTGGAGCAGGGTGTAGATGTTCCTGCAAGGCACAAGCCCTCGGCAACAAGACTTTGACGCTCTGTTACTAGATACATTGGTGAGGTCTTTCCAGCAGTTCCCTATAAGATTGCCTCCTTCTGAACTGGGAGTCAAGAGCTTCTCCCCAGTGACAGGAACTCGTGTCTGAACCTGCTTATACTTTAGCTTATACTTCACCTCCTCCTGCCTGAGTGAGTGCTCTCACCTACTGTCTTGAGAGAAGAAAGTGTAAATGCATCTCCGTCAGCTGTCAATGAAAGAGGCTATTGCCCCATGGGCTGTTACTCCTGCAGGTTGCCTTAGGCAGGCTGAAACCTTGCATGTGCAGGCACTTTACAAGGCCTTATTAGGCTAATCTATGAGCCCTGCCAAGGTAGAGGCAGTTCTTTGCACACTGGACTCTGAAAAAAAAAAAAAAAAACAACAACACGGTAGACCTTAAATCCGTTTTTGTTGCTGCAGTGTCTCAAAAAAAGGATGTCTCAAAGGTATACTGTGAAGATAGATGTGTGGAAGTTTATGAGGGCAAGTTCTACTGATGAGACCTAGTTTGGATTTAATTCACGCGTGCATGATGTGATGGCTTGTGCTTTTAACTTCAAGGTCTATCATAACTAATAAAAATGGGGCTTGCCATGTGAAACCAGCCTTTAAAGGTGAATTAGGCTAGATGGGTGCAGATGTGGTGTTGCCAGGAGGTCTGCAGATGCTAGTCAACACCGTAATGGTAAAGGCCAAGTGATCTCAAAAATGAGGGGAGGAAAGGAGACTGATATTATTCTTATTACTGCCCATCCACCCACAGAAAAACTTGTCCTTGTGTTGTAAGAAGCCGACTTCTCCCTGTGAGACTGTCAAATTGCAGGATAATGATTCAGGCAGCAAATAATCCATAGACGTATTTACAAACCCAGGACAGAACAAGTTAGACAACTGGAGGAAACTTAGTGCTCTAACAAGGGATCCAGCAGTGACTTTGTCTGCAGACAACAAAGCTGAAAGATGGCATTATGCCTGTATATTTAATTTACTTATAATTTCTCTTACTGTTCTGCACTGCAAACAGGGTAGCTGCACAGTGGTAGGAATGAATATGCCAGGTGGTTATGGGCTCAGAATTACCATTTTGTATATATTATCTACTTAGAAATGCAACGTTAATTAAGGTTCAGATGCAGCAACTGACAAATAGTGGTCTGCAAGTGTACAAGTTCCTCCGAGTAATGAGAATTTCTTCCACAAAGTAAAAGCGCTACAGTGTTGTGTTCAATATGGAAATCTGGGACTCCATTCAATGAACGCATGCAGAGCGCGCCGCTGTTAATTGAGAAGATGTAATTAAAGCACCCACGAGCCGCCAGCATGTGGGGACACCTAATGGACATTACGGAAAGCAGTGTGCTATGTTGGACTACTATTCTCAGCAGTTTATTTCCCAAAAAAAGCCGCAGTTGAAAGCTGATGCTGGTGAGCCAAACGCCGAGTGACATAATCCCAGTCATTAAGTCAGAGGAACAAGCTCGACTGATCAATCAGCAAAACCCACATGGCTGCTCACGAGCCTTGACTGACGTAATAGAAAAGCAGAGTAGCCACTAGGCAAGTTTCCGAGCCTGAAGATCATAGAACCATAGAATCACAGAATTGTTTAGGCTGAAAAAGACCTTTAAGATCACCAAGTCCAACCACCAACCTAACAGTGCCAAGCTCACCACCAAACCATGTCCCTCAGCGCTATGTACACATGTCTTTTAAATACTCCAGAGATGGTGACTCAACCACTTCCCTGGGCAGCTTGTTCCAGTGCTTGATAACACTTTCAGTAAAGAAATTTTTCCAAATATCCAATCTAAACCTCCCCTGGCACAACTTGAGGCCATTTCCTCTTGCCCCATCATTTGTTACTTGGGAGAAGAGACTGATCCCCGCCTCGCTACTCCCTCATTTCAGGGAGTTTTAGAGAGCAAGAAGGTCTCCCCTCAGCCTGCTTTTCCCCAGGATGAACAACCCCAGCTCCCTCAGCTGCCCCTCAGAAGACGTGTTCTCCAGACCCCTCACCAGCTTTGTTGCCCTTCTCTGGACACACTCCAGCACCTCACTTTCTTGTAGTGAGGGGCCCAAAACTTAACACAGTGCTCAAGGCGTGGCATCTACAAAGTCCAGCAGAAAACCCCACACCTTCCTGCTATGAACCAGAGAAGATCTACACAGAGAGACTGAAGGGTCTGCCAGCTCCATTCGCTTGCCCATGAGGAACAGATCGCATTCTGCTGCCCCATGGATGTTCATCATAAGGTACCAACCTTTGGGCACGAGCTAGAGGGACATGCCTGCAGACTGTGACCTGTCACCATCTACACCAGCTATCCCTGCCCACACAGGTCAGAGCCCTGAGATATTTTGACAGAGAGGCCAAACTGGAGCGATTGCTTTATTACGACCGAGAATGGGACTTTTGATGCTCATAAGGAACTTCTTCAGTCCCCTACAAATATTGGCAGGGTGATATTGCTGGTGAAACAGTCAAGGGCAGCCGGAGAACGGTCTGATGCAGAGCAGCCTGCCAGCAGCCACCACCGAGCTCAGGCTGCTGAATGATTAATGACGTGACGGTTTTACCCTGCTATGAGAAGGGAATAGCTCACAGTCCTTAATGGCGAGAAATTTAAAACTGTTAAAAGGAGGGGGGTGGGTTTTGGTTTAAGCATATCATAACTCAAACTGGGCCCCTCGCTTCCACTGTGTATTTGTGAACTACACCACCGGAGACAGACATAATAGATAACAGGAATAACAGGAGCTTTCACATTTGATTAACATGATATCAGTTAAAACAGATATTTGTGCATGTATGAGACAAAATCCTTAAGAACTTTTCTACTAGCTAAAGTAAACTAACCTATGGCTTTAGACATAAATTTTATTATGAACGATCCTTAGAACTATATTCCCACCTCTGGAAGTGTTCAAGACTAGGCTGGATGGGACTTTGATCAACCTAATCTAGTGGGAGGTGTCCCTGCCATGGCATGGATGCCCATGGAAACAGATTATCTTTAAGGTCCCTTCAAACCCAAAGCATTTTATGATTCTATATTCAGTATTTATGCAAAGGGCTCATGATGCTTAAATTTATAAAAATAGATAAGTAAATCTTGATTTGTTCTCTGATGAGAATCTTGTTTCACTTTGAGGAAACACATCATGTTGAGGATCTATATTGGTAGGACAGTGATGTCTGGGTAAAACCACAGAGAATCTTTATATTATGCCCTGAGGCTAATGCAAACAGAACTGCATTTGTATGCATAAGGCATGCAGTTGGCCCTGCCACTTGTGAAAGGGCAGCAAAGCTGTTCTACTTAGATTAAAAATAAAAGTAAATAGTCTTCTTATTGCTATATACATTCAGCATGAAAAAACTCATCTATAGAGGAGCCAGCGTGAAAAAATTAAGCATTCACAATGGATTGAAGGAAATTGGATGGGAAGAGGTTGTAACTGAGTGTGGGAATGGCAATTATTTAATTAACACTGGAATCTGCTTTTCCAAACTGAACTTGAAGTGTCACTGCTACAGCAGCAGCCACATAAAACCAAGAAACTTTGGAACGGAGCTAAGACAGAATTAAACAAGCACTAACAAAACCCACATAGAGTCAACTGAGGGAATGAATGATCCCTTCTCTCTCCTTGGTGTTCCTAGTGTGGATCTGCATTTATTTCATGCGTGCCTTGACCCTGCATAGAACAGGCAAAGAACGTGGCCCTCTAATGACCTATCCAGGACTAGGAAAAACATTTATTTTTTTTTAAAAAGCAGCATGTTGTAACACTTCATTTCCTTCCTTATTTAAGACTTGATTCAAAACCTCCAAAGCTCATGGTGTAATCACACCTTTAATATTTCAGATGATGTTTATTATAAACAACCTCTTCTAGAATAATGTGATCTAAAAGACAAGCCATCAAAAATCTTTGTTAAATATAAACTGACAGCACTGGAAACATGCTCAGCTGAATAAAAGCAAAGTTTATGTACAAGATATTATTAACAGCTCACAATCTTTCACTTACACTGCTCATTTATTAGAACCTATAGCTTGAAAGTTGCCGTCAGTTCATGTTTAAAAAGAGATTTTTCTTTAGCAGTTTCTTCTAAATGCCCTGTCAGTGACTGTCCATAACTCACATAGCACTCTGCTATGCCATGGAAGAATTCAGCAAGATAATTCAACCACACATGATATTGTTTTGTTAAGAAATACCTGTAAAAATCTCTCATTCTCCCCAAAATCACATTAATCTTTTGGGGAACCATTGGAGGCAAATCTTTTTCTTGCTTTTTTTGCAAACAGATCTCCTAATTACAGTTTGAGATTTTTTTCAGTTTAGTTTGGCAAAGATATTCATCTTTAATGAGCCAAAAACCAGACATTTGAAATAGAGTTTTACAGATGTTTTCAAAATATTTTCCCAAAAACCGACCACAAATACAGTCTCCATGAGCCAATCACAGACTTAGCTGTCTGGAAAATGGAAATCCATCATCACATGTAATGTTTTCTCACCACAAGTGGCACCAAAAATCTGACTGCCAGAATAATGCTGGGAGTAGAAGAAACCCCAAATGTAAAGAATCAAAATGCCATTTTTGTCTTCTCTGCTGTCCTGCAGGTCAGATGCTTAATTCCCTGAAGTCCCACAATGCCTCTTTGGCAGGATGGTAGGAGCCATATAGTAGATGAGCTACTTGCCAATTAACCAGGCCAGGGACACAGGGAAAACAGAAACTTGCCAGCTACCAGCTGTTGCCCAGCACACCATTAAATGGAAGACAAGGAAGGGAATTTTTCAGTGGTACCCAGGGATAGCACAAGAGGAAATGGGCACAAACTTGAACATCAGAAGTTTCAATCTAAACCTGAGGAGGAACTTCTTCCCTTTGAGGGTGGCAGAGCCCTGGAACAGGCTGCCCAGAGAGGTGGTGGAGTCTCCATCTCTGGAGACATTCAAAACCCATCTGGACAAGTTCCTGTGCAACCTGCTCTGGGTGGACCCGCTTTGGCAGGGGGGGTGGACTAGATGATCTCCAGAGGTCCCTTCCATCCCCATATCGTTCTGTGGTTCTGTGATACTGTGAATAAGTGCATAGGTAAGTGCTGCTTGAGCTGCAAAGAGTTAAGGCCAGATCCCATGCAACTACCTCGTTCATCTGGATCCTGTCTAATTAGTATTTTCTACAAGAAAAAACTTTCCTTCCTGAAAATTCCCAGTAAGTCTGCTCTCTGCTATTGGCCCCTCCTGGAAATTTTCTCTCTGTAAGAATAACAGCTCCAGTCTCGGTGCTGTGAACACATTTGCATAAAATCAGGCATAAAAATTTAAATTAAAAGTATGAGTAAATATGCTTTTTTGTTATTCTATAGTCTTGTAGTGATAATTGAACCTTTCAGTTTCTCAGTCTTAGAAATTACATCCCTGAAACAGTCTGATACAGACTGATTAGTGTATGGTATAAACCCATACATAATCCTTTTTCCTTCTCCAGAAGCTATTTTCTCTAGCATCTATTAACAGTCTTGCTTTATTTATTTAAGATTCAGTACTTGAGATCCTCACTCAGATTTTAACATTTAAGACACACACACAGCCCTGACAGTCTGACACTGGGGGTATAGCTACAGAAATTGAAGGTTACGTCTAAGACAAGTGGTGACTAAGAAAAGGAGTAGTAAAGACTCCTGAGCAACTGGAGCTCTCCAGAAATGCAGGAGGAAACAGAAAAGTTAAAGCAAGAGTTTGGCAAGCACAGATTTTCAGCACAGGCAGATTTTCTTTGGATTACTTCAATCACAGATGTACGAGATTTGTACATTAGCCCACGACTGAGGCAGAGAAAATCATTTATCAGAATGTGCAGCACAAACATGAATATTGAGCTCCTAGACACAAATGAAGCTATTGAGAAAGATAAATTTCATAAGAGAGCTCAAAGGAAAGAGGAAATAGTTGAATAATTTATAACAGATTTGATACTGTTGAGGCAAATGTGCAATTTTTGAGGGCTTGTGAAATTCCTAATTCTGGAGAAGAGATTGTATTGGGAATAAGAGCTCCAAATATGAGGAGGGGGGAAAGGCAGGGGAAAAAAAGGAAAAGAAAAAGGAAAAGAAAAAGGAAAAGAAAAAGGAAAAGAAAAAGAAAAAGAAAAAGAAAAAGAAAAAGAAAAAGAAAAAGAAAAAGAAAAAGAAAAAGAAAAAGAAAAAGAATGTGAGGAATTCCTTATCCAAACTCCAGAGAAAAAAAAAAGAGAGAACGTTTCCAAGATTTCAGACCACAAATAAACCCAAATGCAGGTTTTGGAAGGAAAAGAAGATAAAGTGGACAGGATAAGAAAAATCTCTGGAGAGGAATCTGTAGACAGCAAATGGAAGGAATTTGCAAAACTAGTAGGCAGGGCTGAACCAGAACAGACCAAAATCAGTTCTAAGCTCTATCACCTTTGGAAAGACCTTCCATACTTGCAAGAAACAGAAGCCAGAATGCCCTTAAAAAGAAGGAAATTGCTACCATGGCACTGTTGAAGGGGCATTTGCATCCAACGCAACCCTGCTGTGAATTTTTACTGATTAGTTGGTTTTGCTGATTAGTTGACTATGACCAGGCAGCTAAATGGTTGAAGTTACAGGAAACCATCTGAAGAGAAAACACACTTGCACTCAATACAGATGAGTAACCACAGATAATGCTGTGGAGAAATTATTCTAGTAGCAGGTTTATACGAGTTTGACATAAGGATAAAAGAAAATCTTAAAAAGATAAGGTTTGTAATTGTTTCGGGGAAAGAGCCTATCGATTCAAGGTCTGCAAACACGGCAAGTGCTCAGCCTCATTATGAGAGCTTATGCTGTAGGACAGAAGCATATGAAGGTAGAAAATCAATTCTATGATGTCTTTAATGGCATCGGGAAGCTGTCAACAGAATAAAAGATAAGGATGACGAAATTCAATTCTCCTGTCATAAGTATTACTAGAAATGTCCCTGCAGTGCTCAGACACAAATATCAACAAGTGGAACAAACACCTGAGTCTGGCA
Organism: Tringa tobata; assembly: GCA_033628505.1. Lineage (NCBI taxonomy): Eukaryota > Metazoa > Chordata > Aves > Charadriiformes > Scolopacidae > Tringa > Tringa tobata. The sequence goes on from JAHREE010000096.1 coordinate 5,901,573, forward strand.
TATGCATGTATATGTGGTCAAGGAAACTTTCCAGTTGCAGGTGCTTTTGTCTGCCAGTGATACAGTAGGAGCTGACTCTTCCCCAAAACAATACCAGACACTGAGACCTTCTGAAGATGATCGAGGGACCAGAGCATCTCTCTTATGAGGAAAGGCTGAGAGACCTGGGTCTGTTTAGACTGAGGAAGAGAAGACTGAGAGGGGATCTCATCAATGCTTATAAATATCTAAAGGGTAGGTGTCAAGAGGACGGGGCCAGACTCTTCCCAGTGTTGCCCAGTGATAGGACAAGGGGTGAAGAGCATAAACTAGAACACAGAAAATTCCAACTCAACATGAGGAAAAACTTCTTTACTTTGGGGGTGCCAGAGCCCTGGAACAGGCTGCCCAGTGAGCTGGTGGAGTCTCCTTCTCTGGAGACATTCAAAACCCGCCTGGACGACATCCTGTCCAACCTGCTCTGGGTGACCCTGATCTGGCAGGGGGGTTGGACTAGGTGATCTCCAAAGGTCCCTTCCAACCCCATATCATTCTGTGATTCTGTGACTCCAATTTGATAAATTATAACCAGAATATTATTGAAAGAACTTCATGCTGCAAGTAATATTTTATTTAGTAACATTAGATTGATGTGAAACTTGAAAAAAAAAAAAGAAAAACAAACTAACAGTACACTCTATGATGATAATTCACAACATTGCAGATCTATGTAGATATTAAGACGTTTGTCAATGCGAGAAATATTCATGTTCTGATTTGAAAAGACTATTCCTGCTATATAGAAATAGCACTATTAGGAAATACGAAAATGAAGTTCTAGCGTTCCATATGCACATATTACATATAAAATCCTGGGCTGGCGTACCAGATACGCTAATGATAAATAATGGTTCACAATTTGATTGACTTTAAATGCTTTGCAAAAATTTAAGCACATTACCTTGAATCCAGATCATCCACAATCTAATGGTTTTGTGGAAAAACCTATCAAAATTTGTTTAAAGCATGCTTGAAAAAAACACCTATGGATTTAAATTTAGATTTCTACCTGGCATGCCTAGATTAAAAAGCAGTGTTTTTGATCTGGGACCTCAGAAGTACAAGCCTTGTGGAGACAGGCCCAAAGACTAAGCAATTTGCTCAGAAACAAGATTCATAAAAAAGGCAGAGGTGGAACTTAAGTTCGTGAGTTCTTGGTTAAGTTCTTGTCTTCGTATCCCACTTCTCAGAGACAGAAAATAGAGATCAAATGAGTTTGTTATTTATTTTACAGTATTTTTTCTGAGCTTAATATTTGGTTAAATAGAGTAGTAAGTACCCATCATACTTTCATCAAAGTTTATGATCACTGTTTGTTTCTCTTTATCTTCAGAAGAGGGCTATCCTGACATCCAGCCAAAAACAATAAATAATTTACATACACTTCAAGTCTGCTTTATTAATTTATACCACAGGAAAATGAATTCCAGCACTCAGTTAAAGCAGCTTCACATCACATTACGGATTCCTTGTCTAATCATTCATGGGGGCTACAATACAGTATCAGACCATCAACCTGCAAACCCAGTCCCAACTCTGCAGGACCGTGACCAGTTCTAGACTCATTAGGGAAAAGCATAAGAACTTCTTGATGGGGCATAGTCTGTACCCATCCTTGCCCCCACTGGTGGCAGGCTCAAGCCATGAAATTTCAGATCCTTTCCCTCAATAATAACTCTGGATATTTTTGATGCACACATAAAAACATGTAATCTCTTTTTTTGTTTACTTCATTTGGCTTGGAATTCTTACTGTGACCACTTTACATTATAGAAAAATTGCTTCCATAGTTTCAAATTTTTCAGTTCTTTATCATGTAAAATAGCCTTTTTCATGCCAAAAGGAAAAAAAGAATCCAACTTCTTTCTTGTGGTTCTGGATCCTTTTATCCATTTCACTCTTTCCATCTATTCATTCAATGCTTTTTCATATCAGAATGTTTCACCTCATTCAGCTCTATCATACTCCTTGAGCTCTGATATCTCTTTTATGCAATAAAATCGCAAGTTGCAAACAGTATTAAAACAGACTTCACCAACTGAATTATGTAAAGGGCTTTATAAAAACCTTTCTGTTGTTTACCATCCCATTATTTAGGAATTCTTACATCCTGTCAACTTTTATTATTATGAATGTGCATGGAGCAGAAGTCTTCATTGTACCTTCTACAATGATGCCATGTCCCTGCCTATCAAAGATACACTACTCACGACATTTATTTTGTTTTTATTGTGACATAAATTATATTATTCACATACATTACATATGTTCAGAATACCAAGGTTCAGCTGAAATAGTCCCCGGAGAAGGGAAAATTAGCTATCATCAAATGACCTTACAAATATGGGAGGCAAATAAAATTACCAAGGGGAGTGGGGAACATATGGGAGGAAACAAAGAAGAAAGCAAGAGAATAATTTAACGAAGTGAAGCACAAAGCATTTCTTAAACTCTATCTTTAGTTTTCCAATAAAGAACTAAATGGATTGCAAACTTGAATTCTCTCTCAACATATCATAGAATCATAGAATGGTTCGGGTTGGAAGGGACATTAAAGATCATCAAGTTCCAACCCCCCTGCCATGGGCAGGGACACCTCCCTTTACACCAGGTTGCTCAAAGCCCCATTTAGATCACTGTTTCACATCTATTCCAGTTTAATAATGGGGATATCTAGTCATTATCACTTCTTAGCTACTGGAGATCTCCATAACATGGATGGAGGTATCTGCGTCCAAAACACTTTGAGAAAATAGATAGGTATGCCAAGGACACTTCTATTTCTGGTCAGTGCATCTGCTGGCAAACCCATTGGAGAAATCAAGCACTGATAAAATCAAAATTAATCTTATGTTGTGTGATATCCAAAAATTATAAAAAATTATGCCAAACATTTAAACAATGGTTAGGTACATTTGAATCTGTATTAATTGTTTGTTGCTGAGTTTAATTAAAACAGGAACAAATTTCTAACTGAGCATGTTTCTGAGATATTCGTAAAGTTAATATGACAAAAACTCTGTGGCTTCAGGCAAATGCACACAAGTTTAACTTTATGCATGTGAAGAGTTGTGTTAAAGACAAATAGATTGCTCAAAATTGTAAGTTAAGTACAATGGTACCTCCCTGCAGAATTCAGCCAAAATATGAAACTCCCATTGAGTTTAAAAAACATACTTTGACAATCCTGAATAACAGTGTTAGCCTGACAATTTATACTGAAAACAAACAAAAACCCCTAGCAAATGCATTAAAGAGAGCTCATAAATATTAATTTGACATTTCTACCAACACAAACAAATAAAAGCTATGAATTCAAGTATTTATAATAATAAGAGATGCTTGTGTGTTTTGTATCTTATACATTGTGGGTTTTGGTTAGTGCTTTTCCACTGTTTATATTTCCAGTCCAATTTGCTCTCCAAAATATGCTGTACCTTACCGGTAACCTAAGCATTAATTTCAATTTTTTTCACTTCAAAAAGGTAGATGAGAGAAGTGGATAAGGGACCTGTCTGTTTACTTGCCATTTGAAATGCAGATAGAAGTCATGCAGATAAAAAGAGTCCTTCCTTGTCATACCAAGTAGCAGTGGTTAATTGTGGTGCATCATGAAGCATATGCATTGTCAAGAAACAGACACATTAATCTTGGGAAATGTCATCAGGCAGATCAAGATACACTGGTCAATAAAACCCAAATGGCTTTGTCACTCTGGAAATTAAAAAAAAAAGAAAAAGAAAAAAAAAAAAGAGATGACTTAACTTTAAAAAAGCAAGAGGACTTATAGTTCAGTTTGAATAGTATTTTCCTTTAATTTCAAAATTTAGACTGTCCCCCACTGACTTCAGTCAGAATTCATGTGCTGTGTTCATGTACCAATTTCAGAGATTTTTCCTTTTAATTCCTTTTCTCAAACAACCTCATAAAGGCCTCCCTCCTTCTTTCACATCCTCTGTGAAACCAACTCCCTTTAAAAGTCTGTTTTGGTTACAAATATGACAATTCAACCTCAGACTTTATGATCAGTACCTTTGTGAGACACCCTCAGTTATGGCACCATAAATTCATTGCAGTTGGATGAATGCTCTGAGTACACCATGAGCTGAGAACATCTGCCATGAAATAGGGGTCTGCTGCAAGATTGCCACGGACAGATTCCATGGCTAGAGCTGCCTAAGGGAAAAAAAATATTTGAATTGTACCTAAGAAAAAATGCAAGGTTTTTATATTGTTTATATTCTTCTATGAAGAATATATTCTGTGAAGCATATAAAGGGATTCTGGTCCTGCAACAAACCCTTCAAGGTACATGTCATCTGTCTGTCTCACACTCGTGTTCTTCTGCTTGCTTGGGACAACTGCAGACATTCTGAAAAGAATCTTATTTTTCAAGCTGCGCAGAATATCTCAAGTGCTCAGGTCCCATTGTCCCACATCTAAAGGACAAGTAGATGAAGACCACGTTTGCAGGAACCAGTCCCTCAGAAGTCTTTTGCTGTAACCAATTAAGCCACAAAGACTTCTTCACTGCTGTCTGAAACCCATTTTTTGCTTCTACCTGGCTTGGGTCCAACAGAAACCATGGCAAACAGTAACCAAACAAATTATTCTGTTCATCAGTAGGTGATGCCCAACTTGCTAGTTTCTAGGAGACGTGGCCTCGTCTTGGTTTTATCACCAATATTATGAAGCTGAGACTGTAGAGAGAACAGAGTTGTAATGGGGGGTGGGGATGGGGGTGGAAGAGGAAAGGAGAAAGACACAGGCACAGACTTGAGACAGTTCCTCGTCTGTGCCTAGAGTGAAGCAAAGTTTATTTCAGTGTCCCTTAGATCATGGACCAGGTCCCTGTTGAGATAGGTGACTCAAAAGCAAGATCCTTGTTTGAAACAGAAAACATCTGAGGCTCACAGTCAGCCAGGGAATACAAGAATATCAGTCAGCATGAAAAGGATCTGCCTTGGCACACTATCAACTTGTCAAGGTTTCTGTAAGGCATCACAGGAAAAAAAGACTTCTCAAATGACTTGAAAGTTGCTTTGTTGCTGTTTCAGAGAGCTCCTTCCAAACGTGAGGGTAAGCACAGGAAAGGTGATGATTTTAAGATGTAAAAACAAGAGGAAGGGAGCTGGCATCATCAGCCCATCAAAGATGGAAGCTGACATTTAAAAACGAACAAGAGATGACAAGCTATGTGTGGATGAAACAAAAAGGTTGTTCAAAATGAAAACAAGATTATGTTGTATAAACAGAGATAGAGGAACTAACAGAAGAATGCAGGAAGGAGGTGATATTGTCAATGTACTGGGGTAGGAAAATGCCTCTGTATGTTAATTTTGAATTAATTTAAATGGGAGAAAGCTGGAGAAAAGTATCTTAGAGTAAGTAGGATGCCAGGTGATAAGAGCCTGGACAAGATTTCTAGCTATGTTACAGTTGCAAAAAGACCACATCCTTAAAAGAAGGTATGCAGAAGGATTTGAAAGACCCAACCAAACTGGATACAGAAAAGCTCATTTTCATGACTTTGTCCTCAAAAAGAGTCCAGAAGAGACAGCAATGGAAAATATTAACAGAAGTCATGTGTCGGTGCTGGCTTGAATTGATCTGTGTATGTCAGTCAGACCTGTCAGAAAAGTAACTTCAGACCACTGTTTGGAGGGAATGAAAATGGCCTGGAGTAGGCAGGCAAGCCTGTGACCCATCAACATAGACATGATAAGACAAATTTATATTTGTGGATAACAATATCAAGAAACAAGGAGAAAAGGAAGAAGCAAAAGAAAATCAAGGGCAGGCCTTTGTGGTATCCTCACAGAAAGCTGGAGGAGGGTCAGAAGATGACAAAATGTGACTCAAAATGTGACAAAAAGTGACAAAATCACAAAATGTGATTCCAAAGAAGTTAGAGTCACTAAAGGGGAAGAGCATCCTGGGAAAAGGGTAAAGCCAACGGCATCAAGAGCAGCTGAAGGTCAGTGAGGGCAGAGGCTCATACAGAGGCTCACACAGAGGCTTGGCTTAGTAAAAGCTACTGCAGACTTTGTTGAAGGCAGGTAAGGAATGCCAGTTGGACTGAGGAAAGTCTAAATCTGAATCAGAAGAGAAAATTTTATTTTAAGACAAAATCTCTCACTTCATCTGTTCTGTATTCTTTCATATTTTTGGCTTCACACACTTACAATTTCCTGCTTATATAACTCCTAGGAAGGGTATGGAGGGAGAAGAGTTATTGGGATTGTGGTCCTATGGCTGGATAAATGCTACCAGACTGTTGCTAGCAGACATGCCCACTGTCACATGTTGGAATTCCTTATGGAAACACTGCAGCTGTAGTGGCCAACCAGCAGCACTGCCTTCCTCTCCAGGGGAGCATATCGCCAAGGAAAGTCTTCCCTTCATACAGGGGAGGGTTGAGAGCTGGCGTAATCCAGTGTTTCTGTGCTACAAAGTTAGGCAAAGCAAGCTGGCGAGGTCTTCTGCTCGTGCGACAGCAGCTTTTGCTTTAGATTCTGGGGAGGTTCTCCCTGGTTCAAGCAGCAAGGTGTCAGTCAAAAGCAGAGGCTGTCACAGTTGCGGTGCTGCTTTTCGGTGCTGCATTGCCTCAGTGGATAAAGACCTCATTTTCTAGAGCTGTGGAAACGGCACCTTTTAGGAGAAACCAGCTTTTGAAAATTCGTAATAAAAACCAAAGATTGGCTTTAATAGCTAAATATTTGTGCTCTTACCTAACTTAATTTGTAAGATTATTCTTCTATTTCTCTACTACTCCCACTTTCTTAATGGGTTACTCTAGTGTTGATGTGCTTTCTTTTAATGGAATATACTCATGATCACAGTTTCAGCAAATTATTTAGTGAGAAAGGAGAGAAACGTTTACCTCTTTCAACAGATGAACAGAGCTTCAGTTACAGTGAAATAACCAACACACCCTCATTAAAGTGGCGTTTAACCCAATGTCTCAATGGGTGTAGTTCCCATTAACAATCATTTAAATGAATAGAGCTGCAAGCTCTGGACCAGTTAATGATGGATGCTAATTAGCGGCAGTTGAACAGAAGAAGCCGTCTTAACTAAACAGACAAATCTAAGTACTAAAAAAGCCATCAAGCTCCCACTTATAATGAGGTTAATTTAAACCTACTGTTGGACAAAACCAGGCCTCCAGCTTGAAGGACACTCATCTTCCTAACTGCAAAAGGGAAAATAAGTTTTAGGTCGAAAACCTCCAGTTCAGAACTTGTTGTAGAGTGGCTCGTTCTTCTCCCCCAGCAATTAGTGGCAAAAGTCACCCTGACTCAGCTGCTCCAGGCTTTACCCACCGTGCTAAGGATAAGCCCACCTCAGAACAGTGGCTGCAGAACCCCTGTCACAGAAGCCTGAATCTTTGGTAAACACCGCAGCTCCAGTGATGGTGTTTCACCCAGAGCATCTGCTCATTTTCTGTAGCTTTCAGCTAGGCTGCAACATCACTTTTCTGTGCACTCTCAGTTTAAGAAACCTCAATTGCTATATTGAACATAATATTACAAAATTAGGTACATGTTCCCTATCCGAGTTCTCATTTCTCTCCTGAAACATAATCATCTTCTCTAACCCTCTGGGCTTTCCTCTTGCTTGTTTTATACCATTTTTTCACTCCATCTCAGCCTCACCCAGAAAGCTTCTGTAAAACTTCATGGGTAGCAGTCAGTGCTTGGTGTGGGATCACTTCGCATGTTTCTTCAGCTCTTTCATCTTTGTCCTCCTCCTTTTTGCTTTTCACAGCTCTGTACCACTGGTTTTAAAGTCATGCCTGAAACTCAGTACACAGTCCAAATGAGGCTGCATCCCTTCCATAATAACTCAAGTAACAAGGTCAGTGATGCCATCAAGGTCTATTTCCAGACGTGATGCTTGGCCTCCCACCTGACACTTAGTTAAATATTCCTCTAACGGCACATGGAAAAGACTAGAATTCAGTTTCCTCTCTCAAAGTGTTTCCAGCTCAGCAGGACCACTAAGACAAAAAGATACTGGCATGACAATTGGCAGACATGACTCAACATACAAAAATTGGAATTGTGAAGAAGAAGGATTGCTGGCTGATATTTTTCCCCCCAAGACAATTTCTCTCAGTATAGTCATGCCTTTTAAAGAGACACTGATCCATTCCTGCCAGTATAGACCATTAGGATTAATGGTTAATACAGACAGACCTCCAGTGAGAAGATTTTCCACATTTATCAGATTCTTATTAGTTCATAGTTTCTTGGCATTAGTCCATTTTTTAGAGGAAGGAAGGATGGGCTGTTTGGCTTTATAGGATTTGCAAATGCAAGTGGGGAAGGTAGGAGCTTCCTAATACTGTCTGAAAAGACCCCAGCTGTGAAGGAATACAGAGCATCACCTCATTAACATTAAATCTAAATCATTTTTGGGCTCTCTGCTGACAGTTTGCCATGCTAAAAGCAAACGTAGCTCAACTGAAGTGAACAATATTGTGCTTGTTCACAGCTGCATTCAGAAGTAGCAATTGCCTGTCACAGCAAGATGAAGTTAATGCCAGATGTTACTAATACAACTGAAAATAAAGTTCTAGAATGAAAACAATATCATCTCATTTGGGAAAATCTATAGAAGATGTAAGAAGCCAGATTCTTAGATGCTGGGAATGAACACAAGTCAGTTTGCATCAGCTGAGACTCTGGCCTCCTATCTGTATTTCAGAGGTTCAAATTGAAAACTAAATTAGAAACTGATAACTTAGAAGAGGAATGCAAAACAAATGAGGAATTTGAATCAAAGGTTAATAAATTTTGCCAGAGGTTACTCTTGTATTAAAGAAACTCTCAAAACGTTTAAACAAATTTGAAAGAAGTCTTTGAAGTACCTGAACATGACTTTCAGCTTTTGTAACAGCTTACTTTGTACCTATTCAGGGACCTGTACAATTATGTTTGATACTGGGAGAAGGGAACTAGAAGACCTGTGTTTCCACTAGATGACAGCAAGTAGGGGCCTACAACAAAAAGAGTTTCTAAATGAAAAAAAAAGAGAAAGAAAGCAAGGACTAAGCAGCACTTGTGAAATTCATGCTTAAGATCAGTTAGAATTAAATGACGCATTTTGTTGGAAAATTAAATACATGGTTTTCTATATGCATAAGTTGTTATTTTTCCCCAGACATTCCTAGATAAATTACAGAAGCAGTTTTTAATCTAATAAATAGGAAACCTTCTCAATACCAGTGATTTTAGCTTCCCTGTGCTCCTGAGAATATCTAGTCAGAGAACTGCCTAATTTATATTTTCTAAGTAGAAGATAAAGATAATTATTTTTAAGTGGAACTATAATTGCCATCAGAAATTAATTCCAGTAGTAGACAAAATCCCAGACACCAATTTATAAAAGAGAGATGTTTCAGTCTTTTATTTATTTGCGGATAATCTAATGATTTGATCAACAATGAGGACTAACCCACAGTTTGCTTGGTTACAAATGCTTAGCAAATCTGGTGGACATTTTTCTTATAGAGAAAAACCTCCAAGCCCTTCTAAAATGGCTAAATAGAAAAGAAGAACTCACAAAGAAAAAGAATAACGAATACTGGTGGAAACAGCCGGGGGCAGGGGGGGAAGGAAGGGTTTGGAGGTTACAGGCTCAAAATTGGACTGGTGTGAGACCAGAGCGCAGACACTGGATAAAGCACCTCCTGTTCCTGGAAGGTCTTCAAGGAGCTGGTGGATGGTGCCCCGTGGTGCATTGCCCAGAGCCGTGAGAGGATGAAGCGAAGAAGCAGACCTCATGGTCACTCAGGTCTCCACATCCAGCTTCCCCTTGTGGCTCTGTACCCTACAAAGCCCTCTGAAGACTGCAGATGCTTAGGTCATGCTGGAAGGAGGTTAAAAACCAGTACCCAACTGCTCTTTGGGCACCTCCATTGTAGTCTCAGCTCCTTTTATGTTATTCCTCCCACCATGCTTTTATATTTAACCTGTGTCCAACTTAAAACTAATGTGAGCTCCATCTTTTCACTGAATGGACTGCAACCTCACCTGTTGCCCATATGGAAAAATCTTTAGGTCTAATGCTGCTGCTGTCACCTTATGGCCTGTGCTAAGAGGAAGAAAACGCTTTTTGCGGCAACTTCTGTAAGAGTATCATTTTCCTTGGAGCTTGATACACTTCAGATTTCTATATAATAGTTTCACAGTCAGCCTCTGCCTGACATATTTGGGTATTATTAAAACAACAAAGGCCTCCAAAATCCATTGTCAAAAACAAAGCTACCTTCTGACTGACTTGCATTTTGCTCGCACCTGTTGTTGACACCGAAAAAAAATTCCACATTTCAAACCTCCCCCGGCTGTTCTCTCTATTTCTAAACCATTTGAGGACTGTTATAATTTTTTTTTTAGTGCTTTGTTGTTCCACTCGGAGTATTTCCTTAGCTTACTTTGCTCCTGATACGATTTAATAATGAAAGCTTATGGTTTGACTCTCTCCTTTACCTCAGCAGCACTGCTCAAATGACTGCAGTGCACAGAAAATCATTCTCCTTCTGTCCCCAGTCCAAACCCACACACTTGTCAGGGGAGGCTTAGGACTTCGGTTTGTAAGGACATAAAGAAGATTTAACAAAGAAACAAGTCACTATAGCAACACATGTTTAAAAGGAGAATTTATATTTTGTGGGGAGAAGTGAAGCAGGGAGTATTATTCAAAAAATATCGGTCTCAGCCCGAAAGCTTGTGTATTTTAAACACACAAATGGTCTCATCTGGGAATACTCATGGCTTCAATTGCACACTACAGATTTCTGATTTCTCAGGTTTTTTCTACATTGCGTTCCTGTTTGCAAACCTTCTCTTTGCACTCACGAAGACAAGCATCCCACCCTTTGTTTCAGGACAAAACTGAACATTCTTTTCGCTATTTTGTCTGTCTCCAGCAGCTGGAGTGGCGTTCACGCAAAAACTCAAAACATTTTAAAGCGTTATACTCCACGCTGGCTTTTTAAGCACATGTCAGCGGGATCAGAGTCCAGGTATTTCGGCCACATTGTCTTTGCATTTCTCTGCCCACTTCTGCTGTGTATTAAAACCACTTGCAGGGCTGCAGGCGCGTCAGACGGGGTTCTCCAAGCTCACCACAGCTGCCTCCAGTCAGCTGCGCACATTCCTGTCCAGGGAGGTATGAAACGGAGCCGGACGCCCAAGCCACCTGCTACAACATACTTTAATAACTAAGGTTGACTGTATTTTCTACAGAAACAGAAATTCTTAGGTATGCTTTACTATCAGAATTCTCCAGCATTTTGTAGATGACACTTCGTTTCTTCTCTAGGTAGACCGGATAGACAGAGCTCACCCGTCGTGAGTGAAAGTGATGAACAATGGGAAAAGTGTGGAAAGTTAAGTTTGAGATCAAGCTTTTGGGTAACAGGAACTTAATTCCCTCCACTGCAAAAAGCCTTTGTGAGTTCGAAAAGCCACGGAGTATTTCTTTCTCTCAGTTTCCCATATGCTGAACGGTGACTTTACCGCTTTGCAGCTGCCCAAGTGCACTGCGCGGACTTTGGGAACCACAGAGGAAAGGAAAGTCTCCTCCCTGATATCATAGACACAAGGCTATACCCATTTCCAGTGCTCAGATAAACATCAGGGCCAATTTCCCTGCCGCCTCTGATTGCTCTTACAATATAGCTTAAAACAAAACTCAGAGTTATTGAAATTCAGAGAATAATGCTAAATTTTGAGTGTGAGTCAGACAAATTGATTTCCAGACTGATCGGCATTTATGCATAATTAAAGCTGGTTTTGTTCAAGCAGTTCATATGTTTACCAACTATCAGCATTACAGGAGTAAGAGTCACTTCTACTGGAAAACACCTCCTGAGTCACACAAACAATTCATCTTTGGGTGCAGACATCCTGAAAGCCAGACAGGCACTTTGAGCAAGAACCTCACCAGCGTGAGTCAGCTCACAGTTTCCCTCACTTTCCTGCTTTACAACAAGCATCCCGACTTGTATCAAAGTGGGAACTCCTTCCTAGAAATCCAGGAAAAAATCTACTTACAACTACTTTTCTCTAATGTGACTTGAAAGATGCCAGTGCAAAACAAAAACATATTTTTAGTACTTTTCTCTGTGAGTACATCAATATGCCTTTTATCCCTGACTGGACAAGTAAGTATTCTGTCATAGCAAAATTTAGACGTGACATTTCAGTAAAACAGTAGATATATAAGAAGCTTTCAGGATGCAAGCACGTTCCAATCTCTCAAGTTTCATGCCTTGTAAAAAAACCCAGGAAAGCTCACAAACAAAGACATTGAATTGTTTTCTACCAAATATAAAGATTTAAGGCCCTCAACTATCCCACAGTTCTTTTCCTGACTTATTTTGTTCATGCTGTTGCAGATTCAAGGAAAAACTGCTTGATGAAAGCTTCACCCCTAACTGCAGGCAGGAGGTATGGAAAAGCAATCACTGAATGCCATGACTGATTAAAATCACATTATCAAAAATATGTTTCAGAGTTAGTTATGTCTCTGTTTAGTATTCTATTTTTAATACAGTTAGAAAGTAAATTAAGCCACTTACAGTGAACCAAAACTTCCCTTGTTTCCATGGAAATGTTTAGAAGGGCTGATCTGAAGTTAACCAGACTGGTAAATACAAATGCTTGTTACCAGCCAGCTTAATCCCCACGGCTGCTTCTCGTGCGCACCATCACACCCAGGAACCTTTTACACTCCGAAACGCTCCTTAATGACAGCTGATTTCTAATCCAGTGCACAGACTGAGCAAGGCCCTCTCAAATATGTGTCCCGCTGAGGGGGGCAGGGGGAGCCACCAAGCCCACATGCTCATTATTGAAAAATTTCAAAAGATCCTTTTAGTATTTTGACATTCAAAGGATGACCTGGTGCCTTTCTATTACATAGTTACTCTCTGCCATTGCCAGTTTTCATCTAACTCCAGCAATTTTACGCCGGTGTAATGCTTGCATCCAGTGAAATTACTCCTGCTTTATCGCAGGGTAAGCGAGATCAGAGTGAGACCATTTGTGCTTGATTTGTTGGAGAGATGTGATGGATCCCTATTCAAATATTAATACCGATGTTTGCTACTGAAAGACCATATGTAATAAATCAGTAATGCACAGCAGGAGTCTCGCCCGCAGGTCTGGTTGCAGGGGAAGGGTGAAGGCATCTTCAGAGATTTTGTACGGAAAAAGAAAGTTATGTGAATATCGCTACAAAACAACTAATGAAACTCAGTCATTTGTGCCTACATGGAAATGCAAACTTCAAGTCTATATCATTTTTTTGGCTCATTTAGGGCAGAATTGCACTGAATTTCACTGAATTTTTTAGAGTTGGAAGGGACCATAGAGATCACCCAGTCCAACTCCCCTGCTGAAGCAGGATTGCCTAGAGCATGTTAGAGCATGTTACTCAGGACTGCAAGAACTGCAGAAACCTGGCAAAAAGGAATAAGAGGCAAGTTCTGCTTGGCCAAAGTTTGAGTGCAAACCAACCTAACAGCTTGCTGCTTCCTGAAGGAATGGACCCACTCCTCCATTTCCATATGCGTCCTTGCCCCCACCCCAGACACCTCTTCCAGCTTCATTCCTTTCACCAGCTTTCAGCCTTCTCAGGCATTTTTCTGAGGTTATTCAACTCATTAATTTGGAAGAATGTTACACACTTTAGTGGGGGGAGTTACTTTAATGGTAGCTCAGCAAGTCAAATTACCCTAGCAAGGGACCAATGAATGCCAAAGCCAACATGCATGGCCAGAAATGAGTGATCACCCCAACAGCAGAGAGCTTCAGCTGTATATCTGAAATGTACCTTAACTCATTAAAGCACTCCACCACACAAGTCCACATTCAGCCTCAGTTTGTACCTAAAAATACCTGCAAAGCCAACTTCTGCAGCAAGCAAAGAGACTGAAAAACAAAAGTTGCAGCTCTACCCAGCACCAGAGCCACTCCAATTTTTTCAAGTACTTTTAACACATAGGAAATTTCTCTCCATCACAACTGCCTTCAGACATTGAGTGAGGTCTGGAATGAGCTTGATTAAATGGACTGAGTGCGACGTTCAATGTCTCTCGTACACCTAAGTCCCTTAGGTGCTGTGGGAAACACACATTTCAGTTTAGGAAAATACAAGATTAATATCTGCTATTTCTATCAATGCATTGCTCAGCACTATCATTTTTTATTCAGTATAGCAGATCTTTTCCTCAGTCTTAGAAGACCACCATGAGTAGTATAGAATATATGATTATTCATTTATTTAAGTAAAATGCTCCCTTTCTGTACATACAGATAAATATATCCTTCCATATAAAAGGCTGAAAAACCCAAAGCATCATGGACAACAACTGGTTTTGGAGTTACCTTGTGCCCAGCTCAAACCAAACTAGCATCCACATTATTTGTTTCACTGAACAATAAGAAAACCAACGGCAAAAAATTGCAGCTAAGCTGTGGATGAGGTGTTGATCCATCACCCTGCTGCAGCAGTATATATGGCTCCCAAGAAAAATAAGATCCAGTAAACAATAGAAAACTGGGGAGAAAAAAAAAACAACAGAGAGCCAAGAGAATAACTGTTTGTGTGTACAAGCTCTGGAAGCAGGTAAAAATCTTAAGCTCTCAGCCGGAGGCATTCAAGCCAATGTGAACATATCTGTAGAGAATAGCTTATCAAATGTTTTCAGGAGGAAAAAAAAATGGAATATCTGAAAGTGAATCATAGCAGCAATTCAGATATTTCTGCTATGTCACATGAGGTCAAGCCTTCTAACATTTGTCAGGCCAGAAAACAACAGCAAAACTTGAACTATCTTTTATTGTGACTTGAGTCAGAGCAGAGCCCAGCCCTGACAGCAGCTGCACAAGAAACAGCTGGCAAAGACCTAACATGCCTGAGCAGTCTCATCTCCTCCAATTATCAGTGTCTCAAGTCTTCTGCTGGAAATAATAAAAAAACCCAAAAACAAACTAAAGTCATTTCTTTCCTGATAAGGTGTTCCGGACAGCATAAACAGGAGAAATGCTCACCTTCCTAGCACACTGTATCTGCTACTTCATACAGATAAAAACAGTGTATCTTTTAAAACGCTTCTCAAAAAAACCAAAACAAAACAAAAAAAAAAAAAACACAACAACCTAAAAGATGGGGAAGGGCATCTGATTTACAAATTTGAATTATAAAATTAAATATTTTTTTTTAAATTATAAATCTGTGTTTTTGATGTTAATTCCGGTAAAACGAAGATACTGAATGAATCAGAAACCTTCAATAAAACTGAAGGTTTTCCTTGAAGCACCTTGAACAGTCTGAAGTTTCCCTACAAGGACAGACTGAAACAATCAGGTTTGGTCAGCCTTCCTTTCTGAAGGGAGCCTACAGGAGATCTGGCGAGGGACTCTTTGTCAGGAAGTGTAGTGACAGGACAAGGCGTAATGGTTTTAAATTGGAAGCAAGGAGATTTAGATTAGACAGCAGAAAGAAATTCTTTACTGTGAGGGTGGTGAAGCACTGGAACATGTTGCCCAGGGAGGCTGTGGCTGCCCCATCCCTGGAAGTGTTCAAGGCCAGGCTGGATGGGGCCTTGAGCAACCTGGTCTGGTGGGAGGTGTCCCTGCCCAGGGCAGGAGGGTTGGAACTCGATGATGTTTAAGGTCCCTTCCAACCCTAACCATTCTATGATTCTATGATTAAAAAGAAAAGGCTAAATGGGGCTCTCATTGCTGCCTTCAAGAACTTAACTGGAGGGTAGAAAGAAGAGGGATCAAGACTATTCTCAGAAATGCAGTGTGAAAGCACAACAGGCAATGTGGGAAATGCTTACTCAGTGCAAGGCGATGGGGAGCAGAAAATCACAATGATGGTGGTCAAATATTCAAAAAGGAGACCAGAGAGGCTGCAAAATCTCCAGCTAATAAGGTCATGAGCAACCTGATCTAATTTGGCCCTGGTTTGAGGAAAGTGTTGGACCAGAGCCCTTCAAAGGTCTCTTCCAACCTAAACTACTGTGTGGTTCTATCTCATCGAAATGTGCAGAGAAAACCATGTCCTCTTCTTCCCACCAATTTCCAGGATAGTACACGTTTGGAAATCACCTGTACTTTACAATAGCTTTCGAAGAAGATAAGCCTGATAGAAGTTTCTATTTTGTCACCACACCTTCTCCAGAGGAGAAGGGAGACTCCGCCACGGTAGTCTGAAGCCAATCATACAAAGCTGAAATTTTGTATTCACACTACATCTGAGAGATGTCTGGACTGGCACCATTAGCCCAGGCTTCCAGTGGTGAAAAATACTCAAGTCAATAAAAAGCCTACCTCCTTCCCTATACATTAATAAATAAAGTTCAACTCTGAAAAGCTCTGCAAAGAAGTTAGGAAACCAGGTGACACAGCAAGTTGAATTCAGCCTGGGGTACTGCTTTTACCATGAGTCTTGCTGCACAGAATTTCACTGCTAGCTTGCTTCCCTGAAATTAGTTTTGTGTCACAATTAGCCTAATCAATGGCCCTTTTGAAAAAGGGGCAATCCTGTTCCTATTTCTCAGTCACCGTCATACATAGAATCATAGAATCATCTAGGTTGGAAGGGACCTTTAAGATCATCTAGTCCAACCATCAACTTAACTCTGATAAGAAAAAAACATCACTAAACCATGTCACTAAGCACTATGTCAACCCATCTTTTCAGTACCTCCGGGGTATTGAGGAGGAGCCTCAGTCACTTCCCTGGGCAGCCCATTCCAAGGCTTAATAACCCTTTCCGTGTCAAAATGTTTCCTAATATCCAATCCGAACCTCCCCTGGTGCAACTTGAGGCTGTTTCCTCTTGTCCTATCGCCTGTGACTTGGGAGAAGAGACCAACCCCCGCCTCTCTACAACCTCCTTTCAGGTAGCTGAAGAGAGCGAAAAGGTCTCTCCTCAGCCTCCTTTTCTCCGGGCTGAACACCCCCAGCTCCCAAAGCCTCTCCTCATAAGACTTGTTCTCCAGACCCCTCACCAGCTTTGTTGCCCTTCTCTGGACACGCTCCAGCCCCTCAGTGTCTTTTTTGTGGTAAGGGGCCCAAAACTGAACAGAGAACTCCAGGTGGGGCCTCACCAGTGCTGAGTACAGGGGGACTATCACCTTCCGAGTCCTACTCACCACAGGCCAGGCTGCTGTTGGCCTTCTTGGCCACCTGGGCACACTGCTGGCTCATGTTCAGCCATTCCTGCTGTTTTCCTTGTATCAGCTTTGGCATGGGTCTAATCCTAAAATAAGTGACACCAGGCTTTTGCTGGAGCAAAAGTGAACACTTTTCTGACTATAACTAACTTACCTCACTATAGATCCTGATGAGCACCATAGAATCATAGAATGGTTTGGGTTGGAAGGGACCTTAAACATCATCGAGTTCCAACCCTCCTGCCCTGGGCAGGGACACCTCCCACCAGACCAGGTTGCTCAAAGCCCCATCCAGCCTGGCCTTGAACACTTCCAGGGATGGGGAAGTGCTTCCCTGGGCAACCTGTTCCAGTGCTTCACCACCCTCACAGTAAAGAATTTCTTTCTGCTGTCTAATCTAAATCTCCCCTCTTCCAATTTAAAACCATTACGCCTTGTCCTGTCACTACACTTCCTGACAAAGAGCCCCTCTCCAGCTCTCCTGTAGGCTCCCTTCAGGTATTGGAAGGCCGCTATAAAGTCTCCCCGGAGCCTTCTCTTCTCCAGGATGAACAAGCCCAGCTCTCTCAGCCTGGCAAGCTGGTGCAAGAGCAGGGTGGCAGGAGAAGACAACCATCCTGCCAAGGACGCAGGGATTAGCTGAGTTACAATTCGAAACTGCAGCTTGTGCTGCCAATGCTGCTCAGTGCCAAACAGCAATGTCAGGAGAGCCCCGTGTCCCCCCCACAAGCAGCACAGAGGGACCCTGCTCAGCAGCAAGCCTCAGGCACTGCAGAGCACAAGACGTAGCTGGCAGTCCCATGCCACAGAGCTGCCAGGAACTGGCAGTTGAGAAGTAAAAGCCAAGGTCACTGATCCCATGAAGCCTAAGTCCTTTAGAGGGAACTTTCTAGTTGAGCAGGATTTGGGACCCGCTTAGCCTTAGCTGTGTCTCCCTTATCCAGCACTTCAGAGGTCCCCAACAAACTGTTGTGCTTTTCATCTTAGCCTTAACTACCCCCATCGATATCCTGCTCTAAATGATGCAAATGGGAGTTTCACCGCAGAGTTCAGGAGGGTAGGGGTAGATGAATATAGTGACTTGTCTGTCTGGCTTCTGGCACATGGCCCAGGAGCTCACGTATTCAGAAGAGGCCATTAGATCGTGTAGCCTGACCTGCTGTATATCACAGGCCATTATATTTCACCGTCTTATCCTTGCACTCAGTCCAACAAATATGCATCAGGTACAATAAGCTGTTATTCCCTGTATATTTGCCAGCCTGAATGAATGAGATATGTTTTTCTGAAAAGGTACCATCATTTCCAGTATCCTACAGCCTGCGGTAGAAAACTACTTTGAATAAGCTGTGAAAGGAAGGGGAATTCTCCTCACCGGTGAAGGCTGGTAAAAGCTGCTGTTTACGGGACCAATATATTTTATTAAATCAGCATCTTACTGCAAAGCAATACTCAGTTGTCAGTAGGAATGTTGAGATAAGTGTTTTCAGGAATCCAGGGTACAACTCATGATTCAGTGCCTGGTGCCTGCTTGGATTAATTACAATTTAATTCCAAATGCTTGATTAGCATTGCAGTTTTATGAGAGCAGTAGTGATGCATGGTGACATACAGGGGACTTCGAAATGCCTTATAGCAGAGATATCAGGATTACACGCTCCCTTTCAGCCACAGGTCTCTTCACTTGAGATGCAGTTACTTGCCCTCTGTCACCCCATGGCTAAGCTCTTCAACATTTACATGAAGGACAGTGCTTGAGTGCTCAAAGCACAGCTAACATAAAATTTGCAGAATTCCTGACTAAATGGAATTCCTGACATTCATTTAAATAAAAGCCATGAGGAGGAACTTCTTTAGTTTGAAGGTGGCAGAGTACTGGAATGGGCTACCCAGGGAGGTGGTGCAGTCTCCGTCTCTGGAGACATTCGAAACCCGCTGTGACACATTCCTGGGCAACCTGCTCTGGGTGGACCTGCTTTGGCAGGGGGGTTGGACTAGATGATCTCCAGAGGTCCCTTCCAACCCCATATCATTCTGTGATTCTGTGACTGTATGAGCTTTTTTAAGATATGAACGTTGCAACTGTTCACTGAACCCCCATCTTCATCCTTCATTATTTGTCTTACTGTGCCTGAAAAGTGACAGAAATCAATAAACCTCAAAGACAACATTTCTGCAGTCAAAAATTACAAGTTCATACATTTTTCTCAGGTGCAAGAATATGACCATTAACTGTACTATTATAACTTAGACTATAACTTAGTTGCCATCTCTGGCCCACAAAGACCCAGGCTGGGAATTCTCTCACCTACCTGTAGAGAAATTCAGTGTAGATATAAACAGTTGAATTTTCTGGTTTTGTAATCAATGTAGAGAAGTGGTCCCTCTGGGACATAAAACATCTCATCCTATAGTAGGCAGCTAAAAGAGAAAGGTAAATAGCAGTCTGGAAGGACGTATTTCTCCCCAATGGCTATGAAAAGAATGGAGTGACGCATTCAGGTGTGGGTGAGAGTCCTGAAATTCAAAAAGATGAATCTCAGCCAGTATGGTTGGAAATTGGGTCTTTCTCAGCTCTAGGCTTTCACCTGGATTAGTGTATCCAGTTCAGGCTCCCCAGCAGAGAAGACATTGATATACTGGAGGGGATCCAGGGAAAGCCATGAAGATAGTCAGGGGCTGAAGAACATGGGATAGAAGAAGAGGCTGAGGGAACTGCAATTACTTGTTCTTAGGAAGAAAAGATGGAAGGAAGGAAAAAAACCTTACTGCTATTTACAGCTCCTTAACGTAGTTGAGGGTGTAAAAAAGATGGAGCCAGACTCTTCTCAGAGGTGTAAAGGGATAGGATGAGAGGCAACAGTTGCAGCAAGGGAGATTTCAGCTTGGTATAAGGAAGAAAAAGAAACCATGAGGGTTGTCAAAATACTACAAGCAGGGACAATAGTGGTTGTGAAATCTCCCATCTCGGAGACACTCAAAACTCACTGGACAAGTCCCTGAGCAACCTGATCTAGCTGATTCTGTTTGAAGCAGGAGGTTGGACTTGATCACCTTCAGATATTTCTCTAGTCAAAATTATTCTGTGATTTGTGGATACAACTAGAGATTTTCCAACCAGTTTTTACATCCTGTCTCAAAGCATTAGTGTTAAAGGCATGACATTTCATAAATAGTAACTAGATCCTGCTCATTCACTTGCTTGTGGTGATTACTACAAGTCATAGTTTTAATCTTTTCTCCATTGATGAGAGATTTTTGTCTTAACTGAAACCTGAAACACCCTTGGAATCCCACAGCTCCAGGATACAGTCCTTAGGAATCCAAAACAAGTATGGATGGTTACAATGGTTGGCAACACTGACGATTGCAGTCAACACTTGGTATTTGCAGTGCAGTGGTAACAACGCTAAGGTACTTTACAGAGAGGTCACTCTTGGTCCTGGCCACATTTTAGCTCTTTTTGACAGAGTGAATTAGTACATGACAAGCACTGTACCTCAACACCTAAACATTTCCATACTAGTTTGCAAGCCACAACACAAGCATATCACCACCCCCACCACCCCAGGTTTTTTTTCCACGGATAAGATATAAAGCTTATTAGCTTCATGGGTTCCTTCCAGTGACATCCATCAACTGACTCCCACTCTGAACAGAACTGTCTTCTCTCACTGCCAGTTGTTTGACAGCTGGCATATGCTGCACTGGAATTGTGCCTAAAAAGTTGAGTTTATTTAACAAGTAACCCCCTTTTTTAGGATTTGGAGTCTCTGTTAGAGAAGCTCAACATTTATAACGCTGAGGTGCAAAGGAAGTGCAGTCAGTTTGCAGATCTTAGAAGACATCCATTTGAGAGCACAGCGACCTTTATAAATCTTGTGTATTAATTTTCTGCAGCAAGGTCTAGAGGCAGAATGAGAATGGGAATATCATTTTACATGGAAAGAAAAAAAACTAAAAAAAATTGCAGGCATCACATTTTTTTGAACATTCAGTATTCCCACTCACAAAACAAGACTTTATTCTACGTTCATAATAACTTGAAGCTAATGAAGCACAGCTGCTCTATATGCTTCAGAAGTAGATTAAGACACAAGAGGGTGTTCAGTAATTATGCTAGAAAAGAAAATCCCTTAATGTAACTGTATCAGTTAGTCTAAAGAAAAAAAAAAAAAAAACGGATGGCGAAACTGGCTCTGTACTGTTGCCATCCTTGTAGTTCCTCTGGATTAACACATTCTCTTACACTGGATTCAAAAAAGTAGAAGGATGATGGCAATTAAATCTTGATCCAAACCCTGTCCTGAGCTGTCTATATGGATGTCTGCTGAGTCTGAATTTTCACCCTTTCTTACATAAAACTCATGTCAAAAAAGCTATGAGAAAATTTACTTCAACAGCAGCTACACAGGTATCAGTATTTTACATAACTATTTAGAGTATGTTTGTATTTAAGTCAATGTTGAAAACTGAAGCTGCAGTTGTTAAAAAAAAAAACAAACAAAACACAAAATTTGAACGTTTTGTCAAAAGTTTTCCAAACAGCTTAATTTACACCTCATTTTTCATACATTAGTCTGGTGTCCAATATTTCCCAAAATGAATATATTTGTAAGTTAGGGGGAAAAAAGTTACACAAGTTTTGTAAATATTAAGAAGAAAGTATTTGTAGCTTCATGCTATCATATAAAACAGTCCTGGACCATAGACATAATATTTCTGACATTTGAGTTCTCCTTTGACCTTTGCAGCTCAGAAACTTCTTTTCAAACACTTCATCCTATTTTCCAGTCACTTTTTAAATTGCCTTTATGCCAACACCTTTGATGTACATCACCCCTTACTAAGATTAGGTCAGACCCTGCTCTAGCTCTGGCAGTGTAAATCTGGCACAGGTGACCTCATTCAAAGTTACTATGGATTTTCATGGGTGTAATTTAACACAGAGCTTGGATCCCTTGCTATATTCTGTACCCCTTTTAAACACCACTCCTTTAAGATCTCGACAACTTGGAGATTTAATTTTGTGTTACACTTAACTGAAATGCTGAGAATTATCTCCCAGTCCAACACAAATAGAGCTTTATTTCAGTTCTTAGCTGGTTTTCCATTAATAATCCATCCCGTTTCAATGGTATGCCTGCTGTCAGCAATGATGTAAGCCTAGAGAAGATCCAGTGAAATCACTGGAGAAATGTATATGTAAAAAGGACAAGAGAGACCAGTAAGAGTCCCAGTGTGATACGTCTACTATGTTCATACACACACAGAACCAGTATTACTACCATTTGTACATATTTAATGCAAGAATCAGCTGCTTCCTTTACAAGACATTATTAGGGGTTATGAAACAGGAGCCTGAGATCCTAAGGAGATGCAAAGTTAGCAAGTGTTTGCTACGCAGATACACTGAATAGAGAACACTGTGATGATTTAAAACAAGCTCAAGATGAAAACTTTAAGGGTTCTGGCTTATGATCACAGGTAGATAGAGATGGGATGGTGAAACGTGCCATCCTTCTCCCATAGGTTAGAATCACAGAATCATCAAATAATTTAGATTGGAAAAAACACATTAAGATCATCAACTCCAACCATTAACACAGCACTGCCAAAACCACCACTAAACCATGTCCCTCAGCACCACATCTACATGTCTTTTAAATACCTTCAGAGGTGGTGATTCAACCACTTCCCTGGGTAGCCTGTTCTAATGCTTGACAACCCTTTTGGTGAAAAAATTTTCCCTAATATCCAATCTAAACCTTCCCTGGCACAAATTGAGGCCGTTTTCTCTTGTTCTGTTTACTGTTCCCTGGGAGAAGAGACCGACCCCCACCTTGCTACAACTGTAGAGAGTGACAGTTCCCTTGAGCAGAGATGGCCAGAAACAGTATGGATATCTTCTCTTCAGGCCCCTTGCTTTACAGTTAAGCATTAATTCAAAGTCCACGGAGGGCCAGAGTCTGCAGTTTATATATTCCATTCCTGTGTGTGTCCTGTTGAGCCATTCCTCCAGCAACTGCAACTTGGAAGTAGGAATCATGTCAGCATCCTACCTGCACCTGAGGGGGTCATGAATCAGAGCCCCTGGGACTGCTTTGATCGAGCAGGGAACGTAATGCAATCCTACAATCATGTCCTCATCATGACAGTTTAATGGTTCATAGAAATAAGTGTTCACTTCAGTACACTCTTAAAGCAGCGTGGGTGCTCACAGCAGACGGAAACAAATCTATTTCTGAGATAGAAAAAAATGAAATATTAAAAGAAAAAATATTGCAAGAAAAAATAGGCAATTAAAAGTTATTTCTTAAATCTGACAAGCCTTTAACTTAGACAGCCTTGCCATAATAAAACCATAAAAGACTCATAAAGTGACTATGGAAACTTTTATCAGATAGATATGAGATTTCATTGACGAGAGAAAGAGAGCCAACAGATGAATGAAGCTTAGTTCCATAACATTTGTAAAGTCTTTGAAAGTTTAATGTACTTTATAAAAAGCTAAATATTATTACCAAAGTCAAGGGAGATGAATCCCATGTGTATCTCCATTTATAGGAGTGGTGAGAGGAGTAACCAGGAAATTAATTTCTGAGATGCTAGTAATGAGGAAACAGAAAATTTTCATAAGAAACAAAATAATTTTTGCAAATGCTCTGATTTAATCTCAGCCATCCCAGCACTCCCTTCCATTGCTTTCTGTCCTTTTCTTTCCCAAGTAGGGTGATGGTTCCATGGCTTGGAGGGATATATGTATGAAACCATCAGCACTGGCTTCCTGGAAGCACTAACATGAGCTCATTGCTCCAATTCCTTCTTCTCAAGCCCTCTGCAGAGCTATCTGTCATCAGTTCTGTGATTGCCATGTCACCCTCAGGTATTCCTTGCGTAGCAGATTTGACACTAAATAACTTCCACTTTGCAGTCCTATTGGTGAAAATCTTCCTACTTTGTTCAGAGCAAATTTGGGATACAGATATGGCTATGACTGATTTATTCCAGGGCTGATACAAATTGATTGATTCATTGATTGGTTGATTTATATAATATCTACATACACTGGTACATTATTGTGGAAAAAAAATCAGCAGAATTAGAGTTTAATAACTAGGTTATATATCTAAGCTAATACACATCTAGTATAAACATATTTAGGTGCATTATATCTAATTTATATAGATTAGGAAGTGACAAAGAAATTCTTTCAACAGGCAAACAGAAAGACCTGTCCTTGCTTCAGAGAGATAAAAAGAACTAATTACTTATCAACCAGGGGAAGAAGCAACAGTTGCAAAGGGAAGTTAGAGAGAGTCAGGAGGACATCTAAAAGCATCTGCTAAAACACATTATGTTCAGCTCAAAATCCCATTTGTCAATTCTTTAATACAAAAGGAAGCATTGGTTGTTCATTGCCCCGATATTGCATATTTCTGTGATTTTCTTATGTGTCCCACTGCAGACATTAGTTGCTCCTTGCTCAAAAAGACCACCATTTGTTTTTATCATTAAAAAAGCTAAAGCCAGAAAAAGGAGCTGCCATTCTCTCCAGTGCACCAGGAGGGCATACAGGGGGAAACCACCACCTCTCACATCAAATCAAGGCCACAGACAGAAGAGATGCACACAGGAAATTAAGCGAGCCACAGTGAGGAGATGGGGAGAAAAGAATAAAAACAATGAGAGAGTGGTGAAAGGCAGCAGGCAGTGGAGATGAGGCTGCTCATCAGAGGGGCTCGGAGGAAAACCTCTTAAGCCTGAAAGAAGAAGGTAAATGGAATTCCCATGAGTGGCCAAGAGGAAGGAGGAATGTGGCTGGATCCCTACTCCAGACTGGACGCAACCCTTTAAAATTTCATACCCTACTGGGAGAGGCACTTTCCCTCTAAGGGCTTAGGAGCCAGAACTGAAAGTAAAACACTATACACATTTACGATATTAGAACTTCAAGGAGTGCTGGGGTTCTGACTCATATTTTGAACACATAATGATGGCAATATTGTGACACTAACAGCTCCAATTTACTATAATGGAATCCTCACGGTACGCATGGTGGAAGAACACAGCTGCAAACACTTTCATGGGGAGGGTTATGTGTTTCTTTATTATTTAGGTTGCTTTAATGGCTCAGCCCACTTTCAGATGAAGATAATGGGAAGAAAAACTCTATTTACTTGATGATTGCGTACCCAGGCATTATTGGAATCCACAATACAAAGTATTATTAGTCACTTTTATTACTGATCAACATTTTCAAACCAGAGCCTGGAGTAAGATCCAAATCCATATTAAGGGGTTTTAAGCGCATTTGGCCCAATTTGATACAGTTGCCATTGATTTTTGTATAAGTAGCCATTAAACACTTAAATGGCTTCTGCAAAATTTGATCAAAATCACAGAAGAGACCCAGTGTTGGATGTAGAACTCTTTGTTCGATCAGATAGTAGAAATTAGGCAAGAAGATCTTCATCTGATTCCAATACAGTTCCCAGCTTCCCCCAAAGTTACAGAATTCAGACTCATTTGGANTGATTCCAATACAGTTCCCAGCTTCCCCCAAAGTTACAGAATTCAGACTCATTTGGAGGTTTGGGGGTAAGACCTTGGTGGAAGCTGTGGATGGAATTTTAATTGAAATTATTGACGCCCTGTTTTATTTTATGCCAGCCTTTAGTGTTACTCCATAAAGCCAATCCTAATGTAAATGTAAATGTGTCAGCATTGCATGAGCACTGTCAACGTATTTGTCCTTGCATAGATGCAGTTGCTGAAGGACCTCAACCACCGTCACTCTTTGCATGCAAATCTGTGTACCTTGGACCAAACATAATATGCTGTTTGCATCCAGAACTTCTCTACCAGCAACAGACAAAACAAAATATCTCTAAAATAATATGGAGCTCTCAGGGAGCCCAAAAGATGGCGAAGAAAAGGTAAGAACCAGCTGAGAACTAACAACCCTGAATATAAAGCCTATAGGAAGTCAAGTCCATCCTTCCCTTTGCTTTGACAGCTTTAATCCTTGCTGAACCCTTTTGCCACTTTGGACACAGGGATGCCATTAATAATACCTTTAAAGTAATTCCTTCTGTTAGCTCTGCTTTACAGTTTGTGTTTATTAAATTACTGCCTATCCTTTTTTATATCTGTTTTCAAAACAGAGGAACACAGGGATAGGATTTATCAAAGCGAAAAATAGGTCATGGTTCAGCTGCCTCAGGCTACACTGCAAACCCAACAAACAGACTGCTAAACTGCCTGTCACCAAAATCATCCTAATCTAGGAGTACCACAAGTACACTTCATGTTATAAAAATTCATGTTACTAAGAAAATATTTGCTATTCCAATGCAAAGGCCACTACTGACATAACCAAATTTTATCTCCTGTCATTACAGATCCAAGCTTTTAAACCTTCTTTTGATTAAAATACTGAACAACATCATGATTTTTAAGATCAATAAGTCTGGCTAGTGTTTTCTAGAGCGTATCCAACTCCAATCACTCTTCCTTACCCTCCTCTTCTTTAATCAAATGTTAGATACTGCGCTTGCAAGCATGAAGCAAGTCTGCATGCGTTTCCCCAGGAGGAGATGGTTGCTATTGGCAGCCTGCACACAGAGAACCCATACCAGCATCTCTTTGGCCTACAGGCTGCCCTTGATGGTCTCTGCTTATACTCAGGGTAGCATTTGGTCTGTAGCACGTCGTCCTCTTCCACTACTTCCCAAATGCCACTGCCCTCCTATTGCAGTACCACGGGTGATCCTGTGGGGTTGCATATTCTGATACCACAGACCTAAGAAATGCCTGGTTCAACGATTTAGATGAAAGAGGTTTTCCCATCTTTCTGAAATGCTATACAAGACACTATTTAATGACCACTGGTTGGTTTTTTGCAACAATTGCAAGTGCGGGATTTTACTTGTCTTAAAGAATTACTTTTTATCTTTAGTTTTATGATTTCCAGCCTTTGTAACACACACCTCACATTTCAGCAAGTCTCTGATATGCACTAATATTAAATGGCTGCATAGGGAGAAGTGTGGCCAGCAGGTCGAGAGAGGTCATTCTCCCCCTCTGCTCTGCACTGGTGAGGCCACAACTGGAATACTGCCTCCAGTTCTGGGCTCCCCAGTTCAAGAGAGACAGGGAACTACTGGAGAGAGTCCAACCTAGGGCAACCAAGATGATTAAGGGATTGGAGCACCTCCCTTACGAGGAAAGGCTCAAAGAGCTGGGGCTCTTTAGCCTTGAGAAGAGAAGGCTGAGGGGAGACCTCATCTATGTTTACAAGTTCCTAAAGGGTGGGGTGAAGGATGATGGAGCCGGACTCGTTTCAGTGGTTCCCAGCGATAGGACGAGGGGCAACAGGCATAAGCTGGAACATAAGAAGTTCAACTCAAATATGAGGAAGAACTTCTTTACTGTGAGGGTGCCAGAGCCCTGGAACAGTCTGCCCAGGGAGGGTGTGGAGTCCCCTTCTCTGGAGATTTTCAAGCCCCGCCTGGATGCAGTCCTGAGTGATGTGCTCTGGGCAATCCTGCTTTAGCAGGGGAGTTGGACTAGATGATCTCTAGAGGTCCCTTCCAACTCTGACAATTCCGTGATTCCGTGAATCCATGAAATTTTAAAATAAATAAATAAATAAAAAGCCAAATGAATCCCACAAGGTTGACTGAAGAAGGCATACTGTGTCATCACATGATTTAGGACCTGCCCACTGCTGGCTTGCCAAGAACACTTAAGATGATACCCCCAAAACATATCTGCTCTTCAAACCCTGTTCCCAATACGCAGCAGAAAAATGGGACACTTCTTGTCAAGCCCTGAGCTGCAGGTGAAAGACAGCAGCAACAACAAGCACGACCTACTTGAGGTTTCATGAATCTGGTGGTACACACTCCTTCTGGCAGTTGAGGGGCTGCTGAAGATGCTGCAGCATCAACCGGTCTCTCCTGCGTGCGTGGCTTGTGCCACATAGGGCAAAGCCAGGCATTGCCAGCAGTGATGCTCGGACCCCCTCCTTGTGGGATGGATGCTGTAGCCCATGGGCAGCAGATGCTGCTTCTGTGATAGGATGAGGTGGGTATAAACTGGAGTTTAAATGTACAAAAATAGAAGAAGGAGAAGACAGGCTGGATTTTTTTGACTCTGTGGTCTTCAACATTTAAAGCTTTGAAATAATTGTGTTGCTCATTTGTGCCTTACAGGATGTGTCACATGGCTAAAATTTAACAGACAAATTCCACCCTGCGGATTTTGTGAGCAAAATGATCTGTTTGGTAGTGGCTAGGCAACGCTTTCTGAAATAAACATTACATGTACCCCAGAGGTATTGGGTTTTTTCTATGGAGAAGTATCTTCTGACCATTTCCTAGCTCATACTTTTCTGTAGTAAAGAGCAGCTCCATCCCTGCTGCTAGCAAAGATGTGGGGCTTTGCAGTGCTGCATTCAGGTTTGGGGTGCAAAATGGGGTTAGATCTGTTCACTTGTGCTGAGCCCTCACCCCAGCCCCTGCTTCTGAGAAATCAGGCACATCACCACAAACAGCTTTAGCTCTGAACCCCCACAAGTTCATAGCCAAAGTCAAATCCTCGTTTGGGTGGGGCATTGTTTTGTTGTTTTTTTATAAAATAAAACAGAAAAGAGAGGGTGAGGAAGAGAGCCAAGTAGCTGTGTCCTCGTAAACATGGGTGGGTTGCCATTCAATGATAAACAGTCCACTAAAGTATGTCTGACGTTAATCTGCTCATCCCCCTAGTGATACTCTACTGTTCTTTGTGGTTTTGGTATCAGTGAAGAATACTAATTGCTGAATAATATAAAGGTCCCTACACAGCTATCAGACATTAATGACCTCTGCGTACTACGCTGCGCTGGAGCTGAACCACTGAGCTGCAGTGAAAGGCCACGCACTCTTATTAATTCCCCTATAAAAGTTGCAGTCAAATAAGGTATCATAGTCTCCATAGAAACGACTGAAAAAAATCTCCATAAATATCACAAATAACCGAAAGGGCTTTGGTTGGAAATCTTGGATGGCGGGTGCAGCCCAGGGCCTTCTCCCACCCTCCCCATGCCCCAAGATCCCCTTTCAGCCCAGCCTGGGTCAACCAGCCCCTGCCCCAGTGATGCTGGAGGATGCAGATCTCCAGCTCCACCCCAGCAGTAAAGCTGGTGCCAGGGAGATGTGAATTTGTGCAGCCGTGCTAAACACACACCAAGCCCTGCAGTGTTTCTGAGGAAAACAGAAATCTCACAGAGGAACGGCATCAGTGCAGGGAAAACAGAGCCTGAATGGTGTGACCAGGTCCTCACGCTCACACTTGGTTTTGAGGAGGTGGGAGGGGAAGAGGCACAGCTCTCATAAGGGCAAAGGCTGCAGTGATCAGGTCTGCTATTCTGCTTGCTTCTTCTGGAAAGAGAAAACCAGCCATATGAGAAGGGGACGTCTGTGAGCTTTTGTGTCACCAGGAGAGAGAGCACAAGGGAAAGAGGGCAAGGACTGACCTCTGCAGCAGCAGAAGAGGTGTCATGTCAGACACAAATCAGAAAGGCATCTGAATCTGGACCAGGAGCAAGGAGAAGAGAACTGAGGAGTAGCTTTGTCGGGAAGACACCCTTGTATTTTCTGTCCTTTCACTGTCTAGGCTTCCTCTGGAAGACACTGAAGAAGAGAGGTAGAGCTATATTTGTATAAGGAAGCATGAATGGGTAAGCAAGTCAGACCTGGAAGATGTTTAAGGTCAGAGGCCATTATGGGCCAAAGAATATGACTGTTGCCCACCAACAGAGATGTCTTGCTGAGGGATAGCATTTGGGGCTCTGTGCTGCTGGGCCAGACTTGCTCTGGCACACGAGTTACCCTGCATGCTCCTGATGATACTGAAATGTGTCCATCATGGATGACGAAATTAAATTGTCCTGTCATACATGTTCCTAGAAATGTCCCTGCAGTGCTCAGACACAAATATCAACAAGTGGAACAAACACCCAAGTCTGGCATATGCATGTATACGTGGTCAAGAAAACTTCCCTGTTGCAGGTGCTTTTGTCTGCCAGTGATACAGTAGGAGCTGTCTCTTCCCCAAAACAATACCAGACATTGAGACCTTATGAAGATGACCAAGGGACTGGAGCATCTCTCGATGAAAGGCTGACCTGGGTCTGTTTAGACTGAAGAAGAGAAGACTGAGAAGACTGAGAGGGGACTTCATCAATGCTTATAAATATCTAAAGGGTGGGTGTCAAGGGGATGGGACCAGACTCTTTCCACTGGTGCCCAGCAACAGGCCAAGGGCCAACAGGCACAAAGTGGAGCACAGGAATGTAAGGAAAAATTTCTTTACTTTGAGGATTACAGAGCATTGGAACAGGCTGCTCAGAGAGGTTGTGGAGTCTCCTTCTCTGGAGACATTCAAAACCCTCCTGGACGCCATCCTGTCCAGCCTGCTCTGGATGACCCCGCTTTAGCAGGTGGGTTTGACTAGCTGAACTCCAGAGGTCCCTTCCAACCCCTACCATTCTGTGATTCTGTGACCCCACCTGCAGTACTGTGTCCAGCTCTGGGGCCCTCAGCACAGAAAAGACATGGAGCTGTTGGAGCAGGTCCAGTGGAGGGACACAAAAATGATCAGAGGGCTGGAGCACCTCTCCTGTGAAGACAGGCTGAGAGAGTTGGGGTTGTTCAGCCTGGAGAAGAGAAGGCTCTGAGGAGACCTTTTAGTGGCCATTCAGTACTAAAAGGAAGCCTACAGGAAAGATGGGGACAAACTTTTTATCAGGGCCTATTGCAATTGGACAAGGGGTAATGGCTTTAATCTAAAAAAGGGTAGATTTAGGCTAGATATAAGGAAGAAATTTTTTACATGGAGGGTGGTGAAACACTGGCCCAGGTTCCCCAGAGAGGTGGGAGATGCCCCATCCCTGGAAACATTCAAGGTCAGGTTGGATGGAGCTCTGAGCCACATGACCTAGTTGAAGACAGGGGACTGGACTAGATGGCCCTTCTAACCCAAACTATTCTATGATTCTACACCGATACGTACCCTGCTACCCTAGATTTTTTTTTGACTTCTTGCTATTTACTGCCTTCAGGTTTCTATAGAATTTTCTTCTTTCCAAATCAAATCTTTGCCAAGTCATATAAAATACATTTTTAATCTTTCTTGTATAAAAAAAATATCCATCCCTTTCCTTTCCAACGACACCTTTCTCTGAATTCCCTCCAATTGATCCATGTCAGTCTGACATGGATATGCCAGAGCCAGAGATACTGTTCCACCTGTGCCATATACAGCTGGATCATTGCCTCCCTGGAAGATAATGTTTTTGCCTCTGCGTGTAGCCCCAAAATCATACTCTTTAGTGCCAATACAAGCCCACGTCTAATTGGTTTCCCACTGCTATCTCTAGGTTTTTTTTTTTCATTTCTAGTGCTCTCGAAGTATCTCTCTCCTACAGAACAGCTGAGTCTCTGATTATTTTTCCCCAGATGTATGTGACTGCATTTTCCAAGCTGGATATTTTCTGTTACTATTACTCCCTATTTCTAACCTTTACCTTCCTGTCCGCCACTTCCACTCCTGTTAATCTTCCCAGCTCCTTGCAAGGCACCATCCTCTGCTCATTTAGGGAAATATTATATCCTGAGCAGAAAGCAAACTTAGGAACGCACTGTACCTTCAAGTTGACAATTTCCTCCCTCATGAGAGGCATCTGTTAGCATCTATAGATAAATGGCAAATTATTTTTCCCTGCATGCTTGCTCCTTGCTTCTGCTTGGCATGCTGGAGAGAAACAGTGGCCTAAAGCTGAGGAACCCTCTCCCATCCCTTGCCACTAACCCATCTGTGTGAAGGGCACAGACCTGCCCCAGGGGAAGCTAGTTCTCCTCCTCCCAACTAAAGATACTCACTCGTGTTGTCTGCATGGGGGAAGAGATAATCTTGCCCCCTTTGGGCTGTTTTCAATTCCTTACAGCTCACCAGGGAAGCAACTCCACAAAAATAAAACACAAATCCCAGCAGCCTCTCTCCGGGACTCCTTCCCATTTATCATTTCTCCCTCTGTTTATCACCTTCCTTGCCAGTCTCAAGCAGTGTAAAAGTACTCACAGCCAAGAAGAACTCCTAAAGTTGATTTTGTGATTCAAGGAATCAAAAGCTCTCCTTTGTGAGACAGTTTTTTCTAGAAATACTCGCTATTTCTATACAACCTCCCACCGGAGTCAATGAGGGTGCAGGTGTTTTCTAATCTTCCTCTTGCCATCTCACTCCCACCAGCGCTGATGGTCAGTGCTTGGGTAGACAGGCTGGATGTACCGATTTCAAGTGCTATTCATATGTTTTCATTCTCTTGCTCTGTATGTTTCCTAGTCAGGGAACAGAGATTTTTCTTAATAGCTGCTCTCAGGGTGGACCAGAGAGCATTGTAGTCAGAACAATATAAATGAAGATGCAGACAAGAAAAGTTATAAAGTTTAAATCCTTGAAGTACAACATTGGCTTCAAGCAACAGGTATTAAATTTTTACTTTTTTTTTTTAAATCTCACATCATCCTAGAGTGGAAGCAGACGACCATCCCCAAGCTACAGCTGAGGAGGACAACATACAGAAGCACACAGCATGTCAAAGCTCCACTTTGACTCCTGCTGCCCCTGGATGCTGTCAGGGGTATTTCTGAGTTCTGCCCAGAAAGATTAACAACAGAATTTTCTAGAGACTCTTAGTTTTTGTTGATACCAAATATGAGATACCTTCAAATCTGATCTGAAAGGCTACAGAGGTCTTCTAACCTATGGTTCCTGTAGGAGCGGTGGCAGATCTCAGCTTCCAAAATTGGCCCCAAGGCATTTGATCAAGTCATATGAGAGGGGATGCCACTGGAGGCAAATGTATCTCTTGTGAGTTCTGCTGCTGCTGTTCTTGAGGAGTACGAGGACAATGCAGGTCCACTGCAATGCTGGGAACAACCCTAGTAAGTGGAGGGGTGAGGAGGAGTCAGGGTAGAGTTCAGAGAAGTTGGAGGAAGGAAGGAAAAAGACTGCAAGCAAGAAATGTGTTTGGGCAGCAAAATACCTCACTCTGGCACTGCAGCCTCAAACCATGTATCTCTATGTATTTCTTCCTCTCAATTTCAGATATTTCTGGCTCTTTTTTCCAGACACAATGCTGCTCTGAAATGAGAGCTAACAGCATAAGACTCCTTGAAGGGCTACTGCTCTGAAGAGAAATAGCCAACTAGTTCTGCAGCCGAAGATGATGGATGAATACATCAGGTCTTTGGAACTGCCTTTCCTATCCTTGGGGAAAAAGAGAATGCAAATTGCCAGTGAAACCCTCAGGTGTCAGGCATATGCTAATAATGCCCTAAGAAAGCAACATAACACAAAATATCTCCTTTTTCATGACAGTAATATGAAGCAAAATATAAACACATACATTGTGTATACATCTTTATCTATGCAAAATACCAGACACTACTTTAATCGCTTACTTTTATAATAACAAAAAGTGAGATATTCAAAAAAAAGGAAGGTTAATGGAATCTGCAAGCACCACTTCGAAAGTGGATGCAAAGAGAGAGAACAGTGGCCATTTATCTCCTTTTCCCGATGTCATGAAGGAAAAGATTAACAGAAGGTAGAAGCAAAATCTGTGAAGTCAGCTTTGATTGCTTATTTGTTGCTGTGTTATGTCTGATGTGCCCAATGAAAATCAATGCACCTTATCATCAGAGCTGGGCACAAATAAAAGATTTGCACTCTAAAAGGAGGACAGAGAGAATGGTAGGAATTCAGATGCAGAAGTAATTGAGACGGAAATCAGGACAGGCTTGATCTTACCAGATGTAGACCTCTAAAGTGCTAATGTGTCCAAAAGAGGCACTTCAAAGGCACAACTCCTCTTATTCTGAAGTCTGCACCTGCAACAGAGGATGGCTCTTACCTTGAAAAATACCCCTTTCTTCTTACGGACAATAAAAAGGGTCCCCATTGAATATGGTGGTCTGTACTGCAGATGCCTAAAGTTACTCAGAATGAATATAGACCCCATATAATTCAATGATGGCACATGTACCAATCATCAGAGCAGGGAATTTGTGGCTGGTCAGAGCTGTACCACCTTGTGATTAGCAGCCAGTTGTGGGGCAGGGCTAAGGGAGCACAGGCACAAGGCTGGGAGCTGTTGGGAACGGGAACTTGAGAATCAAGCAGGAGACTTTTTCCAACTCCGTATCCATATTAGTCACAAGAAAGTAGAAGGAAGGGAAGAGAGAACACTCAAATGCTGTCTTTCAGCTGTGGGCTGCAGCACATTTAAGCAGGCAGTGTATCAACTGCATCATTAAATCCTGAGAACTTCTCAGGGACTCTAAGATAGGAGGGACAGTCCTTTAGCTGCAGATATTACACACCCTGAATGCTACCAAAGGTATTACAGTGCCCTTATAGAAATCACTGTTTCCCTCTCCTCCAGAACACTGTGTGCAACTTTATCACTCACTCTCGACACGAACATATCAGAACTAGAGAAGGGAAAATTCAAAGAAGGGCAGCAAGGCTCATGAGAAGAAAATATTTGGTCTATGCATCCCTGGGGGGAAAGAAATAAGAGACATGAAGAAATGCACAAGATAATGCCTGATGGGGAGAAAAAGGATTGGGTCACTATCAACTTCAGTTCATATACTCTCTCTGAGATAAATGATTGTTGCTGAGCCAACTTGTGAAAGCAAGGACTACAGAGATGGATCTTAAGGACATCCCTTCCCTCTTCCCCTTTCCCTGCCCCTTCCTACTACCTTTCCTTGGTTAGCTTTCTGCTGGACTGGGGACCAGACCATGTGCCTGAACAGCGACCCAGGCTCAACTGACAACAGCAGAGAGGGGACAGGAATAGGGGTTGGGTTTATACAACCCCCAGACCAGCAGCAGCAGACATTAAAGTTGGTTGAGTCAGTCAAAACATCCCATCTCAGCTTCTCCAGAAGGGAGCTAATATTTGCTAATATTTCAAGCCAATATAAAATCCCTAAACTGGTTGTTTCTCAAAAAAAAAAAAAAAAAAAAAAAAAAGAAGAAGAATCAGACATGAGAACATATAGGTCTTTCTGCTATCAGATTGTGAATAGTCAGAAAGCTCTGTTCAGTTCCAAAAAGGGAATATCCCGGAGGAGCCAATACTCAAACTTCACAGTTTAAGAACCCTCTACCACTGATGCAGTTCTGCAAGGCAAAGCTGTACACACTGAGGGCAGAAAACTCCAGTCGTCATAGCACTGTTGTTGGCTCATGTCTTTGCATGACAATACAAAGTTCCCAAGTTCCTCTGGAAACCTAACAAAAATTAATGTCCACATCTTGGCTGTGGACAAAGCCTTTGGCAGATACTCACATGAACCTCAAGAACAGGTGCAGCCAATGCAATTGCAAGGGGATACAACGGACGGGAGAAAAAATCTAAATAGAGCAGAATTGGACTGTGAAACTCATTGCTACAAGACACAGCTGAGATCTAGATCTTGGCTCAGTAAAACAAAGCAGAAGATTGTTGTTTAAAACAAATCCTTCTGGAATGTTGTTTGATTTTTATGTACAGGACTGAAGCACATTGCACTGATTCCACGTGGCAGCTCCTGTATTCGTGTATGAGATAACATTGCCAGTAAGACAAATACAATTCTCATACGGACATACATCATTGTTAGATCAGCAGGAAAAATTTGGGGTTCCCAGAATAATAGCCAGCAATCTGTGTTCATATTGAACAATACGGATACATAATCATCTTGGTATCTTGTAAATGACATCACTCTTGCACCCAAGTTATTAATATAGAATAAAGCAAAATAATACAAAAGATATTTGAAATTAAATAAGAAATTACAAATTAGGCAACTTTTTTAAAAATTGCTTATTCATTCCATGCTGAAAGAAATATATCTAAATAGTTCAGTTCATCTCTCATAGATAGTAAGTAATGCTTCCCATCATTCCTGATTTCCTATTTCCTTTGCTTTTCTCGGCAGTTTTGTCATATTATTCTTAAATCTGTGCAAATGGGTTTATTTTCTACATTCGTTTTTTCTCACTTCACTTATTTCAAGAATTGTTGCTATGTTAACCATTACGTTTCCTCCCATCTGTGATTTCTCCTTTTCTGGAAGTAAATATTTTTTTTTATTTATAATAGTTTACGATTAGTAATTCAGTTCTTCTGAGGAAAGTCTATGGTACTTTATAAGTGAAAGCCATTTATTTTATGAACAGCAGGACCAAGCATTAAAAAGGCTAAAATGATCCTGCTTGAAATACCTGAATTGCTCAATCCCACATTGAGTTGTACTGATTTTAATTTATCTCCACCTGGGAAGAAAATGATGTGATAATTTTGTGCTACATCCCACATGCGTTAACAAAGATTTTCTAAATAAGCATACCCAGAGGCCAGTGTCACAGACTCAAGAGAATTAAAAAAAAGCAGAAATTGAAGAACTGGAATGGTGACATTTAAGCAAGATGGCAAAGAGAAACAGGGGGCAACTCAGTCTGCATGGACATGCTAAATCATTATCCAGTTCTCCGCAAGTCCATTGCATTGTCTTTGGAGGAGTAAAACAGGAACCTATCTAAAACTAAAGTGTTTAGTGTTCAGGGATCTCAGAAGAGGAAAACTGAGATGATCTCTGAGATAATTCCAGTCTCATGAGCAAGACAGATAATAGAAGACTTGGACTTTTTCTTCTGCAAATGAACTTCTAGCTGTGCAACTGAAAGTAGCTGAAAGTCTTAAGGCATGTTGGGTATTCCACTGGCAAAGGAGCAAGCATGGGTGGATTAATCTGACTCTCACAGGTAGGTCAGATTACCCAGGTTTGCTAGAGCAACTACTGACTGTAGAAAAACTTGAGTCAAAGCAATGCCTCACTGAGAGGCACTTGAAGAGTTTGTTCTATTTAAACAGTCATTCCTCTAACCTTTTCTTTGGCAAGCTATATGGTGACAATAAACTAAGTATTAACAAATTCTAAGTTACCAAAGCCATAACAAGAAACCCAGAAGGTGTAAATGGACAACTTCAAATCAGAAATAAACCATACCTTTTAACCAGCAAAGTAATTAACCACGAAATTAATGATACAGGCTACTGTGGAAGTTGCTGATTCCTCCTACCTTGATGTATTGAAGCCAAGACTGAATGCCTTTTTGGCAAACATGCTTAATCCAAACATAAACGCTGCTGGGCTTGGTAAAGGGTACTGCATAAAGTGTAATTGCTTGTGATATATGGGCCATCAGGCCAGATGAGCTAATGGTCCCCTGTGGCCCCCTGCCTTATAAATCTATTAGCTAGAATTTGGAATTTATAGAGTAGTGGGCCAGAAGGAGCAACTGTGATCGAGGTTGTACAATCAGTTCCCATGGACTCTATCATGGTGGGGTTTTTTTTTTGGAATTGTTGGCAAAAATCCCATTGTACAGGCAGTCCTTGCCACAAATCACAAAAGGAAAAGGCTTTTATAAACGAGAGTGAGGAGGCTGAGAGAGGAGAAACAGCATTTGTTAGTCGTTAAAGCCCTAAATATTTAGGAACTTGTTTCTTTGTTAGCATTTGCAGAATTTAGACTTAATGGCAGTTGCCCTGATGGAAACAGAGAACATTGCAACTACCTGCTGAGAAATAACAAATAATATGCTAATCACTGCATAATCTTGAACTTTGACAAATTTAATCTGGCTTCCCATTTTCTGTTCTATTTCTACCAAAATAAAACAACATTAAATTTGACATGTCTCACATTACCTTACTGAACATTTTACTTGGAAAGCTTAACCTAATCAAAGGGAAATCACTTGTTGATAGAGGAACTGCATTGCTGACCTGCCAGTTACCCTCACAGTAAAATATATATATTTTTTTAAAAGTCCTAACATTTCCTTTAATGCCAACTATCAGAATGAATTTATCTATAAACTTCAATTTTCCTTACAATGCAGCAGACATAAAGAAACAGCCCACAGGCTTGGGCCCCTGTGAAAAACCCTGCCCAAAAATGGGCTTTAATATAGACAGAGACATGAATGAACTGAAAGCAGTGTCCAGGTCCCAGATGTTCAGAGCTCTCATGTGAATATCATCATATGTGTGTCACTGTTTATATTACTATTTTACAGGCTTCCAAATGCTGGCTGTGAGTTCTGCATGCTCACCCACCCCTGACAATGCCAAGAATAACAGTGGTACCACCCCTGATCTCCTGTTATGTTCCCAAAGTCTTTGTTGTGTCCTGGACACTGAAAATAGGCGCATATCCCTCTTCTAGAGGGCCAAGAAAAATAGATGACAGGTTTGATCAGGGTGGACAGTAGGTGTCCATGGGGAACATGGGCAAGAAAACCAGCAAGCAGAGGTGTCGGAGCATCTAGGGATGAATGAAAAGCATCCTCAGCTTGGTTCAAAGACGGCTCTTAATATTGAGGGATACTTCTCATTGCAGCAGTTGAAAGGAGCTGCTCCCTCAGGGATTCCCAGTGTCACAGACCATGAGCTGTGGGCACAGAGCTATCAAGACCTAGTTTCCTACAGAGGTATCCAGCAATCAACAGCTGGACATCCCGCATCTTTACCACTTTTCCCCTTCCAGCAATGCTTTCTCTCTGTCATACCCCCGAACCGCTGGTGGGGAAAGAACCTGGAGCTATGAATGTGTCAACTGGATTTGGTAACTGGGTAACAGTCAGATAAACAGTATGGAGAAGTACAGAGTTCCTCATTTCCTGGGTCAGGGAGGTGGTGGGGTGGAGGAGAATTGATTTTTCAAGAAAAAATCATTTTTCTCACCTCTACCAAGCCACCAAATTTCACAGTTTGTAGGCATCTTTGACAGGTCAACACTTATGGAAGATCTGCCTTGTCACTTGCTCTGATTGAACATTTCTTGATTTTTCTTCCGTTTTATTTTAACTTGGTTTAGCTGTCACAGCAATTTGATTAAGTGGCCAGGTGTCCATGGCTAATTCATTTTACTTATGTTTATCTTCGTATGGTACAACTATAGTTTTATCGACACAGAAATAACAAGCAATTAGTCCACGTAGAGTGAGATATTTAGGACTCTAACACAATGATGTGGTATAGAGAAATCCAAGCCTGGCACAATAGCAGAGGCTTTGAGAAAGGGAGACCGAGGACATGGCATAGAGGAGTACTGGCAGGGGATAAGAGATCCCCCAGTTGGCACTGGAGACCTCATCACTATAAATAACTCACCCATGGTCAATTAAAGGAAATGCAGACCTGCAGCTGAACAAAGCTGGTTTTAGAGTTAACAAAAAGAACAAACAAATAATATCTAACATACAAAAAAGGCACCAAATACAGAATATTTGGATGTAACCTGGAGTTGCAGACCAATTTAGAACAGCACAAAAGCCTAATAGTGAGATAGAAAATATAAAACCAGTGGATCCTAGAAGGAGGAAAAAAAAACCATCAATGCAGTCATCTTCCTCTCAGCAAACAATTTTAGATGCTGATGATTTGTCTGAAGATCCTGCACTCCTCAGCACCACAACCAGCCTGAAACTACCAACCCTAGGACCCAGAGAAGCAGTGGAAGAGTGTGTGTAACACCAGGAAAAGGGGTAGAAAATAAAAGCATAACTACTGTAACTGATTTTTTTTTTCTGAAATGCTTAATTCTAGCCTAATAATTATGACACTCTTCAGATTTCTGTTATACCAAAATGGCTTTATTTATATATAACATGTACTTACTCTTTGCCCATAAACAAGATTTTGAGCATAACAACCCAAAGAACAGTGATTGCTGCCCTCCAGTCCTCTCCTTTGGGAGAAAAGAGATATTAGCAACCTGTATCCTCTATTGCCCAGGTTCATTGAGGCTAAAGGACCAAGCCTTCATAATAGGTGGAGAGGGCTGTTTGAGGTATCCGACTGTTCTAAGGAGTAGATTTAAGACTGGCTAGATTAGTCACATCAATTATTTCAATATTAATACTCAGTAACAAATGGCTTTTGCCTACAGATCATGATTTATCAACTTAGGGATTTTGTACCTAAAGGCAAGGTCCCTTCACACGTAGGATCTTACCCAGC
This sequence comes from Tringa tobata, assembly GCA_033628505.1. Classification (NCBI taxonomy): domain Eukaryota; kingdom Metazoa; phylum Chordata; class Aves; order Charadriiformes; family Scolopacidae; genus Tringa; species Tringa tobata. The sequence goes on from JAHREE010000096.1 coordinate 5,941,949, forward strand.
AAGGACTAATGGAACATCCCTGTAAGAAGGAAAGCAATTTATCATGTCAGATTCCCATCTCTGATGCTGGATGTTTTTTCAAGCATCCACAAGGATTCAAAGCTGCTCACCAGCCCCAAGGACCACAACTGCAGGAAGAGAAGTCTCACATCATTGTCTCTACTCTAAAGCTATCAGGATTTCCATATATTCAGCATGGGAGTAGAAACTAAGAAAGACAGAAACCATCTTTATGATTAGGGGGTACTGACTGTCTTCAACTAATTACCTTGCTACAAATTCAAAATAGTCCATTTTAGGATTTATATGAAAGTTATTACACAAGTTAATACCTAGATAATTCCCTTTTGCACATTGTCATGATGTATACCTTCATTTTGTGGGGCAGACAGAAAGGTTAAAAACAGGAATTTGAAAAAATAGTCTCTTCTTGCTCTAATGAACCAGACCCAAAGCCTAGGTCTTAAACAGATATTACAGAACTGACCCTCCTGCTGCTAAAATGGACATTAAAAATGGCACTCCTGTTTTCTCAATGCTTTTTACATTGGGGAGTTTCTAAATTCTGTCCCTCCTTCATTGCAATAAAGAAAACAGTTGCTACGGCACAAGGTGAAACCAAAGAGCTCCCTTTCTCTGGGGAAAGGAGAACAGCCTACCTCACCAAGTGTAGCAGCTTGTGACAGGTCTTTCTCTCAGATCCGAGGGAAAATAAAGCAAGTTTCATTTCCAAGCTTTGAATTCCCCTATGAAAATCTGAACAAAAATACATGGAATATATACATATATATATATTTATATAGTACCACTGGCTGGCAAATAAGCAAAAACAATTCTTCTAGGTCTGCAGGTTATTAAGACAAGCCCTTGGCAAAAAACCTCTGGCTATTAGTAAATGAATCAATAAATCTCAATCAGAAGATAAATCATCATTTCAGGGAACTAATTGTGATCTCAAGAAGCTCCTACTTACTTTGGAGCACAGGTGAATTGGGAATTGGAAGAAATACCACTACCACCTTCAGCAGAAACCCCTCAAAGCAGTGCACAAACATGACTGGAATGAAAGCCCACGGTGTGCGAACAAGATAGATGCTATCCACTTCTTAAGGCAGACTGGAAAATAGCAGAGAACAGTTACATGCCCCACTGAGGTCTCAAAATAAGCCAGCAGGGGCTCTGAGAACTGAACCTAGGGCTTACAGGCTCCTTCTCCAGCTGCTGCAACACCAGGAACAATGAAGGATGAAAGTTTCAGAGTTATCCTCTGGACACAAAGATAAGAGCAGGCCATTTTTCCTGCTAGTGTGAGCACGTAGGCATGTGTGTAATAGTTATACACAGAATCTCCTACAATTCAGACAGGACTTTTCCCTTGGAAGAAGTTAGATACACACAAGCAAGCTCAAAGCATCCATCCATCTACAGCGCAAGTCACTTCCCGAGGCTTGTGATTAAAGGTATTCCTCTTTCAAGAGAAACACCACAGGAGTTCCCTCTCCAGTGTCTGTCAGAAAAGAATTAATTCACAAAACTGATACTTTTCTTTTTTAAAAAATAAATTTTAATAATAAATGTTCAACATTTAAAAATTATATTTAAGCTCAATTTTTTTCCCCCACAAACTCTTGGAGATCAGGATATTAACAATATACAATATTTCTTCATTTAAGACAGAACAGCCAATAGATAAAATGATTTCTGACTTGTAGTACTGTGCATTCAAGACTGCAAGTTCATAAACCTACAAACAAACAGAATTATATCTTCAGTAAAATGGAAAATCATAAATTGCATGGAACATTAGATTCCTGTATGCCACCACACCAGTCCCCTAAAAGTGAGGAATGTTGCTTCGATGCCTTCACAGCAACTCATGGGCTACGCTGTCTCCAATTTTCACTCCAGAAGAAATACGCAGCCTAAAAGAATTTAGGACTGGGAAAGCTCATAGACGTGCTGAGTGATTCCCTAAAAAATATGGCCTACTAAGAGAAAAGTGATGCCATAGGAAAGATGGAGCTGACTTCAAGAATGTCCATTTGGTACTCTGTCACACATCGACTGCATCATACCAATATCTGCTTCTCTATAGCTCCATGATTCAAATGAATAATGTTCAAGAAGCGTGTCTTTCCCCCACTTCAGGATGTTTTTTTCTGTTGTTGATGCTTTAAAATTATGTTTCAGGACCTTATCCGATAGTACACAGCTTTTTCTCAAGCGGAAGCAATTCGGAGTAATTTATATCCACATTCTTTATAGCAGAAGTACTGATTTCTCCAGGATGGTGAGAAGTGCTGTGGTGCGAGTGATGCAGCAAAGCGGAGGGGTCAATAATGGTCCTACGGTGCAGGCTGATGACAGAAGCTGAACTGCGAAAAATACTGGAGTAGAAGAACCTGTCAAAGAATGAACATGATAAGTACATTCAAAATTAAGCATAATATTTTATTCTCATATGTAAATAAAAACCATTCATTAGGAATTCAAAATATCAAAAGATGCTAAATAGGAGACCTGCTCAAACCCATGCACAATCTGTACTTAATAGTGGCAACCAAACCTCACAAGGTACTGAGATGATCTTGCCCAGTGCTGCTGTGATCCTCTATATTCTACTAGCTCCAATGGGATTTAAGCAATCATTCCCTTTTTAAAGAGTTGCCTTGACTTATGCAGCCAAAGAATATCTGCTTCCTAATTAAACATCCTCTGCTACTTTTTTTGAGCTGGGTTGAAAACACCACAGCCAGATTTCATCATCGCACATCCCCAAGAAGCACACTAGGTGAAGTTTTCCTCTACATGAACTTGGGAAGACAATATTTGGGGGGAGGAATAAATAAATTCATGTGATACTGTGAGACCTCCCTACTTGGAAAAAAACTATGGCTGTGCAGCACATGAGAATGATGAAGAGAATTGGCAGTGTAATATTTTTTTCTGAAAATTGACTGGATAAAGTCTGAGTTTGCTTCAAAGATGACTTTAGAGACTACTGAAATAGTTGTCTAGCCCTCCATAGCAACCACATCCAAAACAATTCAATTAAAATAGACCGAGGAAAACACTTTCATATTTAAGTAGATGACTAATGCTCATAACTTAGAAAAGGAAGACTTTTGGCATTTTGAAACATCTCTAATGAGAAGCAGATCCTTCTCCCTCCTTCTTAGACCTTCAACAATCCTTCATAAAGCAATATACATTTTTCTGCATATTCTCCTTTAAGTAGGTCTTGGAATCAATGGCACCAGCAGAACAAACAGCCACCTTCTTTGTTGTTGCTAGTGAAAGTTCTTCCCATTTCGATTATTCATTTCTCACCCTCAAGTAAACAGCAAAGTTGGGACAGGAACTGCTAAGCTCATCACCACGCTCAAGCTCCAGATCCTTCACAAACGTGTAACCTCAGGAACAGGACTGTGAAGCTCCTGCACAGCCATGAGAGGAGGACGGCAGCAGGGCCATTGCTTTTGCACCACCTTTAATGATGGAGAAGGATTACAACCTCATCCTTTCTCTGCCTCCTAAAGTGGAGTTTGGCTTTACAGGTCATGGGGTAGATGTATCCATGTGTGCTATGGAAAAGGAGCGCTTCTGCTCTAAAGAAGGCATTTGATTGATGAAGGAGGGAACATTTTCTGTCTCTCTGAGCTAAGAGATCAAGCAGCCTGCTCTGAGAGTATTTGACCCAAGATTAAAGAAAGCTCCTGTGTGATGTTGTTTCACATGCCTGTGGACATCCCATCTTGCAAACTCAATTCCTGCTTTGAGAACCTGATAAATCTTAGAAAGGAGGAGAGGACTGGGTGACACCAGTAGGGCTGCCTTTTGGAAAAACTGTCGAATGAACCTGTCCAATAACTCTTTCTAGGACTACAGTCACACACACACAATACACACACACACCTTCCTCCAGAACAACTCTTCCCACAGTGCCCTAAGAACAGCCAGAGACCTCTGCTGTTCCTGTGGGATTTGTGAGGAAACCTTGGCCAAGTTAACATCAAAAGGAGTTTTACCATAACATCATTAACACTCCGTTACTGACAAACACTGCATTGACATCCTCCAGCCAAATAACCTAAGATAGCACCAGAAGTAAAATATCTAAAGTGCCAAATTAAGGCCACAGTGCATTACAGAGGAAAGTTTTACAATTATAAGACTGCGTGTTAAAAGGAAGCTTTTTCCCTCTAAGAGTTCATCACTCCGCTAAGAATGCAACAGCGAGACAAAGAAAAGTGCTTCCCTGCCACGTTCTACTGAATGGCAAGTCTTCCCTGAGCAACAGCTCCACCTAAAACCAAGCACTGGCAACAAACAGAAGGGTGAGGGGTTTTTTTCAAGAGTCTTTTTCTGCCGCTCTTTCCCACGGCAGCAGGGTGCCTAAAATACTCCACCTCGTTTGCTCCCATCTCTGTGTTTCTCATTACCCGGCTGTTCTTGTTCAGTGATACAAATGTACTTTCTCAGTACTTAAAGAATCTGGGGCAAATTGTACTATTAATCTTGTTTTTTCCAGAGAATATATCAGACAGTAAGTGGATTAAGTTTCCATATCCTGCCTTACTGATGTCTGTTTGCATTGATTAGGAGTCTGGGAACAGTAGATCAATTTATAAGACAATTTCACCTTTGGTTTCTCCGCCTGCATTTGCCCGATTATTGCCAGTTTTGATTCAGTGGTGTGGACAACAAACCATTAAAAATAACAAATCAGTCACTGGAAAACCACCATATGTCAATGTCTTTTATAACTGTTCATGAGATCGTGACTTTTTTTTAAGATGCTTATGAAAATTTTGCTGAGCATCCCTGAAGGAGCATATCATACCTTTTCTCTTCAGTGCAATAGGAAGACTTAAATTTGGCTGACTTGTAAACCTTATTACAGTTCCAGTAAGTCTTCAAGATCTGTAGCAAGATGCCAGACCAGTAAGCAAATAATAAGTGAAAAAATGAAAGAGCAATGTTTTCTGGAGCGAGTTCTTCTAATTTTATAAAGATTAAAATTTCACATCGTCTTTTCTAAGAAGTGATAGGATGTCATCTAAACGGGATGTACCACTGCCTCTTAGAGAGTTCCATTTGAATTCCTGAAAAAAACAATTTTCTGATTTTGTATGGAGGGAGGGGGAAAGAAGACCCAGAGTTAATAGCTTTAATCAAGTGACTGTAGAAGACAAACACCTAGAAGGTGGATTTTAAAACAAAGACCTAAGGGAAGAGTACAGTGTGCAATTTCTATCAGAAAACATAAAAAGAAAGAAAAAGCAAATGACACTATAGGAATGAAATAACGGCAAGGCTTCGTGTGTGCACTGCCTGGATGATGAGAAATACCAAAAGAGTTATGCTTAGATACCTGGTACAAACAATCACAAGATAATCTCGTAGCTGAACTGTTTGTACCGAACTGTTAATGCAACTTGTTTAGAAGGGACAAGAAAAAGGGACACTGCAGGGCACGCAGTAATAAGTTGGTCTGAGGGACCCAGGCAAAAAAAAATGCGTGGTTCCAGTCTGTTTTGAGACAGGGAGAGAGAAAAAGATTAAAAGTTGCAAGAGACGGAAAAGTATAAAATGTAAGGCTTGGGATTGGGATTTCTGGCGTATGAAGAGACCGCAATTGCAAACATCTCTCTGGAGAGCACGCCAACACCGTCTGACCCATGCACGTACTGATAACCATTGCTCCAGAAAGTTCAGGTAAACAATTTAACTTAACCAAGAAGCGATGGCAAAGAGTAATGCAGAGCTCAAGGGAGTGAAAAAATTAATTTATAGCAATATATTATTCACTAAAGAAAAATATCTTTTATTAATCACTGCCAAATTGGTAACTGGAATAAACAGGAGCTTACAGAGATATTTAACATCAATTATTCTTCATAGGTCATAAATAATAGAAGGAAAACCAGGATTCTTCCTGGGAAAAACTAGTAATGCATTTTCTAAAATAGAGTGGGAGCAGCGAAGGTGGCTTTATGAGAAGGTAATGCACAACTACTTTGAATCTCTGCTTCCTCTTTGTATTAAGAAAAATATTTAAGCTGTAATTACTGAACATCATTACAGATGCTTTCAAAGATCTTTAAATATTTAACTACTCAATCTTCACAATATTGCTATTAAATAGATGTTTCTTCATACCCCCAATTTACATAAGAGAAACATCTTTTAAAGCTTATTTTACAAAGTGGGTTTGTTTCTTTCATGTGGTGCTGGAACCCGCAAAAAATACTGCATGGATGCCTCTGCAGGTGCAGCTTTGTAGATGCGGACACAAATGAGAGGTTTTCAGCTCTTTGATTATTGCTGCCAGTCAAGCCGATATTCACCACGGGCCTCAAAGCGTGGATGCAATTAAGTAAAAGGACAAAACTGTATCTGCAAATTTCCAGTCCAGCCGGAGGCTCCTTCAACGTTCAGCTTTGGAGAAGAAGGGCCCCGCTCGCGACTGCACCCGGCGAGCACTCGGCTGTGCCAAGAGCAGGCTTTGCAAGTTCTTGGCACTTCACCTCCAGCTCAGTCTATTGATGGATGCTGCTTTTCTGAGCCAAATCTCCAAGCAGAGGAAAGGGAAGGCAAAGCAAGGCAAGGCAAGGCAAGGTAAGGCAAGGCAGCAGGCTTATTTTAAACACAACATTTCAGCAGACAAAATGTATAGAATAATTGGAAAGACTTGCGGCAAGCTTGTAAAATTTACCCATAGATTTTGACCAAGGAATTACTGGTTGATCTAACGCTAGATGCAGAAGCTCTATACAAAAGAGTATAAAAATAGTATAGCTAGATGAATGAGCCTGGATGTTCCTAGGGCATGCCATTTTTTCATGGATGATCTGAAAGATAAGTCACCTGTACCTTAATTAAACTTTTAGAACTTACAAAATGAAGAGCTGCTGCCAGACAGAGAGAGAGAACAAAAGGAGAAAATGGGGCTTCTGCTCCCAAAGTCCAGGCACACAACTCTGCTTAAGTCTTTTTGGGTATTCTGATTGACCATTTGATGGCAGAAGTTGAATCTTAAATGAGATAACATTTAATCAAGTTTATTTTCATTAAATAAAAAAAAAAAAAAAAAAAAAAACTGATCTGGAAGAAAATACAGCCTAACATTATTCATTTCACTTTAAGCCTGACTCTACCTAGCAATAGGATGGGACTGTTGGGTGACACAGAAACACAACAGCACACACATACACACACACGCACAAGAGTCCTCCATCCTGCTGAATTAACTACTCTGAAAGTGCAGTGTGGTGAAGGACTCACGGAACTGAGAAGAGCTATATTGGTTTACTGAGTTGTGGACAGGGAGACTTTGTGTCAAGAAGACTTTGAAATTTAGGATAAAACTCAGTCGACTGGAAAAAACAAATAACAGGCAACAATACTCATGAAACAATAACACTCACAGAATAAAGCACAACACAGTGATCAAGAATATGGGAATGAGATTTTACATAATGATATGTAACGTTGCATAAACACTCGTGAAAGTAATTTAATGCATACAAAATTGTAATTCTGCAAGTATTTGACAACAAAGAAAATCCAGGTGAGGAAATGTTTTCCATAGTTGCTACCAGCATCGCAGTTACAGAGAGGAAAAGATTAAACAGAGCCTGGCTGAATGTTTCCTTCACAAAGCTGATCCTCCAGACCAGGAAATTTAGAAATGGGGGACACCATGGGATAGGTTTGCCCAGGACCATTGCTCCAACAGCTCCAGTAGGCAGCTTTACAGGAGTGATTACTTTGCTTAGGAAACTCTTCTGACTGGTGGCGTCACTTCTAGTCAAAGAGAATTATTATGCCCTCACTGTCTGCTCCCCACCTGGAGCAGTGTCCAGTGCTACAGCCCCTGGGCAGTGACTGACAGACAGCATTATATGAAAATTCTCAGCTACTTCCCCCAGAAGTAGCATTTTCACCTATTTTGTGCTCGCATGATTAGAGCAGATAACGCTCCAACACTTTTGCACTTACAAAAACTTAAAGCAGCTATAAAAGCATCTTGACTGGTTGAGTAAATTGAATTTAGAGCCGATTTTCTTTGTTAGTTTCTTTAAGTCCTCAAATCATAGCTACAAATGAATAAAAGCCAGCTTGCTTTGTACTGATGTAAATGAAGACCTGAGCCGTGAGGCTGAACAGGGTCTGGTATCTGCCTGAAACAAAGTGGAGGACTCAGTGGTATTTACCATTATATATACATGTGTAGAAATATCTGTATGTAGAGATTTATGAGCCTTGCTACACCAGCAATCCTTGGGCCAGATTTTTGAAGGCACATAAATAAGCAAGCGATATGGCTAGTGGGATTTACCAAAGCATATGTAAACCTTAAGAATTCAAATTCCACCAAAAATCAGTGTGTGCAAAGATATTTTTTAGATCCTAGTAGGTGCTCTCCTGCAGATACAAGTGCCTAAACACCTTTGCCATTCTGCACTGAGGCCCCCTGAGGTTGCTATCGGACAAAATATACACCACCATGATCTCTTATAAAGCAAAACCATCTGGAAGCTGTAAATATGTAAGACATCAAGTCTTTGGTCCACAAATCCACTTGAGCTAAGCTGAAATTAGTGGCACCTCGAGACCTATGTATTTTTGTGCATCTGGCCTAAAACTCCTATTTCACGCCAAAGTTCATAGTCATTAAAAAAAAAAAGGAAGAACAAAGTATTAACAAATACACAGAATTGTCCGTAGTTTGTTTCTTGGATGTGTGTGAAGTATCAGGTAGGTTAGTTAATAACTGACCAAGTTCGTAGATGCTCTGTTCTTGTTTAGGGATCCTTCTGGAATCCAGTCTGAAGTAGGCTGAGCAAAGTCACACCATCATTGCTTCCAGGTGCTCTTGGAGTGGTGAGATGATTTCTATACGATTAAGTAGCAAACAGCTGCCTGAGGGAGCACACTGCAATCAGAGATGACACTTTTCAGATGAGATGTAGAACAGAAAAGCTGATCCATTTGTTTGGCCCAGAGTGAACTTCATAAAGGATTCAGCTCTGTGCCTCATCCAAGGAACTGAAGCTCTTCCAGAATATTTAACCTGAGATTTTTATCCTCTGCTTTCTAAGGTATTCCAGAAGGGCAAACTAGCGGTCTTATGCCAATTTCTGAACTTGATGAAGCCTCATTGCTGCTGTTAGCTCATTTCAAAGTGGAGTTTTATAAGCAGTCTTCCCTGTAGTTCATCCATCTTTGCTGAACCCTTCTATGGGCATCCAAAATGTTGGGGCTATAAAAGCACAGATTACTTCTAATGTAAATCTGATGTAAAAGCAGAGCCTTTCAGAAGATGTGGAAATAAACAACGTATGATTACAGAAAGCTTCAAGAAGCACTGGGATGTGCCTACTACTAGCAATGTGTCTACTACTAGCTAGAGAATCGTTAGCATTCAGGAGAGGCTGACTCAGAAAGAAGGAAGCATCATCCCAGATGTAAATGACACTGCTAGAACTCTTTGTCACTGAACTCGTGTTTGGCTAACCTGATTGCAACTTTGAAAACTGTTGACTCAACAGAGCGTCTCCAGTTTAACAGGTTCAGGGTCAAAGCCATATGCTCCGAGAAGGGTGCGATACGAAAAGCAGAAGCACAGTTCTGTCTAACGCGGTCTGCAGGCTGCATCACTGCTGGTAGGCAGTGATGATCAGCTGGCAAACAGTGAGGTCTCGGGACAGATGATAAGGTAGGAAGTGTTCAAAAGTCAACATATGCCAAAGAGCACCATCCTTCTTCAACTAAGAAGCTTTAACTATTGAATACAAAGGAAAACTGTGGCAATGCAAGGCACTATTACGGGATAGTTACGGGAAATGCTGATATTTTAAAGAGTGGCTAATAACGTTCTCCGCTGCTTTTAGGAGAAACTAAACAGATAAATTAAATCTTCCCAGATACAAATTTTCTCACTGAGCTTTAAGATCTCTCGAGGAGGATGCTGGCACAGGCTTTGTTGTATTTTGTTTCAGTCTGTTGTGAATGAACCGAGCGGCACAGGGAGAAGGCGAGCACAATGTATTACTGCAGGACATTTGAAGGGTGAGAGCACAGCCACTTTGCTACTCGTACAATGTACAGAAGGAATACCTTCAGAATTATAAGTATAAAGATAATAGGCTGACTAAAGATAGGGGATGGCTGAAGGGAAGAAAAAGCCATCACAGAAAGCAAAATTCAATAGCAGAGCAAAAGTCTAGTAACTGGTTTGAAAAGAGCTTTGCGCCTCTGTGGGGCATGCATATGTGAGAGGAATATCTCAAATCAGAAAGCGTTTTTTAAGGTAATTGAAGCATTTTCAGATTTTCAGTGTCCTCTAAGTGACCAAAAATGTCAAAGTCTCACCCATTCGGAGCACTCGGCAACACACGCGCGCGCGCATAAAATAAAAAGAAGTTAGCAAAGCCCTGATGCTGTGAGATGTTGAGTATTTGGTGAGAAGAGCCAGGAACGGGTCACATTGGTACGAACTGATAGAAATGCAGGCTGCAGTGTTACCTAGGATGAGCAATTCTGTAGTCAGGGAAGTTGCTCCATATTTATATCGGCACAAGAGGAGAAAAGAATTTCTTCCACTATTTCCAGCTACAACCAGAGAGTGAAAATATCATCTCAAAGACACTTGCACTGAAAAAAAAATAAAATCTATAGCCTACATATGCACAGAAAAACATATGCACAGCTATATTTATACCGACATGTAAGGTTGAATTTGAGATTACTCTCACCAACCCCAAGACAGATGAGGCATCCCACCCATCTCAAGTGATGACTCCAAAACCATCAAGGTGACACTTAACCACAGTTCAGGGTGGCCCCTTACAGAAAGCAGGGACAGGCAGCTGGGGGACCAGTAGCTGGCTGATTTTTCCCAGTGGTAAGTAGATCATATACCTCAAGGACTGGAGTACAAAGAGGTGAATAGGGTTGAACACGGTCCTGTCCATGGAAAGTCAGCAGAGATCCAGAGTGCAAGTTTAGTGGGAGCTCATGGTGAAATCAAGTTTTCAGTATAGTCACAAAAACATGGGAGGAAGGGAAGGATCTGGGATGGGGGCAGTCAGCCCACGAAATACTGCTTGGTTCAGTAGTAAAACTGAGGAATTGCTCTGCAATTCTTCTTCTGCACACGGCACCCTCTCTGTAAGCCCTAACAGCACATTTAACTGTGACCTATCTCAGAGAAAAAGCACAGTCAAACCAAACCCCCTGCCCCAAACCTGGCTTTCAGTGCTACTAACTAGTTTGACAACTGTGAGGAAGTGCAGTTCTTACTGGGATTGATCAAACTGGCAAAATTCAAACAGGAAAAAAAAAACAAAAAAAGCAAGCCATTGTGAAAATGTGCCCATTTTACTTAAAAAGTAATTGACATTTTGCCATAGGATTGAAAACAGAACTGGCTATCTTTTATATTTTGTTCTCTGACTTTTCAAATTGTTTAGTTTTCTGTTTCATTTCCAGTTATATGAAGCCACACAAACTTGTCAAGATTCATGACTGCTTCCTCTTCCCTTACCTCCCCTGAATGATGTACTGAATGCAACAAATGAAACAGTTCAATCCTTTCCATGTTTTTGCATAAAACAGCTCAAATAATAAAAAAAAAAGAATGTTTTCATTATTTTTACACAAAGGTTTTTATTTTGACCTTATGAATATGAAAAAAATTCATATTAACACTTCTGAAATTAGATGGGTTTGACTGTTCATGGGTTTTTATATCACCTCTGGCTGAGATGATACAATTCTGAATTCCCAGTTCAGAGCCCCGCTATTATAGTACCTTTTCCTGTACCCCCTCCTCATAGTTCCTGCAGCATAGACTGTCACTGACTCTCCTCAAACAGGGGTTTCTCCAAAAAGTAACCTTCTTACAGCTGCAAAAATAGGCAAATATGGTGGGATTTATTTTGCAATTAGGGATACTAAATTCTTAAAGGGAGGGTGTCAGGGGTGAGTCTTTTTTCAGTGGTGCCCAGGGATAGGACAAGAGGTAACGGGCTCAAACTTGAACATAAGGAGTTCCATCTAAACATGAGGAGGAACTTCTTCCCTTTGAGGGTGGCAGAGCCCTGGAACAGGCTGCCCAGAAAGGTGGTGGAGTCTCCATCTCTGGAGACATTCAAAACCCACCTAGACACGTTCCTGTGCAACCTGCTCTAGGTGGACCTGCTTTGGCAGGGGGGTTGGACTAGATGATCTTCAGTGGTCCCTTCGAACTCCATACCATTCTGTGATTCTGTGAAACTGAGGCATTTCAATGCATTTCAATAATTTACCCATATGAAGGTGTGTGGCAGAGACCAATATGACACATAGGGACGGGTATAAAGCAAGAATCTCCAAACTTACTGCAGCTCTCTGATTCTGTGTGATATGAATTAATATTAACATAGGAGAGGGGGACAGATGGGTTCATTCTCATGACTGTGAATGTTCCAGCTACTCAGCATGGATGATGACAAATGATAATGCTGACTTCAAGGAGTCTTGTGAGGAAACAACATTCAATTTCTTTCTGCAGTTGCAAATAACCTGTGTTACGCTGGGGAAAAATCTTCCAAATGCATTTTACCTACCACAAAAAAGTAACAGCTCTGAAATGATGCATTAAAAGCAAGTGGGAGTGTAAGCCGGAATGATTTACACACAGAACTTGGTCACAAGCAAATGTGGACCTTTGCCTTTCACTTATTCCGTGCCTAACTAAGGTGCATCTGTCTCTGAAGAGCTGGATGTAAGGATCTGTAGCAGAAATAATAAGGTATAAAACATAGTCTTGTTCACATCCTTGTCTATCCGATATAGATATGTGGGATATATATAAAAATCCTATACCCTGACTCCTTTTTTGTTCTGTCACCAACCTTCATTATTTGTTCAAAACTCCTAGACGTCCAGCAGCCCAGTCAAGTAGCAGCTGCAATGGAGGCCCTAAAGACCTTCTCAGGAGGTGAGATGGAGTTCCTGGGACACAGTTCTCATTCCGACTCTTTGGGGACGGAAACTGGGATTTCTGAAGCTCAGCCAGTTTCTGGCAATATCCGAAGTCAAAAATACCAGGCTGTAGACCCCTGAGATAACTGTAGCCACCATAGTATTTGTGTATTTTTTAATAAACATTTTCACTGAGAAAGAAGCAGTTCCCTTGAATCCAGGGGCTTATGGGACTTGTATCACTGGTTTTGGCAGCAGCAGCAGTAAGACAAATGGGCATATCTAATATATCCTGGAATGCTATTAAATGCCAAAGGAATCATATAGTATTATCCTAGGTGTCGTCCGTAGTTTCCTGTGCACTGAGCTGAGCTGCAAGAATGGAATCCCTTCTGTGTCTCCCATGCTAAAAGAAAGGCAGGAGGGAAGACAAGAAGAGTGTCACAGGGGAGGAGAATACAGTATTTTCTTTTTATACGGCCAACATGAAACAATTATAATGAAAAATGTGAATGTTCTTGTATACATGGTAAAACAGAATATGGATTAATGGTACACCTTTCAAATATGACTCATCTCATTGCGGGGAATGTATTATGTAGTGTAGTGGTCCATATTTGAGTTAGTGGTTCAGATAAGATTTTTATTCAATGGAGAGAAACGCATCCTTCTGTGACAGGATTCACCGCATCCTGAGAGGATGGAGGAGACCGGATGACTCACACCTTAAAAGAGGATATTTCTTTCCACCAATAATAAAAGGACACTTAGACAACCAGCTCAGAGGTCACTGCAGACCTCCAAAATCTGGAATTATGAAGCTCACCCTGACACTATGACTTCAAAGTCCATCAGTCACCAGTAAAGATCACATTGTGGCAGGACAATACTCTTCTCCTTCACTATCCATCATTATTCCACCCCGTCCAAAGGCAGTTAGACCATTTACACATGCATATACACATACATACACGGAGTCTCTCTTCACTCCCAGTCTTTGCTTTGCAAAGTTCTGCTTCCTTTATGATAAAAATGAGAAAAATCTGAAAAATATAAGTCATCTATATTTAGAGGCTACATACAATCATTCTCATGCCCTACTTTCAATATGCATTTCCTTTTCTTCTGTTGGGCATTCCTCTTCAAAGTTTTAATTTTATGACTTTTTTCTCCTTCACTTTCTATGTTTTTCTCCTTTTCTCCTTTCCATCTTTTTTTTTTTTTGCCATGTTTTCTTCTCCTCCTCAGTGGGCTGATTTTATATTCCGTTTCCTCAGGCCATCTCCTTTACTTTTTTGCCCTGCTTTCTTCAAGTTCTTCCTCTGTCCATTTTTCTCTGACTTCCCAGTACCCTTCAGCAAAAGAGTATTTCCCCAGGACTCTCTCCCAGTCTTATTCCTGCCTGTCACTGTACACAGAAGAAAGTAAGGCTTAGTTGTCTCAAATCTATGACTCTATCTAAACTACCGAATTAATATCCTAACTTGTCTCTGACCTGCGTACTTCTGCACCATTTACATGTTTATACTTAGCATATTTTATATCATGATGCGCATCTGTAAAATACAACATAATCAAATATAAAATATAAACTGTCATGGATGGAGACACTGAATCAGAGAGAAGGTGATCTTCATTAAGTCAAAGAGATATTGAATAGCCAGAATACTGCAGGAGATGATACTTGATCTAAGATATCAAGACCCCTCATTTTAGCTACATGACTGAAAATACATTGAATAAGGAGAAAAGAAGTACACATGTTGAGGGTAAAGATTAAACCCATTCAGATCCTTTGAGGGACTTGCTAAAGATCAGCTCTGATAAGCTAATGCTTTCTGCCAGGAATAGGTCCCCTTTGATGCATGTAAACGTGAAATGTAAGACAGGCACAGATAAAAGAATTCCTTAGAAGGTGTGCATCAGGAAAGCATTTAGAGCAAGTCTGCAAGATAAAAGGAGACAAAGACCTTTCTGATTTAATGTGGGTGCAAGAAGAGTAAATCTGCTTTTTATTTCTTTACTTATGTTTGTAGAAATATTTGCTTCTATATAGTCCCTTTTGTCTTAAGTAACCAGTGTTATTTTCACTTTATTTGAGAGCACTCTTCTCCCAAGGATGTAACCTGAGGCAATGGGACATCTTAGGTGCTGGAGGAAAGAAACAAATATCTTAAAATGACATGGTAAGCAGGAAAGCTCTCTGGAATGTAATAAGAAAATAGAGAGCACAGCTAAACCAGGAGAGTCTTATGAGTTTTGTGAGAGTGTCCCTACAGCCTCTTTGTACCACAAACCTTCTCCGTCTCCAGGCACCCCAATCCTATTTTCAGACTCTTTCCAAGCTCCTGTGACTTTCTTGCAATGCCTGTGTGAGCCCCTGAAATCTTGATGTCACTTTTCCCGCTGCACACAGATGTAGCCCAAGCACAAATACAGGCTGGGCAAAGAGTGGATTGAGAGCAGCCCTGAGGAGAAGAAATTGAGGGTGCTGGTGGATAAGAAAATCTACATGAGCTGGCAATGCATGCTGGCAGCCTAGAAAGCCAACCGCACCCTGGGCTGCATCAAAACAAACGTGACCAGCAGATCCAGGGAGGTGATTCTACCCCTCTAACACTGCTCTGCAAAACCCCACCTGGAGTACTGTGTCCAGATCTGGGGCCCCCAACATAAGAAGGACACGGACCTGCTGGAGCGAGTCCAGAGGAGGACCACAAAGATGATCAGAGCGCTGAAGCACCTCTCCTATGGAGACAGGATAAGAGGGGGTGACCTTATAACAGTCTTTCAGTCCCTAAAGGAGGCCTATAGGAAAGATGAGGAGGGACTCTTTATGAGGGAGTGTAGCAATAGGATGAGCGGTAACAGTTTTAAACTAAAAGAGGGGAGATTTAGATTAGATATTAGGAAAAAATTCTTTACTGTGAGGGTGGTGAGACACTGGAACAGACTGCCCAGGGAAGTTGTGGCTCCCCCATCCCTGGAGGTGTTCAAGGCCAGGCTGGATGGGTTTTTGAGCAGCCTGCTCTAGTGGGAGGTGTCCCTGCCCATGACAGGGTGTTTGGAACTGGATGATCTTTAATGTCCCTTCCAACTCTAACCAGTCTATGATTTTATTATCTAACAGTGGACACCTCATGGACCACTGTTTCCTGGCCAGAAAAACTAGACATCTTGTGAGAGGTCAGCAAGAAAAGCCCAGTGATGACTGTTCCACCTTCTTTGGTGTTGAATATATTTAGTAATTCAGAAGCCAAATGTGATCAAACTTAAACTTCAGTGTTGATGACAATATGTTTAGGATGACAGAATTAATGATTTCTCAAGAATACATGTTTTCTGTTAGATTAAAAGCAGTTGTTTCTTCTTAATGGGAAGATAAGGCTTGGTAGTTATTAAGTTTGTATTAAGAAAAATACAAAAAAGACATAGCACCAAGAGAGGAAAATACTTTCTTCAGGTATAATGAGTGTTAAATTAGAAGTTTAATGATCCAGTGTAATAATCCTCTGAATTCAGGAAAGGCATGTGGTATCCAGCTGGCCAAGAGCGATTTTGACTGTGTGCCACCACAAATGTATCCTCTCATTTAACGTCTGTGGAACCAGACCAGAACATGAACAGAAACTGCACACCAATCAAGTGCAAAATACTCGTTTGGTTTCAGGTCTCTAAGCCGGTCTTTCACATGTTGCAGCTGACAATCAGATGCCTTTCCAGCTGTCAAAATGTGACCTTATTCTCTGTCCAACCTGGTCCTGACTGAATGACCACTGAGATGCAGAAACTTCATCTAATTTCTGACTTTCTGCTGTAAATCAACTGTAACGGAGTTAGTAACTGGGAGTAGAAGTGCTTTTACCTCAAGAGAGAAGGAAAATGTACTTGCCGTACAAAGACTATCATTTGATTAAATGAATAAAAATACCACAGAAGAAACTTTCAGATTGGTGAATATATTCAAACCATCAAGTCATAGATTAAATTTGGGTTTTTTTTTTGCTTTTGGTGTTTTTTTTAAACAGAGTTTGAATTTATGAAAATAAAAACTGGATGTAAAGTTCCCACTGGCATGTGTTCTGTCCGTGCATATTGAGAACGTGAAGTAATTTTAAACGATACCTTTTTTGTTGCTCATAATGCATTGCCACATGAGAGGACTGGTCCACAATTTTGCCCCCTCAAGAGCCAGGTGTGCCAATTAATTTTCTCAGACTATATAACTTTCAATTTATCCTCTTCATTTTCAGAGAGCTGAAAAAGAAAAGAAAGGAATGTCAACTCTTGCACTTCATGGTACATAGTCTTCACAAATATGTCTTTCTTAATCTGTGTTACAGCCTTTCCTTCGTTTACCAAATTCGTAGCAAGTGGCAGACGGGAACAACATTGTGCTTCAGTGTAATTACCAAAAAAAAAAAAAAAAAAAAAGGCTCTAACACTGTTTATTATGAAAATATTGTGTGACTAAGTAAAAGGATGCACTTACCGTGAGCTTAAATTTGTAGATGGAGAAATGTCTTTGATCCCTGTTACATGGGCCAGGTGGATCAGACTGCCTAATCTTTGGGCATCCAAGGACATCATACGCAACAGCCGCTGGCAGTGAAGGGTGAGAGATGGTTCCATGTCTGGTTGCTTGCTTTGTGAAGCTATCTTGAAAATGAAGAGATTTCTTTTGCTTTTTTATCACCATCTTGCAAAAAGCACAGATGCAGCTATTGGCAGGATTTTGCTTTCAGGGTATTGTTCCATTAATGCAAGAGTGGATTTTGGATGTATTTTATTTTCTTTCTGATGTCCCTTCTTTTAGGCTTACTTAAATCCTAACCTAACCAATTTCCAGAAGTAGACAACAGGAATGAAAAGAAGAGCAATACTGCCTCTTATTTCCCAAGATTTCTCTATTCTGCTTATTTCCTTGAGGTTTCTTCATGAAGAATCACCAGTGTTTCAGCTAAAGACAGCTTGTTTAAAAACAGAGATGTTTGAGTGACGTTATTTCCTTCAAATACGGCATGTTTGAATGTTAGAACCAACTAACTACATAGAAAAATCTTTCCCTTGTAATTTCATAGGTCTGTGTTGACCAAATAAAGTGCCTTGAGTACAAGTGTACTGGGGGAAGAGAAGTTTGAGACAAAAAGCAATCAAATAAACACTATGCAAGAAAATATCCCAGCTGTACACAGTTGATTGTTGTTACCAACCTTCTATAGAATTATCCACTTTCCACCTCTATGGCAAGGACAGCATCATAGTTAGGGTTACACTAACATCGGATACGAAGAAGAACTTGTTCCATTGAACATGCTTACCTGCCCCTGGTTCCTACCCAGCCAGCACATCAGCCACCCTCACCAGAGATGCCCACACTCAGTCAGAGACACAGGCACCTATGCCCAGTTAATTTATTTTCAGTTATAGTGTTGACCTTCCCCATGAACTACAACCAGAAAGGTTTGTGTATTCAAGTGATTCAGAGCTGAACTCATGGAAATTTTAATTTGTAGCAGGGCTGCAAGTAAAACAAAACAAATAGGGTAGAGACCAGATGAGAAGCAGTCACCCTGACTGGGAGGTAAGCAAACGGCCTCTGGTTGCAAAGAAGTGGACTCATGCAAACGCACCCCGTTGGCTATTCCACCTCACAAGTTAATAGTTTAAGGATGGCAGAACATTTTTCTTGGTCGAAAGGATATCTGCTGTCAGAGGAAGGAATCAAATTCAGAGGAGTTTTCTGAAGAACAAACTCCAGGTGTTGCCCAGCACGGGCAGGAGGCCAGGATGCAGTTTTTAGGGGTACAAGAAATACCACGGGCAAAAAGGAGACTGACACTGCATTATTCCTCTTATCTCAATGCAGAGTCAGGGCTCCATAACCACACTGAAAATAGCTGTGTACAACTGTTCTCTCAAAACCTGCCTGGACACGCTCCTGTGCAACCTGCTCTGGGTGGACCTGCTTTGGCAGGAGGGTTGGACTAGATGATCTCCAGAGGTCCCTTCCAACCCCATATCATTCTGTGATTCTGTATCTGAGTTGTAATTTCATTTCTCAGCACTCAGAAATAATTACTAACTTCCATGAGAAAGATATGGCTATTTGGCATATTTATAAGCCTAGATTTACTTGGATTTTGTGAAAATAGGGACAAACACTGCTATGCCCACCTTTCTGTGCATCTTCTTTAGACCCCGCCTTTGCTGGACTGTCTTTCCTTGCATTATGCTGTAAGGTCCTTTAGCGACAGGCGTGGAAAAATGCTTTCAGAGTCACTTAGGTGATCAGTATCCTTCGCAAATTTGATTTAGACTATTAATCAATTAAAAATCAGAGCAAGCCAATGATACAAGAGCTATAGAGCCACGAAGCCTGTGAAAATTCAAGTAGTTTGCTCTTCCAGAAAGTTCTTGAGTAGCTCTGATGTGTAGCCAGTAAAAGAAAGCAGAGAAACATGCAAATTTATAATTTACAACTATATAAAAAAAATTGTAAACAAGTATGAGTCACACGTTGCATTTTATCTTGCTTGGAGAAAGTGTAGAGCAGTTGACTGAATTCACTTCAGTTCAATTAATTAACCTAAAGTGAAGGAGATAATTGAAAATTCAAATTTCAGAACATAGGCAGAACAGAAAACGGGTGCTAGCCACTTGGTAGCTCAGTCAGTAACACATATTGAAAGCAAGGGGGTACATGTATCTCCATTTCCCCAAACAGGAAACTATTTGTCAGCTACTGTCTGGTTTAGTGATGTATAAAAGGCCTTTATATTTTCCCATAGGAATTTGGAAAACAAACTGAAATCTTTTCAGGGCCTGCTTTCCTTCAGCTTTAAAACAACCCTCTAACATGCTGCTCTCTGGTCTACAATACGAAATAGAAGTGCATATAAAAGCTCCCCTAGTTAGCACAGGGACACTTCTTGGGAAGGAGACACAAATTCCCAAGGGATTTGCCAGAAGCAGGACTGAAATACACACCGAGCAGTACTTCTGGAGGAGCTAATGTCCAGCTTTGGGTGGATGGACACACTGGCATTGATATCTGGGTTGGGAACGACTCTGGGATGACACATTAGGGAGAGGAGAAAAATTTGACAATGTGAACCAGAATGGCCCAGTGGTTCTCCCATTTCCCACCAGCACAGCAGGGAGCAGGTCCAGCATGAAGATATCACCAAAGAAGAGCTGGTTAGAAAAATAAAAGGAAGTATAAAGCTACAGCTATGTTTTTCTTCCTTTAGACTCCATTAATGATGTTGGGTCTAGTCCTCTCAGGGTAGACTTCAAAATATACGTAGAAGTGGTGGAAGCCTTTAAATATCCTGTTGGAAGACCAAGGTATGTGTGCCGATGTCTGAGTGCCTGAAAAAAATTGCCATCTGCTTTCTGAATTTCAGTTCTTAATCTGTAAAACTCAGTCAATGGCAGCACCCTCTCAGGAGACCGCTCAGCGTGTTATTGTTTAGTCTAAATTTGTTAAAATTGATCAAATGTTAAGAAGGGCGTGGGAATGAGAGGAGGAAACGCATCAGCACACACCCTACCTGTATAGACTCATAACCTCCAGATTCTTAGGAAAGTGGGCTAAAATTTATTTTGTGCTTAATTCACTGCTTCTTCTGACCTTAAAATGCAAAAACACTTCTGCTTTCAGAATTGATGTTTCAATTATTCCAGGGCTGCTGGGGGATTAATTTTTTTCAAACATATCTAGCTACATTCTATCAGGAAGCAAAATGCCCAATGTAGAAAACATTAATTTTAAAAACACTTGGTAATGGTTGGCTCTTCTAGTGGTCACAACAGCACGTCTGTCAGAGTTCAAGGAGCGCCTGAATGATGCTCTTAGCCATATGGTTTAGTTTTAGGTAGTCCTGCGAAGACCAGGGAGTTGGACTCGATGATCCCCTTGCAAATCAAGATATTCTAGTATTCTATGATTCTTTTTCAGCCATCAATACTTGCCAAATATGAATGCAATTTAGAAAGAATTTTGGTTATTACTGATTTATTTTCAAAAAAAATAATAAAAAGATCACTCTTGAAAAATTTCATCCAGATCAGAATTCCTGAAAACCCCCTATTTAAATTTATGGTTAGTTTAAATCAGATCTACTCCATTTCAGTTAAAGCGATCACCTGTCAGTTCCGCTACATTTTAGACGAGGCACATATAAATAATAACCAATCTACAAACCCCTAACAGAAGGAGAGCTATAAACCATTCATGGGCCGTCTGTACATGTGCAGGGATACTTGTGGAAAGTATATAGGAGGTCTACAGGTCATATAGACACTCTGACCCGAAATTACACCTAATGAAACTGCCACTGCCACAGTTCACCGCTGACCAGGCATTGAAAGATTGTCATGCACTGCTAGACTGTCAGTGACGGATAAATTGCTTTCTTCATATGCTTTGCCCACAGTTCTCTTGACATACCAGGGTTTGTGCAAGAATTTCAGTTTGAGTGAAGGCTTGCAGGCAAGCAAACAGCAATAATTTAAAGCTGTCAGGATCAGAATCAGTTATAAGAAGAGGCAGCTGCCTGCAGCATCCCGCCCAAGAAAACATTTGGGTGCTTGCGGTACTTGCTGGAAATCCAGACAATGCCCCTGTACAAAATCAATGGCCCGCTACTGACCACAGGAAATTAAAAAGAAAAAAAAAAAAGGACAAACCAAATTAAACCAAAAAAAACCCCAAACCCACACACAGAGACGAGAAACAATAACAGAGAAATAAATAAAGAGGAAATATAAAAATAAATTCTTAAAAAAGACAGGAAAATAGTGAAAAGAAATGTGTTAAAGTATTATGAATGTTTTATCATGGCAAGGAATTTAGGATTTCTGTTATTATGAAATTTAAGTTATATGCTGCTGCTGATTCTACTGAAGACAGCATCCTAAAGAGTTTTATCTACACAATGGGTTCATTTCCCTTTAGCCACCATGTCCATGTCTCCATTTATAAGTGAGAGAAACTGGAAAAACATAAAGTACAACATTACAGCTCAGGAACAGTATTTCTGTTACCCGATGCAACATTTGGATCCTTCAAACAGTGAAAAATATAACCTTTTTTTTTGACCCCAGATGCATTTGATAATGTCACTGTTTCTGAATGCCTTTTTTACATAAATTAATATGGTCAGAAAAAAGAGGCACTCATCCAGGCAATCTCCTTCTCAGTTCAAAAAAAACCCACTTGCTTGATCTTGTTCTCTCTACAAACTCACTTTTTTCCTTAGAGCATCATTGTAATAACACTATTATTGCTGCTATTTAAAATGTCCAGAGTCAGCACACTGAAACTTGGAAAGGTTTGTATGTACGAACAGCGCCTTTTATAACTGACAATATTTTGCAAGATGCTTAATGACACTTCTTTTTTTAAGATATTTTATCGCTGAAGCTTTCTGCTTTCTATTTGCTATGTAACCATGCACATCTTTTGCTTTGTTAGGGGATGAAGATAAATAGGCATTTACATTATCTATTGTGTTGTAATGGGCAAACATCAGTAAAAAAATTGCATGGTAAAGCAAATCTCAAGAGAATCGTTCATTCCAAACGCTCTGAATATTGTCCTTATCTTTATGAGCGAGGAGTCTCCCTGAGAACAATTCTGCAGTTCCCACACGGGGCACTTTGCAGGCTTCATTAGAGAAATTCACCAGTTCTGTTTGCTGAGCCCTTTTTTCTGCCAGGCACAGAAGCAGGGGGAGTGGTTGAGGTTGGAAGGCACCTCTAGAGACCACCTACTCCAAGCTCCTTGCTCAAGCAGGGTTAACTGGATCAACTGGATCAACTTCCTTGGAGCCACATCCAGTCAGTTTCTAAATATCTCCAAGGACGGAGACTCCACTGCCTCTGTTCAACCACGCACTCGAGGACTGGACGTTGAAACAAAGACAGCGTAATCACTGATTTTCACAGCTGACCAGAGAAGTGAGCAAAGGCAAGGAAACACATGAAATATGCATGACTTAAATTATAGCATGACTTGCAATTTAGAACAATGCAAACCTGCCCAGTAACGGCCCAGAAATCGCTAAGGCCAGAGCACAGTTCTTTTCTATTGCTTTAATCTGACCTTACAATTCATAGTCTACACGAACAACATCCATTTCATGGTTTCACCATAATAAAAATGTTATAAAAGAATCCCTTTTAGTATAAATCTCTGTTTTCCTGCTTACTTTTATGAACTAAGTAAGAACTACAAGCTGCACCCTGCGAACGTGTTTTTAAGAATCCCAAGGTTGCTAGCTAAAACCCTACTCACTTTTAATATTCCAGCACATTCAGGAAGAACTAGCTGATGGTTTAACACCTGATTAAAAGAAGAACAAGAATTTGCTGTTTCCCAAGAGTCACCCAAGTCTCCTATCATGAGGTTAATATCATTATTTAGAAAAATAATCACACTAACATTTACAATCTTAGGGTCAAGCTGACAAAATTCATCAAAAGCCATTGTGAAACGTATCCAACCCCATCAAAAGAAACTCTTTGACACAACCTATTTAAATATCTGCTATGGGAAAAGTTCTGTTCTTTGGTTCCGAGGACAGCTTCACCATCCTGTGAGTGATGAGAAGCAGCACAAGCAGATGGAGGCTGCAGCAATCCTGACACGGAGGGCAGCCACCACCACCGCTGGTGATGGGACTCATCATCTGCTCTGCCACGTGTATGGTGCTACTCACCAGTAAGGAAAATTGACTTCTTGTTGTTTAGCTTTATAGAATATAGTCTAAAAATGTTCAAACAATATTTGGACACAAATATTTCCCTATGAGAATTCCCTGGTCCTGTTCTGGGATTTCACTAGGGAAAATATCATTTTTTGATGCAGCAGATGGGCAGTATATTGCAAAATACAGAAGCGGGAAGGTGTTTTATGGAGAAACAGAAGCACGTGTTTTACTTACCATAGACAGTGCAGAATATTCTTCACCAGACTCTAACACTGCAAATGCATGAAATAATTTGAAATGTGCAGGTGAATAGGAGAAGAATTTGGCCTATTCCCTGTGCTGTGTGTTTACTTAGGCTCTGAAAAAAAGGTGAAAAGAGCAATCCTTCTACTAAATTCCTTTTGAACAGAAACGTCATTGCACTCACTTAGCTGAAATATAACTTAAGTTAATGGTGCCACCTGGTGACAAGTCTTACTCACTGTTCCCATACCTCGTCAAGCAAGAAAAAAGACACTCATATGCTATAAATTTTCCCCTCAAGACTGACTCCCCCCAAAAAAAGCAATAATCACTTGTCCTAAGGGGCGTATTGTACCCATAGAAAGAACAATAAACAATAGGAAAGAAAATATTTCTTAACACTTTCGGTTTAGACGCTACCACACACTTTGAGTTATTAGCTTGTGAAGAGAATGCACTTAATAGTTCACGAAGGAAAAAGGGAGCAATGACACTGATTTATCTGAATCTGCTGCTGATGGGGGAGCCGGGCATTTTGTCTGGCTCAAAAACTTCATGTTCTCTGCAGCAATGTGTAAGACTCTAGCACCACCTGGTAGGATTTTACTACCCCCGTGACTGCAGTCACTAAACAAAAAATACCTCAGTTTTTGCGCCACGTGCTCTTTGCCTCTTACCTGTCAGTGATAACTCACATGAGAAATAATTCTGAAGCCATAAATTGCTCTGTGGATCTCTCTCAGTTGCAACACTGCTGAACAGGATCACAAAAAAATTAAGAGGAGGCTCCTTTTGAGAGGTCAGACTCTCACCCTGTTTCCTTTAGGTAAATCGGGATTTACAGTGCAGGTACCAGCACCTGGTGGGGGAAGGACCATGGTCATGCCAAGCAGGGCTGGAGACCTCGCTCAGACAGAGGGAAGGTCAGGGGATGGAGCACAGCAAAGACCTGAAGCCTCTTGGGTATCTGCCAAGATGTATAGCCAACCTTAGTACATTACTTTTTGTCATATGTATAAAACAGCAAAGATTTTACATATCAATAGCTTTAAAATGCTAATATTCAAAGGGATGGGTAGAGGAGAGTAATAGAAACGGAGATGGGATCTTATATTTTGCAGGAGACACCATGGCATAAAGTGGAGAAAAACAATGTCATCCAACTTACAGTTGTTATAATAGTTGTACAATAAAATAGCAGAATTTGGGTAATGGATTTGGGTTATGATTTCTCAACAGATTTGCTCATATGCAAAACGCGAGTTCTGAACAACAACCACTGCACAACCACCAGCTTAATTACATTACAGTAATGGTTACAGGTGAAACCAGTCATTTAGGAGCTTCATTGCAACTTTACTCCTGCCCAGCTGCCACAGTATCTTATTTAACATTTGCAATTTCAAACCTGCTCAACAACCAGCACAAATGCTGACTGGTCCTTCACATTTATAAAAAAAAGGACATTTAATAGCAAAAAGCTAATTTAAAGGCAGTGTATTTGCTTTATGGCTAATCGTGCTTGCCCAAAATTTGGGTTTTTGCTAAACTCAGCATTTTGGAAGGGGAAATGAAAATGCTGGACAATTTTAAGTGTATTAATGGTGTTCTGTGCTCTTGAAGAGGGGAAAACTGCATCCCTTCACCCCCAGGACCCTTTGCAGTCTGGGATTTCCCTTCTATGGAACCTAATCAGGGACCTCCTTAATTTAACAAAACAGGAATATCTCAGCTGAATTATGGACATTCTTCTCTTAGATGCCTCATTCACATAATACAGTCACATGCTGCGTATGCAAATTACACAAGTATCCATATGCTTAATTTATACGACTATTTAACCAAACCGGCATAATAAATATGTCTAGTTAGATACTTGCAGTAAGTGTGCAGCTGTCTGGAAGGAGGTACAAAATCACCATCAGTGAAATCCAAACTGCAGCTGTCATTAATCAAAGCTTTGCCCTTGAACATTCATCACTGTGATATTGCTGTGACAAAGTGGACTTTTACTGCCGTCTGGGACGGGAAGATTTTACTTCCTCAAAATAATTCAAGTTCTCCAGTGCTGCAGATGCTGGGAAAAAGCCAGTTTGCATGTTTGTTCTCAACACGGCAAATAAGCAGAGGAAAGATCATCACAATGTTATAGAACACTAAAATTATCTGTAAAATGCTGCATGTTTAAATGCTGAACTTTTGAATGGTATGTAGCAAATTGCTATTGAAGTTATTTATGTTTAACAGAAATAATTGATGTTTCTTGGATCAATGAACTAGAGATAATGCAGTCAGGATAGATTTGATTGTTAGGTCAAATGGTGATTTTTACA
Source organism: Tringa tobata (assembly GCA_033628505.1). Taxonomy (NCBI): domain Eukaryota; kingdom Metazoa; phylum Chordata; class Aves; order Charadriiformes; family Scolopacidae; genus Tringa; species Tringa tobata. The sequence continues at coordinate 5,968,218 of JAHREE010000096.1, forward strand.
ATATCGAAAAGGTGGTGTAGAAGGAGTTTTAGTAAAGATGAGGTTCCATCTCTAAAAATACGCCGTTCACTACATCCCTCAATCAGAAAAGAGCAGTGGCTGTCAAAGTTACTCACCCACTGGACTGACAGTGAAGGAGAGGTTTCACAAGCCCAGGGAATTAAACCAGAGCAATCCAGAGAGCTTGAGAAAGCATAGAATAGTTTGGGTTGGAAGGGACCGTTAAAGGTCATCTAGTCCAACACCCCTGCCACAAGCAGGGACATCTTCAACTTGTGCAGGTTGCTCAGAGCCCCGTCCAACCTGACCTTGAATGTTTCCACGGATGGGGAGTCTACCACCTCTCTGGGCAACCTGGGCCAGTGTTTTACCACCTTCATTGTAAAAAATTTCTTCCTTATATCTTGTCTAAATCTCTCTTTTAGTTTAAAACCATTACCCCTTGTCCCATCACTACAGGCACTACTAGAAAGTCTGTCCCCATCTTTCTTATAAGCACCCTTCAAATACTGGAAGGCTGCTATAAGGACTACCTGGAGCCTTCTCCAGGCTGAACAACCCCAACTCTCTCAGCCTGTCCTCATAGCAGAAATGCTCCAGCCCTCTGATCATCTTTGTGGCCTCCTCTGGACCTGCTCCAGCAGGTCCATGTCCTTCCTGTGCCGAGGGCCCCAGAGCTAGACACAGTGGTGCAGGTGGGGTCTCACCAGTGTGGAGCAGGGGGCCAGAATCACCTCCCTTGACCTGCTGGCCACATTTCTTTTGATGCAACCCAGCATGTGGTTGGCTTTCTGGGCTGCATTAAGGCTTCGCTCTGCTTAAACTATGAGCCATCATTCCTTTTCAAAGAGGAATAAGATCTTTCCAAATATTTTTGGTTTTCATGTAGTTGTTAAGAATATATGAGTCTTATTTTGTATGCCTTGACTAGCAGTTAACCAGGGTTCTTCACAGACAACATGATATTTGTCCATAAAGGTCAACAAGCCAGTGGATCTACTTGGATCCACTGAAATCGAATTTAGCCATAAGAACAAGGTTTTGGGTGAGTGCTGTCAGGCATATTATTTAGGGTAGATGAAAGATGACTCACTTGTATTAAATCACTGGTAACAATCAGCAACATCTGAAGAAGTGTCTGAAGGCATATTCTGACAATGTTCATGAGATCTCTCCCAATACCCTCAACACACGAGCTCTGCTATAGAAATGACGCATGCCTGGGACCATCTTCTAGCACTAAGCTGGGATTCATACTTTAAAATTCTCTTCGTCTCCAGAACCAAGCAGCTACATGCACAATAATTTATAAGGATGATTCCTGGGCTGTGAATTGTTCAGGAGAATGCTGGTCAGATGGGCCAAAAACTTGTAAGAAAGCATTCAAGCAATTTTACAGTACAGATTATTGAGTCCCGCTGTGTGGAAACATGCCTGTTCCCAGGTTAATTCACTAATGAAGACACTTCCAAATAGATTTCGGCTGTAAATATGTTGTCAGAGAGTGGTTTATTAGATGGTGAAAGCGTGCACCCGGGCAGTTAGTTAAATTTTCTGGAAATCCACACTCCTGCTTGCCTTGCAGTGACTTTATCATGTAACCGTACTTGAAGTGAGCTACTGAGAATTTGCTGAGTGTAGCTTCTTCTGCATTTGTAAGCCATCTGCTCGGTCCTAGCACATGTGTATATTGCTTGCACATGAGATCTGCACCACTTTACTTCATGCTGGTTTATGAGAACATTATCCGGTTCAGAAGGAGCAGAGATTCCCCTTCACTCTCAGCTGTGCAGTCACCCTCCAAAGGTTTTGAATTTACTCACAGTGCCATTGAGAGCCTTTAAGGACATTACCTATATGCAGCAAATTCTTGAAGTCTTTTCACTGCTGGATGGAAATTGTACTTCAAAGCAAAATGCTGTGGTTTAGCCAAGAATTACTGTAAATCTGTTGTTTAGTGAAGGCCTCCCCAAAACCTTGTTCTTTGACCAAAACTTGTCAAATAGCTTCTTGTTTGGAAAAAAGCATTGCAGTTTGTGAATCAGTTCTAGTATAAAGCAATATGTGACGAGCAATGGCCTGAGATAGGTGAATACCATGTCTCTAATGTCCACTGATTTTCAGGGAGGGCAACAAAAAGGAACTGTACTATTCCCTGCAGCAAGAAGCAGGGGTCTGGCAGAGCAACCACCTCAAGCTACACCATTCTCCTTTGCATCATGACTGTATTTGTACTACTGTTTTTCAAACAGATGATAAGGACTGGCACTGAAGAAGCTGGAGGAAGTTGACAATTTGTACGAATGACAATCCTAAAAAGCGCTTTTGAGAATTGTGAAGAGAAGATTTTGATGCAGGAACATCCATATCTCCTGTCCTTTGGCAGGGTTTAGCATGTGTTTGCCTTCCACGATGATACAAGTCCTGTGTCAAAGGATGATTCTTCCAGAAACTTTCACATCAAATTTATTTGAGTGCAAAGCTTTCAGAATATGAATTCTGACTGAAAAATCTTACAGTTCTTGTATTTATCCCTAAAAGTGGTGCTGGATGAGAGCACTTTGCCAGCACAGGTTAGTTCAAACATATATGACGCAACTCTTACTGCTAGTCATTTATGGGTCTATACAAATTTGTAATCCACTTTGAAAATGTGTTTATTCCATTGAGGATGGAGTGTACTTGTCCAAGTGTCCCTCTGTCTTCATCTCTAATCCTGTACTTGCCATCCACATTGCTTAGTGAAAATTCAGGAGTGGCACTTTTGTTTATCCATATCTATACCCTTCACTACCTCAGTGTTGCCTTGATTTAACGCTAACATGCCATTTAAACACAAAAGATATCTGTTGCAAACACATCTCATCATTACAGCACTATCACTGTATCATGCCTCACAGCTCCATCCCTACTTCTCCAGAGATCCATCTCCTCACCACCTGAAAATCAATATACAAAGGTAAAAGCACAAACACAAGTCTGGTGTTCAACAAAAAGCCATTGGAGTCCACGACTTGGACCTCTCTTTAGTGAAAGTAAAGAGAAACTGCAAGAAAACAGGGTACAAAGAGAGAAACCTAGCAGTTCTCAGGCTGCATGGCCTTATTACAGGGACCTTCACAATATTTCCTAATGTTACCCCTGGAAAGCCCAAATTCTGTAGGCAAATGCTGAAGAAAACCCCAAAGCACCCTGGTGCTTCAGGAGACTGTTGATATCCTGAGGCTAAGGAGCAACATGTCAAAAAAGAGACAATTCCTCCAAAAAGGCACAGATCCCACCTTTCAACATCAACTGCAGAGGCCAAAGGTGAAAATGTAGTGAAGTGAAGAAGATGCTTAATTCAGAATCTTTTTTTTTAAGTTTACTAACTGGTTCTATTGATTTTTCTCCTTCAACTGAAATTTTACAAGGATGGAATTATCTTGAAAGGAAAGGTCATGAGTGACATTAAGAGATAACGGAAAGGCACTCGAACGGGAAACTTGTGCTTGGCAGTAAGTCCCAAGCCAAGAAGTCTTACATGATAAACAAAACACTTAGCAAAGCTAAACAAATAGTGCTTGTCCCTTCCCTTCCCCAGAGCCCTGCCAGTGACTTTATCTCATTAAAGTACAGGATGTTCTTATTCAATATTTACAGTCCTGGTTTTATGTTTCTCTAACAATTGTTATAGCCCCAGACAAGTAGTCAATGAAAGATGCATATATTTTAACTTGTGTGGAGTATCAACTGAGATTCTTATGTTGTCACCAAGACACCTCCCTCAATCCCTAGGAATCACCAACAAAGTTTTTCCGAGATCTTGTCAGTCTCACTCACACGCAAGCTTTGCACCACACACAAGACAGATTTTCTTGGCTTGGTGCTTCGTATGTCTCCAGCTCAGACTCTTTATGTAAAAAGCATTTAAATTTGTGAAAAAAAATCCATTGCACAAGTAGATATAACTTCCCAAGTAAAGATGATTCCTTCTCCTACGGGAGCACCTCCTCAGAAAAATAATGATATTTCAGGAACATTGCCAGCTCCACCCAGAAAAAAAAATATTTTTTAAAAGCATGTTTTAAAGGAGTAGTTGTTTTCACTGGTCTTGTATATTTACAGTTGTTATTGTTCTGCTTTGCCTGAATTCTAAGTACACAATTCAGCCAATCTAACCAGGTCATCTCAGCTCAGGCAAGCAGGATTTCCTGCTTTCAAAGGTACCACTTCTTTCCCTTGCCTACAGAATTATACTCTTATATTTAGGTATATACCCTTATATTTAGGTATATAACCCTCATTCCAAGGCCAAACCAATTAAGGTGCAAATTATATGGACTGAATCGCAGCCTGCAGCTTCTTTTGGCCAACACAATAATGCACAACTGTAGGTTACACTCATCAAGGCTGACCTCTGCTCCTAGACCAGCTCACAGAACCCTGGGAACTAAACAAAATCAGTGCACCCTCACTCGCAGGTGGTTGGTCGAATAGCAAGTTTAGTAGAATGTTAATAAAATATCTGGTTTTAATCTTGTGTTCCCATTCAAATATTGATTGTTATTGCATTAGAGTCCATGAAGGTGGTTTACTCAATCATAATCACTCAGATTTCATGTTATGAGTAAGTACTACCCAAAGCAAGACTGACAGCAAAAAGTCTCATAGATGGCACCTCTTTCCACAGATAGACATGTATTTGTCCTAACTGTAAGACAAATAATTTTGAGTAACTAACAGATCTGTAAAAATAACAATTTATCACCAAAAAAATGCAAAAATACAGAGCTACATATTTATTAATAATTTGTACACCAATAAAAGCTCATTGTTCCCTTCTATTTTCATACATTCCAATTTCTAATTACTGCTTGCCATTTTCTGACCCACTCTTGCTCTAGATGGATATCCCACCCCATCTTCCACAGTCAAGATAACAACAAGAATAGGGCCTTGACTGGATCTAAATTCTCTCCAGGAGAATGAAGTCGGACAATGCTTTCCATTGTAACTTGAGTCTGACAGAATGTATCTGGATGACCTCATGGTATGATGTAAGCTTTGCATTTCTCATTTAAGCTCTGTGTCCAGTCACAAGTGTCCTATGAGGTCTTGGGTCAGTCACTAAAGCCTTTGTTGAGATCAGCTGGGCTTTGCAATCTGTAAACAAAGTCCCAGCAGTGCCATGGACAGCTGGGCACCACCCCACAAGGATGGGACTTCTTGGGGGGCTTCTGCGTTATTTAGAAATGGACATTAGATGTCTCATTCTCACCAAACAGACCTACTGGAATGTCAAATGGAGACACGGAACTGTAGCCAGATGCAGGGTTAGAGAGTACTGTACACACAGACACCTAAAACTTATTTTTGATGAAATGGGGACTATTAGTTATCTCCCTGTTCCAGAGGAGGGCTGTGAAGGTGTAGTCTTCAAAATAAAAGAGGCACTCCTCTGCAGACCATCTAAATCTCTCAGCTTGGTTGTCCTTGTTGCAAATTTGTGAAATATAATCTTGACCTCACATAACACCCATTTTTGAACGCTTTATACACCCTGTGTTATGAGCAAAGATTAACAGTCTAAAAGGGCTTTCTAATTCCTCATCTAATGAGACTCTATACAGAAAAGCAGCTGGAGGTCCTGTTCATAAACACCTAGCTATAATTACAAGATAAGCAAAAGAATTAGGCTTTCTAATCATAATAAATTACTAAGCAGAAAATGTAATAAAATCTAACAAGGTTTCTCTATATTGCATTGTGTTAATACAAACTTCATATATTAGCATCTATTGCAAAATGCCACGCGTGCAACTAATTAAGTAAAGAGCGTTTTTCTCAGGTTAAGCAAAGCACCTACATTTCTGCAATTATTATACCTTTGGAAAGTCTGTCCTGATTCTGTTCCCACTCAAAGATGGGCAGAGAAACCAAATGAGCATTACAGCGAGTTCTGTGTGATCGCTCTCTCAAGTGCATTTCGCAAATGGCCAAAATGGCCAGGTAAAAGAGCTCTAAATAAAAAAAAACAGTGCTTTGCACAACCATAGTGCCTCTCATCCAAGGACTTTAGTGCATTTGATAAATATTAATTAACTAACCCCCATACTGCTGCTTTGAAGTAGGCAAGGGATATATTTAAGTATCACTCTGTTTGCTACTGAAATGCATTCTCCCCTTTCCGCTCTTGAGCCGGATGCAGCGGCTGTTTAACACCACACATGAATATTAAACAAGAGTTTTAGGGGAGAAGTAAGGAATACTTAATCCAAAAGAAATCCCAGAGGGATTTACATGGGTAGAAAGCAATTACTTAAAGCTACGGCCCCCAAACTCTGTGGGTGACTTTGTTCTCCTTCAGCCACCTCCATTTTAAATTTAAATTTGCTGCGGTTGTTAATAATATTGGAGGATCTTGCAGGCAGCCTGTCACCTCTGAGCTGCAGAGAGGGGAACACTAGCACAAAATCTGGGCCAGAATTGGTAGAATCTTGCTTTTATCCTGGCAAAATGAGCCAGGGGACTTAAGTGATCACAGCACAGTACAATTTTGGCTTTATACTGCTGAAAGAGGATACAAATAGCTGGTTGGAGTTCAGACAATTCAATAATTAAGCTCTCAAACACTTTTTAACTGATGAGACCTTATCTTCAACACACCCCACCCATTATGGAGCACCACACCCAGGAGTAATGGTCATCAGCTGGCTCAGGCTTTCTGCCCCATTTCTCTTGGTGGTGGCACCAATGGGTTGTACGTGGCCAGGTACATCTCCTGAGATCGTAGAGAAGTCACAGCTTTGGGCAAAACTGTGGTTTGCACAATGTCATCTCAGCCTCACGTCCTGCATTATGGGGAAACCTCTTTACAGTCTCACAGGGCGTCATCTACTTAATATCTAGCTGTCTCAGCATGAAGACCAAGTTCTTGCTGGGGCAGATGAAAACTATTAGAGAAGATTCAGATTTGTAACAGGACAAAATTCGCCAAGAAGCCATTCAAAAACTGCAACAGGAACGTTGCTGTACGTGCAGCAGAAACCAAATAGAAAGTGCAGACAACTTTCCTTTACAGTGAAACATCATCAACAGTCATTTCTCATTGTGACAAGAAGAGAGGGCATTTAAACAAGCCTGGCATTACTTCGACACTTAACTGTATCTAAAAATTTCTTTACTATTTCAATAGTCTCTGTTGGAAGGGGTGGAGGGGTTTTGCCAAGGAAATCTCCAGCATTAGCCCTATAAATATGTCATTTGTACACACTTTCTGTACTTCAAATACAATTTTTAAGGCTTTCCTGAACTATCTTGGATAAGTTTAACCAGCTAGCCCATTCTGACATATTTGCTTAGTTTTACACCAAATCTAAATCAGCACTTACAGCTTAAGTATCAGGATTATATTAACAGCTTAACTTGTACACCATTATTAACCAAAAATAATTCAAGCCAAACATTCATCTTAATTGAAAACATCACATCTTTAGTTTTCCCTCAAATTAAGAAACGACATCACCAGATGGCCCTTTTAGGATCATCGAGTTGGGCTTCTTGGGTCTTATGTTCCTTGTGTACTTTACCACAAAGCTAAAAATCCTTAACACTGCCAGCATATCACACAAATCATTTGCCCAGCACTGGCACTCTCTTGGGACCAAAATACCTCCAACTAAAACCCGAATTACGCAAACACAGAATCCTTCCCTGAATCACGTCTCCCATATTCACAGCACACAACAGCAGAGCAGCGGTAGAGGGACTTTCCATTTGGCATACATTAATGAATCCCTTCCCCAAAAAAAGAATTTATTTCTTAGAAAGGTCAACTGTCTTTTACTGAACAGTTAATTTTGCAGCCAGGTATTCAACCTGCCAGATGGGCACTATGGTAAAGTTAATCACCATTTTATATAGTGAAAACTTGACCTAGCAGGATATGAGCATCCTTCTCCTCTTCTGTGGTGAAGAACAGGAAGAGACCTTTGTATGGCTGATTTGAGAGAGACCACACTGAGCAGTACCTTGCTTGACCTGACAATAACTCTCTCTAGGGCCAGGAATCCCACATTTCCGCAGAGGGCTTCCCAAAAGAGAAAGCAAATCTTACACGTTTTCACAATTCCTTTAAGTGTCTGAGCACAAAACCATCCTACATGCCCCCCCATCCATTGCAGAGATTGGTATTTCTTTTCAACATCCTGCACAAAAGCATAGTCTGAGCAGGTGGAGGCATCTGGATGAGGTTTGGTGGTGGTGCATTTACACCACCTCATACCTTGGAGGCTGATCCATAGGTAGAGAGCATACACACTACAGCAATATTGATCTTAAATGGGCTTACTCATTTCTACGTTAACAAATCCTCCATGCCAGCTTCCTGGATATATTCATCTTTACCTAAAACTAAGCAAATCTTTGGACAGGTAGTGAATTAGCACAAACAGATGTTGCTGAGAGATCACAGAATCACAGGATCGACTAGGTTGGAAGGGACCTTTAAGATCATCTAGTCCAACCGTAAAAAAAAAAACCGAAAACCACACCACCACACCCACACACCACCAACCAACACCAAACCCTATCCCCGAGCACCGTGTCAATTCATCTTTTGAATATCTCCAGGGATGGTGCCTCAACCACTTCCCTGGGCAGCCCATTCCAATGTTTGATAACCTTTTCCATGAAGAAATTTTTCCTGACATCCAACCTGAACCTCCCCTGGCGCAACTTAAGGCCATTTCCTCTTGTCTTATCGCCTGTAATTTGGGAGAAGAGACCAACCCCCACCTCTCTACAACCTCCTTTCAGGGAGTTGTAAAGAGTGACAAGGTCTCCCCTCAGCCTTTTCTCCTTCAGACTGAACAACCCCAACTCCCTCATCCTCTCCTCATAAGACTTATTCTCCAGACCCCTCATCAGCTTCGTTGCCCTTCTCTGGGCTTGCTCCAGCACCTCAATGTCCTTCTTGTGGTAAGGGGCCCAAGACTGGACACAATACTCCAGGTGGGGCCTCACCAGTGCCAAGTACAGGGGGATGATCACTTCTCGGGTCCTACTCACCACGCTGTTCCTGATACAGGCCAGCATGCTGTTGGCCTTCTTGGCCACCTGGGCACACTGCTGGCTCACGTTCATCCTGCTGTTGACCAACACTCCCAGGTCCTTTCCTGCCAGGCAGCTCTCCAGCCACTCTGTCCCAAGCCTGTAGCGCTGCCTGGGGTTGGTGTGACCCAAATGGTGTGACGCAGATGTTGCGCTCCTGCTTGCTTTGGCATCATGGCTAATTGGTACTTTTTAAGCAATTCCAAAAAGATAGTCAATGGCCAGAAGAGCATTAAAACATCTTGAACTGGAGTTCAAAACACTGGGAACTCACAGGTATTTGTGTGATAAACTTCATGGAGAAAAAGTGTAAGACCCTTACACCACATAGCAGTGCTTTCTCCAACCTCACAAAAGTCCTAGTGATACTCAGAATTCATTATATCATTCTGTGAAGCAATCCATAACATTTTGAACACAGAAAACACTACACTTACTGTGGACAAGTAAAATAATACCGACAGAAAAGTATATTTGAAATCAATGTTACCACAAGATGTCACTATAAACTTTATGTAGAGAAAGGGTTTGACTACTTTAACTTTAAAGAGATCAAAGTTACTTTTTTCCAAGTATATTTATTTTCTTCCAAATTGTATTTACAAAACGTAAAACATAAATTAATTGCTTATAAGGAAAAAGCAACCAAACAAACATGAGAAATGCAGTCTACCACACCAAAACACCCTGGTGAATTCTCAGAAGGCAGGTTGGGTGTGAAACAATGAAGAGAATAAAAACAGAGCAGTCATTTGGTTTTAGACAGAGGTTAAAGAATAAAAAGAATGAAGTTACAGTTTTATATTGAAGTTCAACACTGTGAGATTAAAAATGATTCAACAAAAAGCAAGACTTGGGAGAAAACACCCAGTACAGAATATAAGTCTGTATCTATCCCTCCATGTCACTGTAATTAGGTCGGATTGATTTCTCCTAGTTAACTATCTAACTAATATCTGTTTTGAAAGATACTCCTCCATGACAATGCCTCCTACTACCTCCATGTAATCAGGTTCTGGGAAGACAGTGAATCTCCTAACAAATTCCCTGCTGAAAATGAGCATTCATATATATATAAAAATATGCAATTATATTATGTATGTGTATATATATACATATATATACACACATATATATACACACATAATAGTGTGGATATTGTGAATATATGTAATTTGTATGCAACTCCACATCTATATAACCAGAATTTTGGCAAGAGAAGACAACAAGGGCCTTCTTGAGCCACATCCCCATCTACCTGCGGTGGAGGCAGAGGACCGGCCCAGGGCATGCAGCAAGGCAGCGGCAGAGCCAGTATCCAGAAGCAAGTTCTTCAAGCAATGCCACTCCAACACCACCTGCTCTGATATTTCCATTATCAGTAGCACATCAAAAATGATGGTGATTCCAGTCCCAGCACCTCCAAGAAGTATGAGTCATAGAATCATAGAATGGTTAGAGTTAGAAGGGACCTTAAACATCCTCTAGTTCCAACCCCCCTGCCATGGGCAGGGACACCTCCCACTAGACCAGGTTGCTCAAAGCCCCATCCAGCCTGGTCTTGAACACTTCCAGGGATGGGGTGCCTTCAAAACACTGATTTAGTAGAAAAAAACGATCTAATTCATCTAAACAAACTAACCTCTGGACAAAAGTCAGATCTAAGAAAAAGAAAACTTTACCTTTGGTAGTGTCGGTATCTCCGCTACCTCAAGCGGTGAAGGCTGGTGTGAACTGTCTGACAGTTTTGACCTCACTTTGAAACCTGTGTGTTACCAATATCATCACACTATGGAATTTGCGATAAGAAGTTCTTTTTACTATCCTTCAGATCTAGAAAATCACCATGCAAAATTAACTTCAAAACACTGATATGGTTGTAAAGGTAAGTCCCAAAGTTAGAAAGTGTCACAATTTAAGTATATGGTCACACACCATTTTTCCCCCTGCTCTGAGAATTTATTCAGTATACCAATGGGTGTGCACCAAGGAAGCTGTCTGAGCAAGCTTTGCACCATTCACCTCAGGAATCACAGAACCACAGAATGATATTGGGTTGAAAGGGACGTCTGGAGATCACCTAGTCCGACCCCCCTGACAAAGCAGGTCCACCTAGAGCAGGTTGCACAGGAACATGTCCAGGCAGGTTTTGAACGTATCCAGAGAAGGAGCTGAAAGGCTGAGAGCCATAAGAAGATTTCTTGAAGGTTCTTTAGCTTAAGAGCATTAAATGCTACCCTGGGAATTAGATCCTACCTCTGACTCCTACAGAGATGGTCAGGAAGTCACATACGCTGCATTTTTCCAAAATGATCACCCATCCTTACTTACGTTTTAAGTGCCCAAAATGAGACACTGGGGCAATCTTGCTGGAATAGTGGCACTCCCCATTACAGCTGGAGCTGTGTCCAGACGTTAAAAGTGGTGTATATGGTGATGTATCAGGTCAGAAGTGTCTCCAATCAGGCTTCTAAAATCAGTAGTTATTTTTAGCTCTATTTCTCAGGGCTTCGGTACCAACTCCATAGCACAGAACTACAATCATCTCATTAAACAGCAAATAACAATGGGAAAGCAATGGATTAAATACTTGCACATCAGCTGAGCCTTGCCCTTTCTACACACTGAATGACACAGGATTTTTGAAGGAAAAGGACATGAGGTCAAATAAATAAGAAGTATTACGCTGTATGTATGTCCAGGAATTGAACTCAGTTCGCAGAAGCTACCTTAGTTACAGTACTGCCCTACTCTGACCACAGACCTAATTCTCTTCATTTCAGAGTTTTGAAATACCACATCATTTTTGTGTAACATAACATAATGATAATTATTATAATAGCTATTTTCTATTTCTAATGCGTGGGATTTTATGCAATAGTGCCTCAATCAACTACATCAGCAGAAATTCAAAACCACACAACTATTGAGGACAAAATGGAGACAGGAAAGAACAAATGAAAGACATAAATTCAGTCTTCTTTGAAAAGAGCTTGCAATTATCTCAGTGGCAGATCCAGGTGACAGAGCCCAAACAGAGTCACAGAAAATGGACCACTCGACGGAATAAAGACACGATGGGAATGAACAACAGTCTGCAGTATTTCTTGTCAAGACATATTTTAATACCCAACAGAGCTCCAAAGCATAGCATCATACCTGAGCAAACTACAGCAGAAGTTTTAGACAAATACGATACCCACAGTTACCTGTTACTATATATATATTCATCTATATAAGTATTCTAAGTATGTGTAGATATATACATAAATATATACATATATGTATATGTAGGATTAACTAGTTTACTTTCATGCATTTTACTACTCCATGCTCAATTCCAATTTCATGTAAATCCCTTATATCAGTGTTTTTCACTGACACCCATAACACTGGAAACACAGGGTTAAGAAAAATAGTCCTGGAATTCCAGAAGAGCCACAGAGGTGGTACCAGGCAACAGATTTGGCTCATTTTTAGCAGCTTTAAAAACTGTAAGGAATATCAAGGCTAACATGTTTCTGTGATTTTAAAATTACCACGCAGCTTCTTAAAAATTTATATTCACTATACAAAAATCACACCACAGTCTAGCCTAAAATGACTCCACAGACCAAAACATTAGAGAGAGAATAGCTCTGCTATTTTAGAGACAAAAATAAACATTAGGATTACTGATGGAACAGCTTGCTCCAGATTATTTTCTTCCATTTTATTAGTAGATGTACAAACTACATTAGCAAGACATAAATCCAGTATTTCTTTATTTAACACCAAAAAAAATCATCTGTCTCGTTGTCCTTTTATATTCCCTCAACTTGGAAAAGGAGAATACATTGTTCAAAAGAAAACCAGATTATCTAAATGCAACTCTTAATAATTTGTCTCTATTTCTCATCACAAAGCAACAATAAAGGGCTATCCCTATTTAATGCAAAGAGAAAGAAAAGCTTCACACTGGGACAGCAGCCACACAGCAACAGCTGCTGCAACTGCATTTTATTAATTCTAATTATACATGGAATCCATATGGCCAATACACACTTTAAAAAAAAAAAAACAAAAAAACCAAAACAATTCAGGAACAAAAAAGGGGGTTTATTCCTTATTAGATATTGAAAATTAACAAGCTCAACAAATTACCATATTGCCCATATTAAAAACTCATCTTAAAAATAGTTTATTTCCAAAGCAGAGCTTTTTGCATTTGGAAAGAGAAAAGTCCACAACGCTTGTCTGAGATGTAAACATGATCATTCATCGGTTAAAAGGCAGCAAAACATGAGCAGAGGGTTGCATTAGGATTACAAGTGATTATGTATTACCCAGGTTGTACCAATGCTGTAATCGGTTTCTTCCTGTACACAGATAGGCTGAGAATCCAAACACAGACCTGGGCTGGGATTCTGAACTTTTCAGAGTCCATCAGCATTTGTATCCAGTGTTTTCGTGCAATTCTTTAAGGAAAAGGTTAACAGCAAAGATGAGATTTCAATCAAAATTCACAGAATCTTCGTGGTTGGAAAGGACCTCTGAGATCACCGAGTTCAACCATACACACAAAAAAAATACCCTACAATCTTGGGCACTAGAGCAGGCCCTGAAGAGCCACATTTACATGTTTGTTACATACCTCCAGGGATGGTGACTCCCTGGGCAGGCTGTTCCAGTGCCTGACCACTCTCTCAGTAAAGTAATTCTTCCTAATATCTAATCTAAACCTCCCCTGCCACAACTTCAGACCATTTCCTCTGGTCCTGTCATTATTCACCTGGGAGAAGAGGCCAACACCCACCTCTCTCCAACCTCC
>JAHREE010000096.1:5982134-5997981 GCA_033628505.1 Tringa tobata
TAGAGGGCAATGAGGTCTCCCCTCAGCTTCCTCTTCTCCAAACTAAACATGCCCAGTTCCCTCAGCCTCTCCTCATATGACTTGTTCTCTAGACCCCTCACCAGCTTGGTGGCTCTCCTCTGGACACGCTCCAGGACTTCAATGTCCTTCTTGTAGTGAGGGGCAAGAGATATCAGAGCTTTGCTTTTAGGTTCAGGTCTTTTCTGGTAATTCACAAGCTTTTGGTATTTAAATCCTTTCTAACAAAAACTGATTTAGGGTTCCCATACAGGATTCCCACATCTTTGCACACACACCTTCTCTCTTAAGGTGGAAAATGACCTAATTACATTAATATTAAGAAGTTTTTGTGGGAGGGCTACTCACATCTCCAGATTGGCTAGCAAGAACAGGGAGCACCAGCTTTATCTGCTCCTCACCTCTAACCAGTAAGGCACCCCTGCAACACCCAGTAAATCCCAAAGGCAACAGCAACTCTGAGATTTTCAGAAATACAGAAATATTTCAGCTCCTCCGTCACAGGCACAACTAAGAAAGACTGGGGAACATTTCAGACCTCAGTGAAACTCCCTTCTCTGGGTATCTTCAGCCTGATTTCCCTATGGTAACGTGATGTCTGTCTGTCCCTCTCCCACATGTGCATCTGTCTGCCAGCTCTCACCGACTGGCTTTGAACCCTCTGCCCAATGTCAATGTAACTCAACGGAAGTGAAGAAGCCTCAGCTCCTACAAAGGATCTGCAAGTACCGTGCCCCTTACCCTCCCCCAAGTTAGAATCATAGAGTCATAGAATCGTCTGGGTTGGAAGGGATCTTAAAGATCATCTAGTTCAACCATCAACCTAACTCTGACAAAAAAATAATAAGAAATAGGAATAAAAATTACTAAACCATATTCCTGAGGACCATGTCTACCCGTCTTTTGAACAACTCCAGGGACGGTGCCTCAACCACTTCCCTGGGCAGTTAGAAGAGCTGGAGAGAAATGAAGATACTCCAGGGGAAATTGGACTACCCTGGGAGTCAAAATAGCGGTGGGTCAAAATCCACAGGAAACCAGGCACTTTAGACCTGCCATTTTTTGCAACAAATGGTTCACTCTGTGCAACCAGACTTTTGCTGGAGAATCGTGAGATTTAGTCCCTCAAGCTGGCCATGGTCCAACCCCCAGCTTGTGGAAAAAAATAAAAAAAAAAAAAAAAAAAAAAAATCACACAGCTTCAAACCATCCCGAAGATCTAGCACTGCTACCTTTAGCTATTTTGAGAGAAAGCTCAAATTTGCTTACTAAGAGAATTGGACTTCAAGAATAAAAGCAGCTGCAGCTGTCTTCAGGCAAAACAAAAGCTGCCCTTGAATTTAAATTCCAGTTCTGCTGTAATTTATGCTGCAACAAAGAAAGATGCCAGTTTGGGAAAGTAGGACTCTGTGCGGAGTAATAACAGGCTTCCCCATTGTCAGAGATGTCATTCGAGCGCTTCTTAAATGTGACAGAGCACTGAAGGGTTTCTGCACATTTCTTTTGCTCCTCGACGTTTGCAATAGTCAGGGAGGGTTTCAATATTTTTAGATACGGCTATAGCAGAATCTTTATTTCTCAGTCTGGGAAGGGCGGAATGTAAATCTCCGAAAGAATCACTCCAACACATGAGCCAAGGCAGGCGAAGTCAATGGGAGATTTTTTTTCTATTGACTTTGTGAACGCTGGGCTCAGGCCCTCAGCGAGAGGATTGCCCAACATCCCCGGGCCAGCCGCAGGCTCGGCTGCACGGGATTAATTCCCAAGGAATTCAGTATCGTTACACGAGGTGAAATAGCCTGACAGGACCAGAAACCAGCTCACTGGGATTAAGTGCTCGAGAGCAATGACATACGAGATTGGTGACCTTACACTCAGGAGCGCTGTAAGTAGCGAAGCGTGTCAAACACGTAAGTGAGCTAAAAACATCAAAAACATCCATCGAGAGCAAGCTTGGAAAGTATGAATAGATAACACCCAGTTGTGCTTTCCTATTGAAAAGTCTCCCAGCACAGCAATTCGTTTCATCTCCTTTTGGTCCCTGAAACACTGACAAAGCACTAGGTGCTGAAACACGCTTCCTCCTGTGGATAGAGAAAGATTCCCAAAGGCCACCATTGCCCTAGAAAGATGATTGCCAAACATGTCCCCCGTTTTGATACCCTCAATTCTAGCAGCTTTATCAGGAGCCTTGTGAAATTTGGCATCACCTTGTTGTCCGTGATCCCACCAATGTCACATCTCATGTTCGCGCAAAGCAAGAAGTGCAAAAGGGGTCTTGGTGGTTGTGGAGAACAGCCTGAAAATATCACTGCAGTGTTTCTTAAAGACAGATCATAGAGGCAGACAATAACAACCTGCGGTATTTTATAGATTATTTCGAGGCAAACAGTAACAACCTGCGGTATTTTATAGACTATTTCGCTGCCTTTCGTGCAAATATCATAAGCTTTTTAACACTGAAGGCCAGTGCTACCATGTATTTTGAGGTGTTGCATCATCCTGACTTTTCCTCTGACATCCATAATCATTCTTCAACACCTACTTTGGAGCAGGCTCCATCCCCAGCCCAGGACTGTGTTGCAGGTCTCCTGCTTTTCTCACTGTTCATCCTGCTGTTCACACATCTATCCCCCATCTCCTTCCCTCCAGTCTCCAATTTCCTTCTGTCGCTATTTAAAGGGTCTCTCATTAAACACAGCATGCCTAAACAAATTCAGAGAATCAGAGGATTCCTTGTCTTTCCACTAATTGCCTCTACATTCTTTCTCTCTATATATGGTCAACAGCATAATTATTCCTCTCAGCATTAAAACTTACAAACGGGCAGACTTTCTATCATCATTCTTAGTTGACATGCAGGGCTACATCAATCAAAATCTGTCCCATTTTTCATTGTTAGCATTTTCCTTTTGTGACAGGGGCATGTTTCAACATCCCATCATTACTCCTATGACAGGTTCCTCTCCAGTTTCTTTCATATCTAAACTATCCTGAAATTTAACCATTCCCCTAAGTGCAAGGGGAGTTTCAGTCCCACCTCACAGCTTTGTAGACACCAAAGTCAATCAAACTAAGACAAATCCATAGGAAGCCGAGCTCTTGACCTGCTTCGTGCTTACTCTACAAAATGTTAGCATTTGTCAATGGCTAGTCTGTTTTTTAATAGATATATACATCCTAAAATAATTAAAGCAAAGGAGGACTTGCTTTGGCTCTCTTAAATGGATATATTTTATGTCCTCTTTATATACCCTATCTGTCCTATAGCACTCTCCAGCAATACGGAGGATTGCAAGGTATAACTAGATTCTTGGATGTTGGGATACTAATATAACATTATTGAGTTACACTGCCACTTAATTTATACAGACTTGTAATAGAAAAATAATATGTGATTGCAGAAGAATAATCTGACTTCCTTTTTGACTTGGTTTAAAAGACATTATCCTTTCTTTAAAACGGATTGTTTTAACAGGGCTTATTTACAGTTGAGCTGAATGAGGTATAGAGCTTAAAAAAACTCTCTTACTAAAAACATAAAATTATATCCTAAGTCTCTAAATACAGGCTGTGTCACAGATGACCAGTAAATTCTGTAATCCTTACAGTAATGTTTACTACAGCAATTTTTAAGACAGGCAGTTTTATAACATCCACATTATTTTGCAGAAATGAACAATACCTTAAAAAAAATAATAAGGTGATGCATATTTTAGGAGAAAATATGCCAAGCATGAGAAAAAAACATAAGACATGATTTCAAAGTCCTCAGGAAATACGTCATCCACTACAGATGGGTTTATCCGAATTTTAGAAAAACCTATTGGGATTACTTTTTACCTAATACTGCCTAAGATGATTACAGCTATTTGTGGCACTTTAATTCCTGCTGGAAACAAAATGATGTTTTATAGAGATGTATCTAGCAAAAAACCCCCCAACAAACGCAACCCTGACTTAAACCTCTTGCATCCATTCTCATTCTGCTGAATGGCCTTTTAAGCTGTAAAATCATGCACTTTTCTTAATGAAATGAAGGCTAGATAAATAAATGGCAGAGGTTTTTAGAAATAAATTGTTCTAAATTATGTATTGCACTATAAAAACTGATTAAGTTTTATAAAGAACAGAAATGCAAAAAAGTGTTTGTGAATTTTGACACATCTGTATGGCTATTATCACTCTCTTTTATGGTTTTCCTTTTTTAACTCTCCACAACACATCCAAGATGCTCCATTATGAGATGATCCCAGCAAACAAGGCCTTTGGATTTCCGCAGGTTTCACTTCCTCTTCCTTGCAGGGTTTTTAGAAAAAAAAGTTCACATCAGAACAACATGTGCTACAATTTGAGAAAAACCTGGGATTTTAATATTGTCTAGCTGCAGATGACCCTACCAAAAGCAAAAATCCTTTTGAGCTCATAATAACAACCGTACCATAACTCCTCACCACGCATAGAAGGATTGGTACAATCCTTTTGGTGAAAATAATTTGGAACTAACTTAAGAGTAATGGCAATATCTGAGTTCTTCCCCTTGGACGGTCCTTCTGAAGAGCTTCTCCTCCTCCCTCCTCTTAGGGCTGGATTTTCAAAGCATTGTGTTTGGGCCACTGGAGTGTAAATGGGACTCCAGAGACAGCAGCTCCACATGTCGCTTTGAAAATGTGCCTCTTAGCAACTAACTCAGCTGTAACTGAACACAGCGACTCTAACAAGAAGTCCATCAACAAGAACAGCCCGAAGGGAGAAGGAGAGGCTTTAGAAGAGGCCAAATTTAAAATGTATGAGGACAATCCTTCAACAAACCTTCTATAAATCGCTTACAGAACTTGTACTTCCATATTTGTAGTCACTTCCTGCATGTGTAGAATATACGTATGAAAAATACTGAATCCTCATTTTTCTCACATTACTCCCCCATTCAAGAAGTCAACAGTTAATATTTATGAAAGACACTGAAGATCAAAACAATCATGCACACGCTGAGAGCCCAAGTTCAAAGATGGCTGGTTGAATCCAATCACACAAGCATAAATTTGAGAACAAAAGGAACTAGACAACACTAGATTTTAAAAGTGCCTCTAATTATAATTCTTTTTCTTTATCTGCTCTTGTTATACTCAATTTAAGACATCTTACATATTTTCAAAGCATTTTGGAAGTTAAAGAGAATTGAACACACATTAAAGGACAGGGATGGTTACAGCAGCTGCATTTATTTGTAAAGGAATCAAATTCTATCTACTGAAGCTGTAGGAACTACAAAAACTGAATTTGGCACATAAAATACTGTTAACTTTATGGCTGGTAGGAATGTGCACTTCTGCATCCAGGTTAATTATTCCATACAAAAATCACATTTTTCATTAGTAGTTACAGCCTAAATGTTCAAAAAGTCAATCAATTCTGGATAAAACCGATGTCTGACAGCTGTAAATGAGATCAAGTTTTGGAAAGCAATGTACACCCAGACTCTGAAAATTAAGTCTAATTAAGATTAGGCACTAAAAAATGGACACTTTCAAGACCATTAGACATTCTGTAAATACAAAATACAAAGGAACTAGCAGTACAGAACATAAAAAGAGAACAGAAGCTCTGCCTTAGGTATTTCTTTGTGTGGTGGTCAGATTTATAGGTGAATGGAAGAAACTACGAGGGGAAGCTAAAACAGATGGCATGGAAGTGGGCTTTTTTGAAATAGCAATTATGCAAGAACCTCATTAGTGATTGTGTAATAACATCATCTACCACCCTTAAAATACTGATGAGAGGTCACTCTTTTGTATTATTCCAAATGTAATGATGAGAGACTTTGAACACATCTTGTGACTCCCAAATCCCTTTAATAAAAAGAAGCATTTAAGAACAAGGAAAAGACATCCAAAGGCCTAGAATTTGAAATGCTATCTAACTTGCGTAACATTACACTCCTCAATCTGTTATTGGGGCGATCAAAAGAGTTCATTTATTCTATGGATTCAACCTTATACTATAATCACTTTTTCGTTTCTGCCATATGTAACACATCAACCAATATTGCAGTGTAGCCACACACAAAGCACACATGTTGTTAGAACACTTTGAAGGATTATTTCAAAGTGCTGCAGAAGTAAATGTACAACTAATGTTGCTTCCATGACTTGTGTATTTCTTCAGCAGATACTTCTATATCCATAGTTATCTTCATAAAAATAACATAGAAACGTCCTACCTTTTTTCATTCTTTAGTTCAAATCTATTTATAACTATTTGGTAAATACCATTCAATTATGACTCTATTTCCTTTTCAAAAGAATACATGGCAATTAAAAATCATGTAGGTTTTATAAAATAAAGCTAATCACTTTAAAGAAGCTGAGAGGAATTACAAGTAAAATAGCATTGAAATTAATTACTTCCATTTGCAGGAAATGTTAGAGATTGGTAATATACATTTTTCATAAATGCTACAGAAATTACTGAAGCTCTTCCAGGACTTCCATCACCTTCACAGTAATAGTGCAGTATTGGTGTGCTTCTACTTTTATAATATATAATCAAAATTTTTCCGTAACTGCTCCTGATTGTAGCTCTGCAATGAGCACAATTGGTACTCTCAAACAACCATAACTTGAAGGTATGTGTGGTTCCACAAACATCATTTGTGTTAAGAAATGCACCCTTCAGCCTAGTTCTGCACGAAATATATAGATGTTTGTGGAGGAATAAAACAAGGGGCCAAAGGAATGTGAGCACGACGGCAGAGGGAGGTAGAGTGATGGTGATGCACAGTTACGGTCACCACTTCCCCAAGCACTGCACAGCACGAGGGACAACAGGGATGCTACAGCACAATCTTGAAAACATTACATATAATAACACCAAATGTTTGATTTTGACAAATGTCATCATTTACAAGCTGAAAAGGGGTCCTTCAAATAAATGGAAGGAAGACTGAGTGATATGCCAGCACGTCTATTTGAACACTGTGATATCACATGGACTGGAACATTCTGCCAAAGCTTTACTGTGTCCTTGAGCATTTTTCATGACTAATTTCTGAGTTTCTTTGGTTAACACTTTTCACAAAAACATAATGCAAAAGACACAAAGATTTTAGATGCTACTTGGTGCCAGTCAAATGAATGAAACTTTCGCCATTTACCTGTGTGGAGATGGCTTCATCTTCAACTTTGGAGAAACAGTTATATCCTACTCTGGTTCAGTAATTTCCATTAAACAATAGAAAGCTGCAAGGTTTAGGAATAACCATTCAATGCCTTACCTTGCATGAAGTTTTTGTTACTCTTTTCTTCACTATAAATAAGCAAATACCTTTGAAATATCAAGACAAGTTTCCCTGCAGAGAACCTGGAAGGATCATCTCAACTGTTCCGTTGTAAATACAAATTAAATAGTGACCAATAAGAAAGTTACCAGGTCCGACCTACCTCTGGCCTTCAAAAGCATACATCTAGTATTAAATATTAGTACCTACCTAGAAGTGCCTGAAACAAGCTGCTCTTAAAGATGCCCATCACCTTTCTGATGGCTTTTTTCAGTTGTTGCTCTTCAGGCTTCCTTAGTTTTTTACAATATTCTTCCAGCAGCACTAAAGCTCGGTCAGTATCTAAAAATGAACAAGTACAAAAAAGAGAGTCTTTTATTTGCTCTGGGAAGTATTTAAATGCTCAGATATTAACTCCATATTTTTAAAGGCATCGTTCATGCATGTAAGGAACATTTACACCAAATGTTGTTCATTCCATTCTTAGCTGTGTGTCATGAGCAACACAGGCAAAAAGGAGAGATTACCGCAACAGAAAGGTTACTGCATATCTGAGATCTCCTCGCAAAGGGAAAATCATCTTTTGAATGGCATCTACAACAAGTGTTTAACTTTCATTTATACAAAACCAGCTGGAAGCTATGGGTTTTGGACCAAATTACAGTTTGCAGAAGCTACAAAATTATAGCCAATAACCATTATGGATAACCATGCAGGAAAACTGGCCTTAAAACATATTCAGAGAAGACATGAAAGTGTTTGCTTGGCATCGGCAGCACTCAATTCTCTGTTCTCTGAATAGCAAATGTGTATCTGAAAGGCAGGTGTCCAAGAGGGTGGTTGGTTTTTTTTCTGTTCCCTCGCTACATAAAATTGCTATCTACCTCTTCAATAAAAATGAGACTTTGATAGCAGACTCTCATTCATGTCTTGGCTCAAATGTAAGCCATCCAGCCATCCAGCCTTTCAGTAAGAGTCCAGAGAAACAGAGCTCTGTTTCTCCTGCTGCTATGATCTTTGGGTAGACATTTGCCAAGAGCATGAGTGACATAAAATTGTACGAAATCCACACATCACCATCTTAGATGTAAGAAAACAGAGGAAAATGGAGAATCAGACTTCACCTTTCTTTCTCCCTATCCTCACTAGTTCACAGAAATGTCCACACACACATACACATATATATATGTGACACTGAGATATCTGCACACGCGTTTGTAATAATTATATTGCCACCAAGTTTGCAATAAGATTACTGACCAGTAACAAAAATACAAACTAATAATTATAGTGAAACAATCTAAAGCTCTTACACAAGCTTCTTTACTAGGAGAAGTTCAGACTCTTCAGTTAGATTAAACTTAATAAAGTAGTGTAAAAAGGATTGGAAAGGCAAAACCGATTGCTTTTATCATTCTTTTATCTAAATAACTGAAAGAAAGCTTCTTATTCACTATATAAAAATTGATCATCTTTGCCCATCCAAGGATCTTGAATCCCTGTAGCATGGGCCTTGTGCTGTGACAACTACATGAGTTCACAGTAGGGGCAGAGACCAGACTTGTAGTCTGTAAGTAGATAACGTTCTCAAATTAAAAAGGGGAAATATTTAATCAACGAGTAATGTTTAAGAAGATGCAATTTTTTTTCTTTCTCCTCACAGAAATTCTAGCAGGCCACAAGCATTTTAACAGAGAAATGAAAAACACAGTGAATAAAAAGGAATGGTATTTAAATGTGTGTATATAGGCACACACACACATATATATATAAAAATACATGCATATAGCACATATATATGAAGATTAGGGAGCATTTTATAGCAGCGTAGACATTTATACAATGAAAGAGCTCACAGTTCTCTGCTGCAATCCCACCTTGAGGGGTTCTCCAAGAGGAAGCCCTTCTTTCTATGAGAGATGTTCCTGGGGCATGTAAAGGTTGGGCAAATGCCTTGTTTTCACTTAAAGCCAGTAGTGCCCTCAGGACCCACTTAGGACCCACAGAGAGAGATCAGCTCTTTTAAAGGCCAGGTCTCAACACCTGGGCTGGGCTCCCACCACAGACCACCCAAATGAAAAGCACAGCCTTGAAACAAAGTTCTGGATCCAACCAGGATGTGGTTGGGATATTCCTAACAAATGGCTGGAAATACCAAACTAATTCTACATATGAACTCAGCTTCTTTTGCCTTGAAAACCCTAATCACATCATACCTTTCACTGACCTCATAAGCCAGCCTGACACACCTATGAAGCCTGTGCTTTTGTCTATATACTGAGAGTTCTGGCTCCACCAAATAATTCGTTAATAGCTTAACTCATGGGTTGGAATCAAGCATTAACCTTCCCCCCAATACAGACAGGCATATGTGATGAACATATGATTATTTGTAATCACATGAAGTGGAGAGCAGTGAAAACCAGTGCAAAGTATTCAGTACTGAGAACACTTTTCAGAAATGGACTGAGAAATCAGGAAAACAGGAATTGAACGCCTGCCTTCCTTCAGGCTCCACACAAGGGACGCCCCACCACTCCTCTCTTAGTCACTTTTTGAAGCATGCTGACATCCCCTCCATTAATCATTCCTGCCCTGAAGTGTATGGTTCTTATTTTAAAAAAAAACAGCTACAAAAAAAGTAGCATCCTTTGGGGGCATGCGAAGAGTTTTATTTTCACTCAAATTATATTATTTTTCAATTCATCAAGATGAAAAAAAAAGCCTACTCTTGGTTGACCCCAAACCAAGTCCTAAACTCTACAAACTGAACAACCAGCAACAGAGCACAGTTCTAGTGATAAAACTAAATCCCAGCTAAATCCCGGATCAAGTCATTATCTTCCTGCCTGATTTTCCTCTCTAGATTTAATAGGATACATTAATTTTCACTCCCTCCCTAAGCCTTTGCATGGAGTAGCAGCTTTTTCCCGCACAATCGCACTTGGTAGCAGTGTATCCAGTTTTCCAAATAACCTGTGATGGGTCACATGTGCTGGGAGACCCTATCACCCCCAGGTGGCCCTGATTTTGCTGAAAACCACCACTGATGTTCTGGTATCCACTAGAAACATATCTTGACCAAGAGTATTTTAGCACGTAGGGATGGGTGTGCGTAACCACTGTTACTGGAGCACTCCTGAAAAGCCGAGGGGTTTATGGAGACTACTCCAATCACCAGTCATTTGGGCACTAAATTAGGCTTTCAAAAAAGAAACTTTTGGCCTTTTTGACAAACTTTACTCGTTATAAATTACTTGGGACCAGATCTTCATGTGGATTTGTACAGTACTTAGCATGATGGGGCATAACCCCATTGAGCACCACCGCACATTCATACGTATGCACAACAATCCAACAGAAATAAGAAATAATACAATAATATGGCACATCTGAAGAATATTAAATACTCTCTCCCAGATAATAACCATCTTCAGCTCCCAGTTACACCCATAGCAGATGAGGACATCCAGTACTTTGCCTGTTTGGGCTGTCTGACAGCTCCAAAGTTTAAATAATACTCGGCTGCAAGAACTGACTGCCTGGACTGCAGCACAATAGTCAAATAAGAACCATATTCCCTGCCACCCAAATTAAACCGAAGTTTGTGAAGCTGAATTCCCACGCATTTTTCTCATCAAGAAGAACAGCAGACTGGTGGTTTTCATGAAAGACTGGATCACTCTATGTATGGGATTACAATATCCAACAGAGAACATGGTTAATTTTTAGTAGCCAAAATAAGTCCTCTACCTTACAGTCAGAATGTATCATAAATACAACCAAAAAATCTTTGTTTTAAGGTACCACTACTCTTCAGTTCTGATAACAAAACTAAATTCAAGCAATATCACAAATCCACTGAACACATAATTTAATATCCTAAATTGTGGGCCTCTGTGTTGATCCTGAGTAGGTCCTTTGCTAACAAAAGACCACTGAAAAGCCACTATCAGCTGTGCCCCATAAGATCTACTGGACATAGTTCTACTGTTTCTTAATGTTTCTTTGCATATTATGACAATATTATTAATTTAAATTTATTGACTTTGAAAGATGACTGACAAGAACCATTCAGAAGATACTATCCTACAAAAACTCACATATATTCTAGACAGTATGTGCATTACTGTTTTAAGTAAATCATACTCAACACATCTGAATACAATAATAAGAAAAAATCCTCTAAGGATAAAACAGCTTTTATGGTCCTACAGTATCTTGTCCAAGAGGTTATTAGTTAACCCAAGCTAACAATTCTGTGAATTTTATCACTTATCACTCCATAATCTTTTAACCAGTTCATAAATGTTTGTGGTTTATGCCACTGCTCAAGAAATCAGCAATTGCTACATTACAACAAATCGGAGATATGTGATATGGAAAGAAAACTGTAGATCAGTAACTTTGCATATTGGATTTCTTTGGAAAATTGTTTCCTCTCTTAAATAATCTGAAGTTTTATCACACAATATATTATTTTTCTTCTACAGAATGAGTCTCTGCTTTCCTTGGAGTTATTATTTTGGATGGGATCATTAGAGAATAATCTACACTTAACAGTCCCCACACTTTATAGTCCCCACACTTTATAGACACACTTTTATGTAGTGTAGATTTTTAAAGGTCTGTAAATAGACAGTTATACTATAGAGCGAGAACATCTGTTGGGTCAACGCTTATACATCCGATTAAATAAAATCTAAAATGATATAGAAAATGCATTGATAATACAACTCAAGTTATACTTGAATGAAACATAGCTTCAGAATAGCTTACAGAGAAAAGCTTTTCCAGGAACACTGTCAAGAAGAAATGAAGCCATACGTACAAGCAGGTACAAAGTAATGTCTATTGTATATCAAGAGACATGAACTTCTCACCAATAGATAATTGTTTCTTAAAGCATTACTCTTAAAATGTAAGCTAAACATATGAAACACTAAGTGTCATAATTACAAATACTTCAAAGCAAGAAAGGAAATTCTGCAATTAATTTATCATCTACTTGATAAAATGATGTCAAAATCAAGTCTACTGTAGCTACTTCTCAGGGTTCACATCCAAGATCTGGATGCCACTTGCAATACTAACCAGTACCTTAAAGTACAAGGATTCCTTTCCTCTTCTGGTTTATTTCTGGGTCTTTGCCATGCTCTCATTTTTTTTGCAAGAACATTTTAGAATCAGTGAAACTCCATGCAGGCAAAGATACACAGAAAAAAATGAACTTCAGACTTTTCAGTAAGAATGTAACAGGCGGGCAGTCTGCTTTTGAATGTGTTTAGGTGGCTGGAAACCTTACAGAGTTATGTATGTAAAGAATTACTTTACTGAGAGGGTGGTCAGGCACTGGAACAGCCTGCCCAGGGAGGTGGTGGAGTCACCATCCCTGGAGGTATTTAAGAAACGTGTAGACATGGCACTTCACAGCATGCCCGATGTGGTGGGGTGTTGTGTGTGGTGTTGGTTTTGGTGTGAGGTTTGGTTGGTGGGTGCTTTTTTGTGAGGGTTGGGGNTGTGGTGGGGTGTTGTGTGTGGTGGTGTTTTTGGTGTGGGGTTTGGTTGGTGGGTGCTTTTTTGTGAGGGGGGGGTGGGGGGGGGTGTTGGTGTTTTTGTTTTTTTATGTAGTTGGACTCGATGATCTCAGAGGTCCCTTCCAACCATGGAGATTCTGTGATTCTGTATACAAAAATTGAGTTATGTGCTTACATGGCTTGTAAGGACATCTGTACAATTGCTAAGTGAGTAAAGAAAAGCATGCAAATGCTCTGAAATCAAAATGTCATTATTTTAAGTACATTTTACAATGGTCTAAACAACTACACAACTGCAGCACTACAGAGGAACAAGCTCCATGGTGTACTTTGAAATACCTGATCCTGTTGACTCAGTGCTCAACTGTTTAATTAAGCAAAATATATGAACACCTCTGGGAGTTTCACTTGCTTGAAGGCAGCAGGATTGGACTTCACTTACATGCCCTTCGAGTTCATCTAACTATAACTACTGCAGCACTTGAAGCATAGTACCAGTAGAGTTGAAGCACCGCAGCTCTGCTGGTGTAGAGACAGTTGTGTTGATTAAAAAGTCTTTGATACGTCCTGTGCCTTCATAAGGGGCAGAAGATGACACAGCCATGCCCACACATGGCAGTTCACACAACATGACATTTATGGGAACAGCTATAGGATATAGGAAACAGTTTTCCTAAGTACCTCCCAGATGTCATTCAAACCATTTATCCTTTAGATGAACTAAATATATTAGATCTTAAGATAATTTAGGAATATCTATGAATTTCAATAATTAAATTGGAGAAGATTTGACTAACAGGATTAATTAAAACTACAGAAAAAAGATAAAGCTGACTCAAAACCAGTCTCCAAGAAGCTCCATTTCCAAAACTCCTCAAGCCAGAGTATGCTGAATGATGATCACTAGAAAGAAAACAGATGATGGAAGCACCACGTAATTTAGGCAGATGCTGATACATACCTATTTTCAAGGCCTTAGAGCTCCTTCTGGCCACAGTAAAGCCATATAGGCCAAACTCTAGATAGACCCGTACACAATACTGGCCAGGACCAAACACTGGTTTTGCAGGAAAATTGCTATGCTTTGAAGACCTGCAAGTCTGCCACGAGCTGCTGCTGCCTTCCACAGGGGTATGATCCTGTCACCCAACTCCTGCTATGAAGCAAGGTAGCTGAGAAGATGGTGAGAAAAAAAGCAAATACAATTCCAAATTAATCAGGAGCTGGGAACTTCAGTTCTGGAGCCCTCAGTACAGGAAAGACATGGACCTGTTGGAGAAGGTCCAGCAGAAGGCCACCAAGCTGATCACAGGGCTGGAGCACCCCTGCTATGAGGACAGGCTGAAAGAGTTGGGGTTGTTCAGCCTGGAGAAGGCGCTGAGGAGACATCATAGTGGCCGTTCAATACTTAAAGGGGGCCTACAAGAAAGATGGGGACAGACTTTTTAGCAGGGTGTGTTGCAATAGGACAAGGGGTAATGGTTTTAAACTAAAAGAGGGAAGATTTAGGCTAGATATAAGGAAGAAATTTTCTATGCTGCAAGTAGTGAGACACTGGCCCAGGTTCCCCAGAGAGGTGGTAGAGGCCCCATTCCTGGAAACATTTCAGGTTGGAAGGGACTCTGAGCAACCTGATCTAGATGAAGATGTCCCTGCTTACTGCAGGGGTGTCAGACTAGATGACCTTTAAAGGTCCCTTCCAACCCAAACCATTCTATGATTCTAAAGTTTGGCCTTGCATATGCAGGAAATCAGAGTCAGCTGGTTAACCACATCCTGCACCAGCACAAGGCAGTATCAGGCAGCCACTGCTCTCAGGGAACACCAAGCCCACAACGGTCTGTCGGTGAGTTTAGGATCATATTTGCATTCCTTTCCTCCCATTGGCATCAGAGTTTGAGAACGAATAGACTTTTGGGATGCAACAGTATGGAAAAATGTTGACTTAAAATAAGTAAAAAATATTATTGTTTTATCAGTGACAGTTGTTTAACATCAGTTGAGATCCAACCCTGAGTTGATAAGATTAAGGGGTTTTAAATTTCTTTTTTTTTTTTTTCTAATTATATCTGCTCCCTTTCCTAAGAGTGATTTTGATAATTTTCTGACTTGCAAAGTCTATGCCATAGGTGTCTTTTTAAAGAAAAACACACCAACACATTTCAGGAGACCCTTCGCAGCTTCTGGAGAACCAGAACTGGGAAAATGTAGGGCACTGAAGCTGGAAAAGGCACCAAGAATGGGGGAGGAAAAACTTCTATTTTGGAGCAGCCAAAATAGAAGTGAGAAATGCAATCAGAGCACTGGGAAAGAGAGCAAGGAATTTTGCTTTGAACTTGAATTTTGGCAACTTTAGAACAAAAGGGTCTCCAAAACGACCTTCACTTTTAGAGAACTCACACCTTCGTTTAGATGATCACTGACCAAAGAGCCAGAGGTCTGAGCAAACACTGTTCCCTTATTATTTTAAGATCTCTTAAAATATTATTTTAAGATCTCTTGATTTGATCCTCTGCTCTGGAAAGCTCAAATAATTCAAACACATTGTTATAGGCTAAGAGGAGAGGATGCGGTTGTTTATGAGAAATTGCCAGGCAACCTGCCTTGGGACTGAGCCAAGCCAAAGCCATCAGTAACTCATTTACCTTTCTTATCCTTCACAGACAGCAATAAACACAAAGGAACAAATCCTGTTAATACCAATGCTCTGTACACAGAGGAGGTGTAAGTCGGGGAACTTTTAGAAAGAAACACAGCAAACAGTATACTAAAAAGGTTGAGAAAAACACAAGCTGTAGGGTCTGATGCTTCAAAAGGCTTTAGAACTATTAGACAAATCACAGAATCATGCAACTGTCGGAGTTGGAAGGGACCTCTAGAGATCATCTAGTCCAACTCCCCTGCCAAAGCAGGGTTGCCCAGAGCACATCACTCAGGACTGCATCCAGGCTGGTCTTGAAGATCTCCAGAGAAGGGGACTCCACACCCTCCCTGGGCAGCCTGTTCCAGGGCTCTG